>CM053031.1:108839783-109203330 GCA_028564925.1 Lithobates sylvaticus | reverse complement strand
TTTTTGGGGGGGGGGAAATGTTATTTGATCTTTCCTGTGGCCTGCCAATAGTGTTAAGTACAGAGGGTCTGGCCAAACTAGGCCACATTATTGAGCCATTTGCCAATCAATGAAGTGCAGAGGGTTACCTGTCCACCACCCCCCCCCCCCCCCAAAACCATAGTAATTGCCAATGTCCCATCAGAAGTGGGGGATTGATGGGGGGGTGAGTAATCTGTGAAGGGGAGCCTCTACTTTTCTGTGTAAATACTTTCCAGCCTCCAATTTTATACAATGCTCTTGTTCCAAGATGTTGATTGTCTAATCTGCTTGCAATGTTTAGGTGCAAAGTGACTAATTTTTTTTTCTTGTTTCACTCCACAGTTCCCTTCCACGCCACAGGAATGGCAGACTGTGGCCTCCCACTTTGCCAGCCGTTGGGACTTTCCTAACTGCGGAGGGGCAATTGATGGGAAACACGTCCGCATCGTCCCACCGCCCAACTCGGGGTCCTACTATTATAATTATAAAGGGTTTAATAGTGTAGTGATGTTGGCGGTGGTGTCGGCAACATACGAGTTTATGTATGTGGACGTGGGGATGAACGGCCGGATATCGGATGGTGGGGCCATTACGCACACGGAGTTCTACTGGCGTCTCCAAAGTGGCAGTCTGTGCTTGCCACCTCCAGAGGAGAATGCCGAAGGACTCCCCTTCGTCTTTGTCGCAGATGAAGCGTTTGCGCTGACTCCCCATGTGATGAGGCCGTTCCCGATGAGGACCCTCACCCCGGACCAGAGGGTCTTCAACTACAGGCTGTCCAGAGCCAGAAGAGTGGTGGAGAACGCTTTTGGCATCCTGGCCAGCCGCTTCCGCCTGTTCCTGACGGCATTTAACTTGGCGGAATACAAACTGAACCACATAGTTCTTGCCTGTTGCATATTGCACAACTTCCTCAAAAGACATAACAGGAACTATGTGGTGCCCGTTGGCCCAGATGTGGAGGGCCCTCCAAATGCGGACCTCACAGCCCTTCGAGTGGCACGTCCAGGCTTGCCCCCTCTCAATGCCCGCGTGGTCCGGGACCAATATATGGAATACTTTGTGGGTAGGGGGCCATTGCTCTGCCTGACGATGTGTGAGAGGCATTTTTTAATAAATCTGATATTTTAACCAACCTCTGATTTCTTGTCATTTCAGTCTTCTTTTTAGCTTATTTTACTTTGTCATTTTTTCCCTTTGCCTTCGACAGTGGTAATGCACTTTCTGGGCAAAAGGAGGTAACAGTCTCTTCTTCCCAAAAAGATTATTCTCATGTGTGTTTGCTACCTAATCTTTGGTCTAGAGAAGGTTTGTCCTGCATAACTGACACCCAAAATACTCCTTTTCAGCACCAGGTCTGACATGTGTGTATTCTCCAAAATGCTGTGCTCCGTGTTTTCGTACAAAGCACTGTGGGTGTCATTTACATAAGTCAAATCCGCTATGCTCTACAAGTGCATTGAAAAAGTTCCCTGGGAAAGGAAATTGCAGTGCAAAGTGGATTTGCCTTTAGTAAATAACACCCATTGCCCCCCATATCCTTTACATTTTACATACATAATGCATTGTTTTATTTAAATAAGGAAGCCACACATTTTGAAAAATAAAAAAGTTTACTTGGAAAACATTCACAAGTGCGTTTACAATCTTCACGCCAAAACTGACAACATCTTGGTTATTTACAACATTATTTACAAAGATTACGCAATTGGTAAAACCAGGCATGGAGCTAAGCAGAACCTATGAAGTAGGAAAGTTCAACTTTGTAAAGTGAAGACAAGATCAGACATGACTATATGTTCAAAGTGTGTTTGATCTTGCCTTCATCACATGGGGGGGTCACCCCCGAAAAGTGGAAATTTGGAACATGCACACAATTTGGTTCTGAAAATGGTCATTAGATGGTAAAACACATGCCTAGAAGCTTCAAAAGTGCCATTTTCCATCATGGGGATGAATGGACGTTTTTTTGGGGGTGCAACCCCTTCACCACAACCACTTTCGTAGTTCGTAAAGTGTTTGCACCCCCAAAAAAAACGTTGCCATTCATCCACCATGATGGGAGCTAGCACATGTGGACACAATGTGTGCATGTTCCAAATTTCACACAGTTTTTAAGTTGCAAATGTGTTCAGAAGCTGGCACAAATGTGTGTAAATTACTTGGTGCTTTTTCATATTTTTTCCTAAAACATCAATGATGTTCTTCAATTTTTGTTGAACATCATTGATGTTTTGCTTTATGTAATCTAGATCTCGATTGCAGACCATTATCTCTCCGATGAGTACGTGGGCACTCTCTGTGGTAAAGTGCGATTTTTCTTCCACAACATCCACGTCACCTAAAAACCACAAACAAAAAAAAATGGGGTGTTGGAAATGAGGCAGCCATACATGGATTAGCTTACCAGTAGCTGTGTTCTCCCACACTCACCTGTTGTGGTGACAATTTCTCCAAGTTCGATGATCTCTCCTTCCTCCTCCTCCTCTGCTTCTGCTCTTTCCCCTTTTTTTGGTAGGTGTTGGTTTGGGGGTTTCCTCAGACAGCCCAAGTTTTCGCTCCCCTATGAGAATGTCCAAAAGGAAGATTTAGCAACACAAGCTATTGAGGGCAGAAATAGGAAATGACAAACATTGCTTGAAAGTGACGGACACTATTTTAGTTTGGCCAGTTACAAATGTCAACTACATGAATGAAGTCACTTTGTAAAGGTGCTAAACTGACTAGCTTTTTGGTAGAAGTTTGTGTGATGGAGACCCCCCTCTAGTATCCACTGGAGCACATGTGTGGAAAAGCATAATAAAAAGGGGTTTGGGTGTCCCAGCACTAGTGCTCTAGAGTCCAGATGGGTAAACAGCTACTGAGTGACCTCTCCTTTACATTGAATAAATTGGCTTTACATTCTTGATGACATTTCTAGTGAGAACAAACTTCCTTTCCCCAAAAAAACACCAAACATCGTATTATAAGTGGCCGAACGATCGAGGTTGCGTACGATCGAATGCACACACGACCATGACAGTGGCAGAAAGATCGAGGCTGAGTACGATCGAATGCACAGACGAACCTGAAAGTGGCCATTTTGGAATGTACAACTTGGTAAAAATCAAAACACAATGGAGCAGTATGCAAGCAAGAAATCAAACACAAAACACAACTACTTACTTTTTTGAAGAATTCTCTTGATCTTTCTGTACTGATCGGCCTCCCTCAGTTTCAGGTCTGACCAGCGTTTCCTGAGTTGCTCCTTGGATCGTTGTACCCCAAAATTATTGTACAGCCTTCTCACAACTTTAGACATGATCTTGGCCTTGCGGACATTGGGGTTGAGGTAAGGCCCATACTTCCCATCATAGTCGCTCCTCTTTAATATGTCCACCATCTCCAACATTTCTCCAAATGACATATTGGAGGCCTTGAATTTCAGGTTCCGGGATCGGGACGTTTCTGCCTCCGGACTTTCCTCGTCCTCCTCCTCGTTGGTGGGATATTTGTGGCGCACCTGCTGTGTCCCCGCCATGTGCTCTCCCCACTACGCCGTAAAGAGAAGGGTGGGGAATAGACGAGAAAGATCGTCAGGGGCGGGCGGAGTTTGAAGCATGCGCAGTGTATATAAAACGTCACACGCCTGTGTCGTAGCCACGATCTGGGAGACGAGGGGAGAAAAAACTCACACGAGACGATCGCTACAAACGAAGGTACAATTTAACGTTGGTACATAACTAGCCTAGACTGATTTGAACTTGAGGCTTCTTTATGGAGAAGATTAGGAGAGTTTAGCCTGACATAATTTTGAGGGTTTTGTGTGTTGTTGTGTCTTGCAGAGATTGATATGAAGGGATTCAACGACATGAGTTTTCTCCCCCTCTTCATTGCCAAATACAGGGATTTTCCCATATTGTGGCAGGGTATACACCCACATTACACCAACAAACCAAAGAGGCACGCAGCCCTGGAGGAACTTGTGGAATTTGTCAAGCCAAGGTTCCCCACGGCAACTGTTGATGATATTAGAAAGAAAATTGGCAGCCTGAGGAGTGCGTATATCAGGGAGAGGAAGAAGGTCGTGAAGTCTGAGGAAACTGCAACTTCAGCAGATGAGGTCTATGTCCCCAAGCTCTGGTACTATCAGAGTCTCCATTTTCTGAAGGACCAGGCTGATGTCACGGAGCCAACCTCAACTCCTCCTTCCACGCTTCCTTGCGCACAGCCCACCCCTGATGAGGCTTCCGAGGAGCAACCTGGGCCTTCCAGTCTGGAAGAGGTGAGGAGCCCAGCTTGTTCCAGGTATAGTAGTTTTGCTACCATTTAGGGGAATAATGAATGATGTTCACTTAATTCAGGATCGCCAATTGCTTAGTTCCTAACGTGTTTGACATATCAACAGACAGTGGTGTGGGAGACATTTGGGGCCAGAATCTAAACTGCTGGGCTGAGAATTGTATGGTTTTCTATTTGTAAACATTTTGCACCAGTCACTAGATGAGAATTGTGTGTGTTTGATGAACAAATAACTGAAACTATGTCCCTTTTTCCTACACAGGAAGACCTCAGCCAGGAGGTGGCTGTGGAAGGTGGCAGTCAGGAGGTGGCTGTGGAAGGTGGCAGTCAGGAGGAGGCAGGGGTTAGTGGCAGCCACCAGCTGGTAGTGGCAGCCAAGAGGGGGCTAGGCCTCGGAGCCTGACTGACACCCAAACCCCTCCCCTCCGCCCTCCGTACAAAAGGGCGAGAAGGGGGGGTTATGCGGCACAGTCAGCGCTCCGGATGATAAGAGAGGCTTCAGACTCCCTACATGCCACACCCGCCGACGAGGAGACCTTTGGCTCGGTGGTTGTCACAAAAATGATGGGTATGGAGGTGAGGCAACGCAACATGTGTGAGGGGCTCATCCTCCATGTCCTAAATAAGGGTAGGGCTGGGGAGATGACCCCAGTCACACATGTTTGCCATAGCTACCATGCTCCACCTCCTCCTCCTCCTCCTCCTCCTTCTGCCACCCCACCAGCACGACAGCCACAGCGTGGAAGGAAGCGTGGAAGGAAGACCTGAGAGTGACGACCTGGAATCAGTCTGGTCTGAGAGAAGATGGAGCCTCTCGTAGTACCAGAGCCTGGGGACCTAGATGGCATCTGCTGCAGTTCCGGATACTTTGGACTTCACGACCAGATTGCACTCCCCTTAATATACGTACTCCTCAGGCCCCCAATTTTCTACGCTTGAACAATGATGGTTGCCGTGGGGGGCCAAGGCTTTGCAAATTCCCCAAGTTTCACCATGGCTGCGTTCCTCTTTGGTTTGTTGGTGTGACCTAAATAAAGGTTTTTTGATTTGAAATAATCATTGACTATTGTGTTTTACTTTGCTACAATGACAGTTTTTCTTTGAGTAAGCAGGTACATTTCACTAATCCTAAAGTAGAATTAACAAGGGGCACCAACAACAAACAAACTCCTAGTAAATGTAAGCAAGAAATACAAATGTAAATAATGTGTTTTTGGTAATTTGAGACACACAACCCCCCTCCAAAAAAAAAAAAAAAAAAAACATTCAAATATGTATTCCCCCAAAAAAAAAAAAAAAAAGACAAATCATGGTAAAAAAATAACAAAGATTCTTTTCCGTTCAGAGTAAAAATAAACATGTAGTGTATAAATGGTGCAAAGTAATAAAGAAGTAAGTTTGTGAGAAGTGCGGGTGAATAGGAGCAGCTAAAAGATGTCATTCTTGTTGCATTGTAAAGAAAAAGAGAATGCGCTGCATTAAAGACATTTTAACATTGCAGCGTGACGAATGTGCTGTGTCGATTAGGAAAGGTAGTTTTACCTGACCGAGCGCTTCCGTCACAGAATTTCTTCTGAGCATGCGTAGCACTTTGTCCGTCGGACAAGCGTACACACGCTCGGATTTGGTGTGATCGGACCGGGTTGACGGCAAATCTTTCCAGCAGGAGATAAGACTTTGTCCGACGGACAAACCGACGAACACTGTCCGATGGTGCATACACACGGTCTGATTTTTCAACAACCTTGTCCGATCGGACCAAATTGATGAAAAAGTCCGACCGTGTGTATGGGGCTTTAGATTAGAATGACGGAATAAAATACCTGCTGTAAAGGCCCATACACACGATCTGACTTTTTGACAACAAACATGCAAATTAGCTGTTTTAAGGCAACATCCGACCATGTGTATGCGCCATTGATATTCATATAGCCGCGAGTGCTTTTAATACAGAGAACAGTCATTGAAGTCATTTATTTTTAAAAAGTTAGTCATAAAAAGTGTTTGGGGCCCCGGTCCTGCCCCAGGGGACATGTATCAATGCAAAAAAAACTTTTAAAAACGGCAGTTTTTTCGGGAGCAGTGATTTTAATAATGCTTAAAGTGAAACAATAAAAGTGTAATATTCCTTTAAATTTCGTACCTGGGGGGTGTCTATAGTATGCATGTGAAGGGGCGCATGTTTCCAGTGCTTAGAACTGTCTCTGCAAAAAGTGTCATTTTTGCCGGAAAAAAAGCTATTTAAAATCACTCGTGGCTATATGAATTGTCGGCTCCCGTAACACAGAGAACAGTCATTCATTGAAAGCCATTCATAAAAAAAAGTCATTGATAAAAAAAAAAAAAAAGCGTAGGGGTCCCCCCAAATTCAATAACCAGGCCCTTCAGGTCTGGGATGGATATTAAGGGGGACCCCAGCCAAAAAAAAATGGCGTAGGGTCCCCCTCAAAATCCATACCAGACCCTTGAGAACTGGGATGGATTTTAAGGGGAAACCCAGCCAAAAAAAATGGCGTGGGTCCCCCTCAAAATCCATACCAGACCCTTATCCGAGCACTCAACCTGGCAGGTCACAGGAAAAGAGGGGGGGATGAGAGCGGCCCCCCCTCCCTCCTGAACCGTACCAGGCCACATGCCCTCAACATTGGGAGGATGCTTTGGGAGTCTGAGACCCCCAAAGCACCTTGTCCCCATGTTGATGAGGACAAGGGCCTCATCCCCACAACCGTGCCCGGTGGTTGTGGGGGGTTTGCGGGCGGGGGGCTTATCGGAATCTGGAAGCCCCCTTTAACAAGGGGACCCCCAGATCCCGGCCCCCCCCCCCCCCGCCCCCCCCCTGTGTGAAATGGTAAGGGGGTACAAAAGTACCATTTCACCAAAAAAGTGTCAAAAATTTTAAAAATGACAGGAGACGGTCTTTGACAATTCCTTTATTAAAATCTTCTTTCTTCTTTCTTTCTGGTCTTCCTTTCTTCATCTTCTCCTTCTGGCTTCTTCTTCCTCCGATCCGCTTCTTCTTGGCCTTCTCGTCCAGCATCGGTGTCTCTTCTGGGCCGCTCCGAGCAATGGGAGGCTCCCGCTGTGTGAGGCTTCTCTCCGGTATCTTCTTCCACGGCGTCGGTCTCTGAGGCTTCTCTCCGGTATCTTCTTCCAGGGCGTCGGCCTCTTCTTGGGCCACTCCTCGCAATGGGATGCTCCCGGTGTGTGAGGCTTCGCTTCGGCTGACAGGTCTTTTATAACGGAGGGCGGGGCCACCTGGTAACCCCGCCCCCCTCTGACGCATGGGGACGTCATGGGACTTCCCTATGGCTTTCCCCGTGACGTCAGAGGGGAAAGCCATAGGGAAGTCCCCATGACGTCCAAGAATTGGAGGAAGAAGATGGAAGAAGAAGATGCCGGAAGAAGAAGATGAAGAAGGAAGACCAGAAGGAATTTTTAATAAAATAATAAAGGAATTTAATAAAGGAATTGTCAAAGACCGTCTCCTGTCATTTTACAATTTTTGACACTTTTTTGGTGAAATGGTAGGGGTACTTTTGTACCCCCTTACCATTTCACACAGGGGGGCGGGATCTGGGGTCCCCTTGTTAAAGGGGGCTTCCAGATTCCGATAAGCCCCCCGCCCACAGACCCCCACAACCACCGGGCACGGTTGTGGGGACGAGGCCCTTGTCCTCATCAACATGGGGACAAGGTGCTTTGGGGGTCTCAGACCCCCAAAGCATCCTCCCAATGTTGAGGGCATGTGGCCTGGTACGGTTCAGGTGGGAGGGGGGCCGCTCTCGTCCTCCCCTCTTTTCCTGCGGCCTGCCAGGTTGCATGCTCGGATAAGGGTCTGGTATGGATTTTGAGGGGGACCCCACGCCATTTTTTTTTGGCTGGGTTTCCCCTTAAAATCCATCCCAGACCTCAAGGGTCTGGTATGGATTTTGAGGGGGACCCTACGCCATTTTTTTTTGGCTGGGGTCCCCCTTAATATCCATCCCAGACCTGAAGGGCCTGGTTATTGAATTTGGGGGGACCCCCACGCTTTTTATTTTTTGTTTTTTTTATTTTTTATCAATGACTTTTCTTTTATGAATGGCTTTCAATGAATGACTGTTCTCTGTGTTACGGGAGCCGACAATTCACATTAGCCACGAGTGATTTTAAATAGCTTTCTTTCCTGCAAAAATGACACTATTTGCAGAGACAGTTCTAAGCACTGGAAACATACGCCCCTTTACATGCATACTATAGACACCCCCAGGTACGAAATTTAAAGGAATATTACACTTTTATTGTTTCACTTTAAGCATTATTAAAATCACTGCTCCCGAAAAAACGTCCGTTTTTAAAAGTTTTTTTTGTATAGATACATGTCCCCTGGGGCAGGACCCGGGTCCCCAAACACTTTTTATGACTAACTTTTTAAAATAAATGACTTCAATGACTGTTCTCTGTATTAAGGGGGACGGGAGCCGACACTTTATTATAGCCGTTCGGGTCCCCATTGACTTCAATAGGGTTCGGTGTTCGGGGTCAAGTTCGGGTCAAGTTCGGTCCCGAACCCGAACTTTTTTTCTGAAGTTCGGCCGAACCTGCCGAACCCGAACATCCAGGTTTCCGCTCAACTCTAGTTACTAGCAGTACACTCAGGACTGTATTCCTGTTAAGGAGTTCCTGTGTAATATCACTTTGTCTCTACTTCAAAGGGTTGCCTCCACCCTGAAGTTTTAGTTCAGCATTGGTGTACTCTACTGCAAGTTTTGAAGTTATCGGATCATCCCTAGACTCACCCTCACCCTATCCAAGTTCTATACCAAAAATACAAAAAAACACCTTTATGTAGATCTGTCTGATCTGTAAGGAATCACACAAGAACAGGGGGGCGGCCCCCCAGCCAGAACACTCCGGTAAGTGCTCCCAACCAGAGAGCGCTGATCAGGAGCTGGTCAGCTGCTGGTTTTTGCAGCACGCTTATCTGACAAAAGCCGGCCAAGCGGCTTCTATGTGACCTGCTGCCATACACACAGGTGGAATGTTAGCCACTTTTTATTGAACAGACTGATTTCGCCTGTGTACTAGGCTTAAGCTAGACACTAGCTTAAGCCTAGTCTAGTTCTTGGGTGCTCAGCTACAGTATAGTACACGGTTCTTGGTTCCAGAGTGGAGGAAGCTGTATCTTGGCGTAGGCACCCAGGCTGGGTGCCAGGCGTTCCGTTACAACACCTGTGCATAAGATTGTGATATCCATTCCAAAATTTAGGAAAGTATATGTTACCACAGAGATGTTTACCATGGAGTGAGGGGGTGCCTGAAGAATAAGGGCACACAGTGTCCTTATCATTAAGGTGTTTAAGTATTATTTCTTTTAGCTTTAAGACCATACTACATGTTCCTGTTATCACTACACATGGCCTGAGACTGAAGAAACATATCAATATAAGGAAATAATGGGAGTTAAGCCCCATACACACGGTCGGATTTTCGCATGGATTCTGTCCTATCGGACAATGTTGTCGAAAAATCCGACAGTGTGTAGGCACCATCGGACAGTGTACGTCGGATTGTCCGACGGACAAAGTCCTATCTCCTGCTGGATAGATTTTTTGACAACAAGGTCCGATCACACCAAATCCGATCGTGTGTAGCGTAGTCCGACGGACAAAGTGCTACGCATGCTCAGAAGAAATTCTGTGACGGAATCGCTCGGTCAGGTAAAACTACCTTTCCTAATCGACACAGCACATTCGTCACGCTGCAATGTTAAAATGTCTTTAATGCAGCGCATTCTCTTTTTTCTTTACAATGCAAGAAGAATGACATGTTTTAGCTGCTCCTATTCACCCACACTTCTCCCAAACTTAGTTCTTTATTACTTTTCACGATTTCTAGACTACATGTTTATTTTTACTCAGATCGTAAAAGAATCTTTGTTCTATTTTTGGGATGATTTCTCTTTTTTTTTTTTTTTTTTATAAAACATATTTTAAGGAGATGTTATTTTTTTTTTGAGGGGGGTTGTGTGTCTCAACTTAGCAAAACAACATTATTAACATTTCTATTTGTTGCTAAAATTTACTAGGAGTTTGTTTGTTGTTGGTGCCCCTTGTTAATTCTACTTTATGATTAGTGAAATGTACCTGCCTACTCACAAATAAACTGTCATTGTAGAAAAGTAAAACACAATAGGCAATGTTTTTTTCAAATCAAAAATACCTTTATTTAGGTCTCAGCAACAAACCAAAGAGGAACGCAGCGATGAAGAAACTTGGGGAATTTGCAAAGCCTTGGACCCCCACGGCAACCATCATTTTAGAAGCGTCTAAAATTGGGGGCCTGAGGAGTACGTATCTTAACCGCTTCAATACAGGGCTTTTAAACACCCTTCCTTACCAGAGCACTTTTTGCGATTCGGCACTGCGTCGCTTTAACTAACAATTGCGCGGTCGTGCGACGTTACACCCAAACAAAATTGAAGTCCTTTTTTTTCCCACAAATAGAGCTTTCTTTTGGTGGTATTTGATCGCCCCTGCGGTTTTTATTTTTTGCGCTATAAACAAAAGAAGAGCGACAATTTTGAAAAAAAACACAATATTTTTTACTTTTTGCTATAATAAATATCCCATTTTTTTTAAAAAAAACAATTTTTTTCCTCAGTTTAGGCCGATACGTATTCTTCTACATATTTTTGGTAAAAAAAATCGCAATAAGCGTATATTGATCGGTTTGCGCAAAAGTTATAGCGTCTACAAAATAGGGGATAGATTTATTGAATTTTTTTTTTTTTTTTTTACTAGTAATGGCAGCGATTTGCGATTTTTTTTTTCGTGACTGCGACATTGCGGCGGACACTTCGGACACTTTTGACACATTTTTGGAACCATTCACATTACACAGCGATCGTTGCTATAAAATTGCAATGATTACTGTGTAAATGTGACTGTCAGGGAAGGGGTTAACACTAGAGGGCGCTGGAGGGGTTAATGTGTGTCCCTAATAGGAGTGATTCTAACTGTAGGGGGAGGGGACTTAAGGGGAGGAGACCGATCATGTGATCCTCTGTACAGGGATCACATGATCGGTCTCCTCCCCGCTGACAGGACGTGGAGCTGTGTGTTTACACACACAGCTCCACGGTCCCGCCCGGTCCCGTTGTTTTAACGGCCAATCGCGGGTGCCCGGCGGACATCGCGGCCGCCAGGCACTCGCACCGGGTCCCGAGCGATGCCGGCGGCGTGCGCGCGCCCCCCAGGCGGCCGGGAATCCGAGGACGTCATATGACGCCCACCCAGGATGGTAGATCCACCTTGTGGGCGTCATATGACTATACGCGGGTATTGAAGTGGTTAAGGGGAGTGCTATCTGGTCCTGAATTCCAAAACATCCGGAACTGCAGCAGATGCCATCTAGGTCCCCAGGCTCTGGTACTACGAGAGGCTCCATCTTCTCTCAGACCAGACTCAATCCAGGTCGTCACTCTCAGGTCTTCCTTCCACGCTTCCTTCCACGCTGTGGCTGTGGTGCTGGTGGGTGGCAGAAGGAGGAGGAGGAGGCGGAGCATGGTCACTATGGCAAACATGTGTGAGTGGGGTCATCTCCCCAGCCATACCCTTATTTAGGACCTTGAGGATGACCCCCTCACACATGTTGCGTTGCCCCGCCTCCATACCCATCATTTTCGTGACAACCACCGAGCCAAAGGTCTCCTCGTCGGTGGGTGTGGCATGTAGGGAGGCTGAAGCCTCTCTGATCATCCGGAGCGCTGACTCTCCCCCCCTTCTCGCCCTTTTGTAGGGAAGGCGGAGGGGAGGGATTTGGGAGTCAGTCAGGCTCCGAGGCCTACCCCCCTCTTGGCTGCCACTACCGCCCTCTTGGCTGCCACTAACCCCTTCCTCCTCCTGACTGCCACATTCCACAGCCTTCTCCTGGCTGAGGTCTTCCTGTGTATGAAAAAGGGACATAGTTTCAGTTATTTGTTCATCAAACACACACAATTTTCATCTAGTGACTGTTACAAAATGTTTACAAATCGAAAACCATACAATTCTCAGCCCTGCAGTTTAGATTCTTGCCCCAAATGTCTACAACACTACTGTCAGTTGATATGTCAAACACGTTAGGAACTAAGCAATTGGGGATCCTGAATTCAGTGAACATCATTCCTTTTTCACAAAAATGGTTCCCAAACTACTATACCTGGCTCAAGCTGGGCTCCTGCACATCTTCCAGACTGGAAGGCCCAGGTTGCTCCTCGGGAAGCCTCATCAGGGGTGGCCTGCACGCAAGGAATCGTGGAAGGAGGAGGCGAGAGAGGCTCCGTGACATCAGTCTGGTCTTTGAGAAAATGGAGACTGTCATGTGGGGGCATAGACCTCATCTGCTGCAGCTCCAGATTCTTGGGACTTCAGGACCTTCTTGCGCTCCCTGATATACGCACTCCTCAGGCTGACAATTTTCTTTCTTAAATCACCAACAGTTGCCGTGGGGAACCTTGGCTTTACAAATTCCACAAGTTCCAGCAGGGCTGCGTACCTCATTGGTTTGTTGCCGTAATGGGGGTGTTTGGCCTGCCATAAAAGGGGAATTTCCCTGTATTTCTCAATGAACAGGGGGAGATAACTCATGTCGTTGAATCCCTGCATAATCTCTGCAAGACACAACACCACACAAAACACTATAAATAATGTCCGGCAAAACTCTCCTAATCTTCTCCATAAAGAAGCCTCAAGGTCTAATCAGTCTAGGCTAGTTATGTACCAACGTCAAATTGTACCTTCGTTCTAGCGATCGTCTCGTGCGTGAGCTTTCTCTCCCCTCGTCTCACAGATCGTGGCTACGACACAGGCGTGTGACGTTTTATATACAGTGCGCATGCGTCAAACTCCGCCCGCCCTGACGATCTTTCTCGTCTATTCCCCACCCCTTCTCTTTACGGCGCAGTGGGGAGAGCACATGGCGGGGACACAGCAGGTGCGCACCAAATATCCCACCAACAAGGAGGAGGACGAGGAAAGGCCGGAGGCAGAAACGTCCCGATCCCGGAGCCTGAAATTCAAGGCCTCCAATATGTCATTTGGAGAAATGTTGGAGATGGTGGACATATTAAAGAGGAGCGACTATGATGGGAAGTATGGGCCTTACCTCAACCCCAATGTCCGCAAGGCCAAGATCATGTCTAAAGTTGTGAGGAGGCTGTACAATCATTTTGGGGTACAACGATCCAAGGAGCAACTGAGGAAACGCTGGTCAGACCTGAAACTGAGGGAGGCCGATCAGTACAGAAAGATCAAGCGAGTTCTTCAAAAAAGTAAGTAGTTGTGTTGTGTGTTTGATTTCTTGCTTGCATACTGCTCCATGTGTTTGTATTTTTACAAAGTAGTACATTCTAAAATGGCCACTTTCAGGTTCGTCTGTGCATTCGATCGTACTCAACCTCGATCTTTCTGCCACTGTCATGTTCGTGTGTGTCCATTCGATCGTACTCAACCTCGATCATTCGGCCACTTATAATACAAAGTTTGGTGAATTGTTTGGGGAAAGGAAGTTTGTTCTCTCTAGAAATGTCATCAAGAATGTCAAGCCAATTTATTCAATGTAAAGGAGAGGTCACCCAGTAGCTGTTTACCCATCTGGACTCTAGAGCACTAGTGCTGGGACACCCAAACGCACTTTTTATTAGGCTTTTCCACACATGTGCTCCAGTGGATACTAGAGGGGGGTCTCCATCAGACAAACTTCTACCAAAAAGCTACTAAGTTTAGCACCTTTAAAAAGTGACTCCATTCATGTGGTTGTCATTTGTAACTGGCCCAACAAAATATTGTCCCTCACTTTCAAGCAATGTTTGACATTTCCTATTTCTGCCCTCAATAGATTGTGGTGCTAAATCTTCCTTTTGTACCTTCTCATAGGGGAGCGAAAACTCGTGATGTCAGAGGAAACCACCAAACCAACACCTCCCAAAGAAGGGGAAAGACCAGAAGCAGAGGAGGAGGAGGAGGAAGGAGAGATCAGAGAAATTGGAGAACTTGTCACCACAACAGGTGAGTGTGGGAGAACACAGCTACTGGTAAGCTAATCAATGTATGCCTGCCTCATTTCCAAGACATTTTTCTTTTTTTTGGTTGTTTTTTAGGTGACGTGGATGTTGTGGAAGAAGAATCGCACTTTACCACAGAGAGTGCCCACGTACTCATCGGGGAGATAATGGTCTGCAATAGAGATCTAGATGACATAAAGCAAAACTATGTGGTTCAGTTTGTATTCCGCCAAGTTAATAGCCGTCAAGAACAGGCGGAAGCGGCTGGCCAGGATGCCAAAGGTGTTCTCCACCACTCTTCGGGCTCTGGACAGCCTGTAGTTGAAGACCCTCTGGTCTGGGGTGAGGGTCCTCATCGGGAAAGGCCTCATCAGATGGGGAGTCAACGCAAACGCTTCATCTGCGACAAAGACGAAGGGAGTCCTTCAGCATTCTCCTCTGGAGGTGGCAAGCACAGACTGGCACTTTGGAGACGCCAGTAGAACTCCGTGTGCGCAATGGCACCACCATCCGAGATCCGGCCGTTCATCCCCACGTCCACATACAAAAACTCGTATGTCGCCGACACCACCGCCAACATCACTACACTATTAAACCCCTTATAATTATAATAGTAGGACCCGAGTTGGGCGGTGGGACGATGCGGACGTGTTTCCCATCAATTGCCCCTCCGCAGTTAGGAAAGTCCCAATGGCTGGCAAAGTGGGATGCCACAGTCTGCCATTCCTGTGGCGTGGAAGGGAACTGTGGAGTGAAACAATAAAAAAAATTAGTCACTTTGCACATAAACATTGCAAGCAGATTAGACAATCAACATCTTGGAACAAGAGCATACTTTAACATTTTAGGCTGGAAAGTATTTGCACAGAAAAGTAGAGGGTCCCCTTCGCAGATTACTCACCCCCCATCAATACCCCCACTTCTGATGGGCCATTGGCAATAACTAGGGTTTGGGGGGGGGGGGATTGGACAGGTAACCCTCTGCACTTCATTGATTGCCAAATGGCTCAAGAATGTGTGCTAGTTTGGCCAGACCCTCTGTACTTAACACTATTGGCAGCCCACAGGAAAGATAAAATAACATTTCAAACCCCCCCCCCCCCCCAAAAAAAGGAAAGCACATTGTGACATTATGAAATTACCAAGCAAGCTAATAGGAGGGAAAGAACACAAAAAAAGAGGAAATGGAAAGTATGGAGGCAACCCCTTGCACTACATGCTTTGCTGAATTCATCACTAAAGATGCCCACTATAAAGAGGTAGGTATATAGTGTGTATTGACCTTGGGAAAGCCAGCAGATAGAGGATTGGTACCATCTGACAGAGCAGTTGGGGGAGGAGGTTCCTAATGAGTTTGCCCCCCCCCACAAAAAATAAAAAAATAAAAGGGGCTCTACATGAAGTAAAACACACAGCAAACATTTGTGCATATTTTAGGGGTGTTTGGGGGAAAACAATACTATGCCGCAGACAAAATACATTGCTTAAGTGACTAGGCCATAGGTGTCTATTGGGGCAGAAGAGCATGCTGGGAGGTAAGTGAAGGGAAAAATGCATGAAGGAGAAAAGGGGCACAGCATATTAGAGCATATTGCAATCATGGTAATTAGGGAAGGAGGTCAAAAATACAAGACATTAGCAAACAGAGCATACATAGAAGGGAATAGTAAAGGAGAAATGTTACCTTAATATAGTCCTCCTGCAGGACCTGGATGATGGCAGAACAGGTCTCTGGAATAATGATTCCCAGGGCCTGGGGAGAGATACCTGAAGAGAACTTCAAATCCTGAAGGCTTCTCCCTGTCGCCAAGTACCTCAACGTAGCAACAAGCCTCTGCTCCGGAGTGATGGCTTGTCTCATGCAGGTATCCTGCCGGCTGATAAAAGGGGTCAGCAAAGCCAAAAGACGGTGAAACACGGGGTCCGTCATCCGGAGAAAGTTCCTGAAATCATCAGGATTATTCTCCCAGATCTCACGAAGCAAAGGCATGTGCGAGAACTGATCACGCTGAAGCAACCAATTCTTGGTCCACATACTCCTCGTCACTCTGTTCATGGACGGGTCTTGGTTCAAAGCTAAAAGCCCGACACCAATTCCGCGTACAGCACGAACTCGGCGACGAGTACGTACAGGAAACATCGCTCACAAACGGTCGGCTGGTCAGAACGGACAAACAGAAAGCACCGATAAACAGCAAGGCCTGAAAAACGAAATGAATACCAGAAACGAGCAGACAATAAGCAGTGCAAATCAAAGCGTCCTATATCAAGATATAGGCTGCAATGACCAACAAATGCGAACTGACTACACGCACTAATAAACAGATACGCACGACAAGCACAAACTGAAGAGCAGTAACGATCTGAGTCAGAAAACTCGATTCGTAAGTCCCCAAACTTCGACTAACTCGCGATAAACACGGGATCAGCAGAAGGAGCCCAACGAGTGCCTGACGTGGTGCTGAACTTCCCTTTTCTAGTCTCGTGGAAGAGGACTTACGTCACGACGTTCTTGCAGACCGGAAATTCTGACAACGTTGTCCGACCGTGTGTACGCAACACCAACATTGGACAAAGTACAACGGACAGGATCCGACCGACCTGGTCCTCGGATAATCCGCGCGTGTGTATGGGGCTTAAGTGTGTAGTATTTAGGGTGTGGACACAAGAGGGAGAGGGGAAGTAAAAAAAAGGTCAAACAAAAGGAATGAGAAAAAGGGGAAAAAAAAAAAAAAAGTGACATAATCAAATACGATCTAAGCTGTTTAGACCTGAAATTAGGAAGGCCAATTAAATAAAAGCAAGGCCTTAACATTAAACCAACTGTTTTTGCAGCATGCTCATCCGATAAATGCCAGCCAATAATACTTACACACCTTAACCTTAAATACTTATACACCTTAATAAAAGGGACACTGTGTGCCCTTATTTTCTTCTTTGGAAATGCAAACGTACTGACATGGAATGACTCAAATCAGACGCTCATCAAAAAAAAACTTAAGTGATCAACATAACCTTAGCATGCCCAATAGGAAATGACTTGCAGCTTTTAATATGTGGGTATCTGACTTGACATTTTGTAAAATGATTTGAAAGCACAATCCTAATTCCAGTAGCATGGTTATACCTGCATGTTGTACCTATAACCTATAATCCAAAAGAACCTGTCACAGAAATAACAAATCATCCTAAACTGGACAATTGATTTATGTTGTTTGAGTATATTTCTTACTCAGTGTGTGGAACCAGGTTGAACAGTCTTTTTGTGCATTGTTGTTTGGCTTTGATTTTACACTCACTGCATGCTTCCATAGAAAAATATAATGTTCAAACCATTTGACAAGATTGATACATGTTTATCTCAATGGGCTGTAAGCTGTATTTAGCCTGGATGTAATTTAATATTAATATTTAACAAAGGGTTATTTCTTTACATATCCCTAAGCAGCATTTTTCCAAGCTTGGTTAGTTAAAACGATACACAGTAGGATTCATTTTTTACGGGCTGTTATTGAAAAATGCATATAACTCAGTTGTCTTTTCTTTTTATTGGATAAGAAAAAAGTACATAAATATAACATACCATAGTAATAACATCACATAACACTGAGGTTGATTTACTAAAACTGCAGAGTGCTAAGATTAACTGAACAAGCTGAATTTAGAAGCTGATTGGCTACTACGCACAGCTGCACCAGATTTTGCACTCTTCAGTTTTAGTAAATCAACCCCACTGTAAGTAATACAGCATAAAAAATATAAAGCTTTTCCTAGCAACAGACTAGGCAACAGGCATACAACTTTTACATTTCCAAATTTTCACATTTGTGAACATATCCAAGATTGAATTTCAAGTCAATTGTTGGATTACAATTTGGACTTGGAGTGTATGTAAACGATCACCTTGTAAAACAACCCATTCAGTTTAAAATAAAAAATTAAATGCAAAACATTTTTGTATAGATATAAAACAATATATAAATAAATTCTTTCCCTTTTTTTAAGTGACCACATTCCCTCTGTTCTCAGCTGCATAAAAGTTGGGGGAGGAGAAACAGCAAGACACTGAGCTTCCCAGTGAATGGCTGTGCAGTGGGGACAGTGCTCCCTTCACTTTCTCACTCTGGAATTCAGATTCAGGCTGGGTTCACATTATTGCGAATTGGATATTGGTTTCCCCGCATCCAATTCGCATAGCAGGAGATTGTGACTGGCTCTCTATGGAGCCAGTTCACACGTCTCCGCAGCGGCTCTGGTGTGAATTGCACAGGGGCCCTGTGGGTCTTTTGGTCCTTTTCAGGTCTGAATTCAGCCCATAATTCGGGCTGAAATAGGACCTGAAACTGTGAATGGAGACGCATCAGACTCCTGCTGTGAGCCGCTTAGTTCCTAAGTGTGAATCCAGCCTTAAAAATCATGTCCCTAATAGTTCTACTGCTCCTATAAGATGATAGAGGAGGGGATTTAAATTCCTCAATATCAGGAAAAGCCTCTGTAAGGATTCTCCAGTGTCTTTTATTCACTCAATAAATCTGTGCAGAATGGGAATATTGCGAAACAAAAGAAATTCTCTTATTCTGTCTGTATTGTCGGCTCACTCTCCTGTCAGTTTCCAGACTCTGCACTCTCAGTCTCTCATGGGTTCAGGGCCGGCGCTACCAATAGGCAAAGTAGTCAGCCGCCTAGGGTGCACTACCGCCTAGGGCGCAGCCACGGCCTCTGTCTCAGTGAAGCTCCAGGTGTGTGTGAGCTTGCCCTGTTCAGTGCCGGACCAGCTGTCCCGGGAAAACATCCGCTGCATGCCGCCAATGTCCTGCTGAGCGCCCGCTGTCACATCTCCTCACACAGCGCCACTCCGGGTCCCCTTTGCTTCAGCGTGTCCCTCTGGTGCGACACTGTGTGTCTGTGCAGCGGAGGGGCGGGACTTGGTGGAGATAGGAGCATTGAGAGGTGCAGCGTCTGTTAGCTGACCTCCCGGCCAGCGAGGACACCATGGATCGGCTGGATGGCGGCGCTGGCAAGGAACACCTAATGAATATTGCCCATCCAGCGGTGAGGAGAGCCCGGATGTGATGGTCGATGAAGCGCAGAGGTAAGGAGGAGGATGGACCCTCCTCATCTACATCAAGAAGTGTGTGGGGGATGGGGAGTGTGAGTAATGCAGGAAATATGAGTCAGGCAGGTCAGTGTATGCATCAGGTAGGTGAACCAGTGTATGTGTCAGGTAGGTGGGTCAGTGTATGTGTCAGGTGGGTCAGTTTATGTGTCAGGTAGGTGGGTCAGTGTATGTGTCAGGTGGGTCAGTGTATGTGTCAGGTAGGTGGGTCAGTGTATGTGACAGGTAGGTGGGTCAGTGTATGTGTCAGGTAGGTAGGTCAGTGTATGTATCAGGTAGGTGAGTCAGTGTATGTGTCAGGTGGGTCAGTGTATGTGTCAGGTAGGTGGGTCAGTGTATGTGTCAGGTAGGTGGGTCAGTGTATGTGTCAGGTAGGTGGGTCAGTGTATGTGTCAGGTAGGTGAGCCAGTGTATGGGTCAGGTAAGTCACATGTTACAAGGGCAGGGCAAAGGGGATGGAGTCAGGGGTGGAGCCAAGGGGGCGGCAAAATTAGGTTTCGCCTAGGGTGTCAAAAATCCTTGCACCAGCCCTACATGGGTTAATTGTTGTATCAGATAACTGTTTTGCATCTAGTCGTTCCTCTCTCACAGATTCCTCACTCACTATGTGATTTACACGTGTCATCTGGCTACTGATCTAAACACTGCTGGTAAGTGACAGCTAGAGTATAACAAAAACTGATTGCTCTCTGTTCACTTCACATATAAATCCGTCTCTATTCCATAATTTTTCCTAATATTCTAACATCCAGAAAATAGGATTTTTATAACAGCTTACCTGTAAAATCCTTTTCTTGAAGTGCATCATGGGACACAGAGCCTTAAGTAATTACTTAATGGGTTATAGGCCACCTTCAGGTGATGGACACTGGTATAGTCAATCCAGGAAGTTCACTCCCTATATAATGGTAAATAAGTGATTCAGCGCATAGGTTAAAACACACACCCCAACGTGATACACTATAAATAATAAAATAAATATAAAAATATATAAATAATATTAATAATAAAAGTGAATAAATATCTGGTTATGGGACAGGAGAAATGGTGCTAATAAAAGCCGATAATGGCAATGAGTCCAAAATAAAATGGAAATGATCCCAAGGAAAGTCTATATCCTATATATAATAGGTAAGTTTAAATGACGCTGAGTGTTCTCCTTTATGTCACTGAAGTGGACAGATGACCAGCAATAAGCAATCCACAAACGTGCTCCCAGAACTCTCACCTCAAATATTCTTGGAATCAGCATACAGTAGCAGACTGCATAAGCTTCTCTCCACCACCAGGGCATATATCCTCCTCAAATATCCTTGGTATCAGCATATAGTAGCAAACTGCATAAGCTTCTCTCCACCACCAGGGCGTATATCCTCCTTATGTCCAAGTCATTCCATGTGACTCATTGACAAACATCATCTAAATTGCTCCAGGCTTGAGGAGCTCAATATTTGAGGAGGATATACACCCTGGTGGTGGAGAGAAGCTTATGCAGTCTGTTACTGTATGCTGATTCCAAGAATATTTGAGGTGAGAGCTCTGGGAGGACGTTTGTGGATTGCTTATTGCTGGTCATCTGTCTACTTCAGTGACATAAAGAAGACCACTCAGCGTCATTTAAACGTACCTATTATATATAGGATATAGACTTTGCTTGGGATCATTTCCATTTTATTTTGGACTCATTGCCATTTTCGGCTTTTATTAGCACCATTTCTCCTGTCCCATAACCAGATATTTATTCACTATTATTATTAATATTATTTATATATTTTTATATTTATTTTATTATTAATAGTGTATCACGTTGGGGTGTGTGTTTTAACCTATGCGCTGAATCACTTATTTACCATTATTTATTTTTTGTGTTATTGTGAGCACTATTAGATTTTGCTGCTGGTTTAATTTATGCAAGATAATATTTCTGCAGTAAATTTGCACATATATCGTCTCTACAAACGATACTACACCTATTTATATTTATTTTGTCATTAATGTATATATATTTTTTTCATTATTATTCATTTTATTTATACACGTGGGTAATTTATTCCCAGTCTCCATTAGAGTAGCGCAAAGGTCACCCTTTCACTTATTCACTCCCTATATAACCCCTCCTCCTTCCAGGAGCACATCAGTTTTTGTAGCAAAGCAATATACTTAAATCCCAAAAAAGTGGGGCGGGACCTCTGTGTCCCATGATGTACTCCAAGAAAAGGATTTTACAGGTAAGCTGTTATAAAAATCCTATTTACTTTATCGTACTACATGGGACACAGAGCCTTAAGTAATTACTTAATGGGAGGTCCCATAGCAAAGCTACTTGAGGGTAGGGAGACACAACCCGGAGGGTACCCCCAGACTTGAGGACCTATACTGCTGCCTGCAGCACACTGCGCCCGAAGGCGATATCCTCATACCTCCTTACATCCACCTGATAACATTTTGTGAATGTATGCACTGAAGACCAAGTTGCGGCCTTACAGATCTGAGCCATGGAGGCCTGATGACGCACTGCCCAAGAAGCACTAACCGCCCTGGTAGAGTGCGCCTTAACTTGAAAAGGGGGAATCTTACCCCTTAAATCATAAGTTTGAATTATAACTTGCCGAATCCACTTAGCGACAGTGGATTTCGACACTGCCTGTCCTTTTTTAGGACCCTCTGCCAGATAAATAAGACATCAGTCTTACGAATCTGAGCAGTTGCCTTTAAATAGATTTTCACTGCTCTCACCACATCAAGACAATGTAGTGACTTTTCTTCCCTGGAACGATGGCAAAACCTGAAACCACTTTTGGCAAAAAGTCTGGACGAGGGCGTAACACCACTCTGTCCTCATGGAAAATCAAATATGGCTTGTTACAAGAAAGGGCAGCCAATTCCGAAACCCTCCTTGCTGAGAATATAGCAACCAAAAATACTAACTTCCTTGTCAGAAGGACTAATGTTGTATCGGTTCAAATGGCAGTTTTTTTACACAGACAAAACTAAGTTCAAGTCCCAAGGGTTCAAGGGATGTTTGACTGGCGGATCAATCCGCATCACCCCTTGCATAAAACCCTGGACTAAAGAATGTTTAGCAAGTGGTCTTTGAAATAAGACTGATAAAGCTGAGATTTGGTCTTTAATAGTACTCAAGGCCAATTTCATTTCTACCCCTAATTGTAGAAAGGCAATAATTCTGCCTATGATATATCTCCGAGGGTGGCAGCCCTTGGATTCACACCAGGAAACATAAGCCCTCCAGACCCTATAATATATAGTTCTGGAAGCTGGATCCTGACAGGACAATCCCGTAACCTGAAAATCCAGGCCTTTAGAGCCAGACGCACTGCCCGAATCTCTAGGATATTGATGGGCAAGTTTCTTTCAGCTCTTGACCACTGTCCCTGGACAGTTGTCTTTTCTAGTACTGCTCCCCAGCCTGAAAGGCTGGCATCTGTCGTTACCACCTTCCAGATAACTGATCTGAAGGATTTTCCTTTCAGCAGATTCTGATTTAGTAACCACCAACTGAGGCTTTGGGACACCCTTGGGGACAGCCGCATTGGTAAGTCTAGAGCAGGGGTCTCCAAACGACGGCCATCCAGTTGTTCAGGAACTACAATTTCCATCATGCCTATTCATGTCTGTCAGGTTTTCAATGCCTCATGGGATGTGTAGTTTCGCAAAACAGCTGGAGGGCCATAGTTTGGGGATCCCTGGTCTAAAGCTTGAATTGTTTTACTCCAAGCAGACAGGCTACTGTTTTGCAACAGTCTTCAATGATATCGGGGGTTCCACTCCCTTGGACCTGTAAAAGCACCCCACCAGGAAAGCTTTAGGTAATGTAGCAAGACCTAAGCCCTGGGTCCAGCCCTACAAAGAGAGGCGTTACAGGGAAAAACCACATGCTCCGGCTACGAGGCCCCAGGTACCATCCACTTATGCCTCAGTGGCATCTGGTCTATGGAGGCTATTTAAATCCAGCATGGATACCTCCTGGAGCTCCTCAGAGCACATCTTCACTCGTGACCAACACCTTAGACACTGGCGAAAAAAATTATGTGCTCCTGGAAGGAGGAGGGGTTATATAGGGAGTGAACTTCCTGGATTGGGTATACTAGTGTCCATCACCTGAAGGTGGCCTATAACCCATTAAGTAATTACTTAAGGCTCTGTGTCCCATGATGTATGATAAAGAAAGGGGATAGATTCCTCACTATAATGCATGTTTAACTGTAGTTCCGGTATCATACTATTTAGGTATGGATCAAATGTCTCCACATATATTTATATGTGTAGCGGGTGCCAGCTGCCACCACTGCCTGCACTCTCTAACCCCCCCCCCCACACACACACACACACACACAGCAAACACTGTCAAGCAGATGCGGGCATCTAAGAGAGGGAGAGAGCCAAGCTTTTCCAGAGACTACCAGGAGAGTGCTGCCTGGAGACTGAGGAGTGAGGATGGCTGAGGGGAGCCAGGAGCGGAGACAGCCACGTGGTCCACCACCATTTAGCCCAGGGACCCTACTCAGCAGTCCGGCACCACCCAGCTCAGCGGTGATGACTCACGCCATTTCAGGAATCACGATACCCATCCAGGTATCGAGTCAGCCGCTGCCTGTTCACATTGCAAGTTTCGCTACCAGTCTTCCTGATCGACTGACAGGAGGTGATCCGGTGCATTACAATATTGCATTGAGCCTGAACCAGCACTTGGGATTTCCGCTTTGACATCACACAGAGGATTGGTGAGTGGGTGTAAACCCAACATCCTTCTTAGCACAGTACACACACTGCATACAGACATCTATTCCCCTCCTAGTGGCAGAGGATGCTTGTTTGGAGCTGCCACTTTTAGCTTTTTTTCCTTACCAATCGCTACCTAACGAAATATACTAGATCATTACTGTCTCAATTTTGCTTGATTGAACCTACTTTCTTTACAAAGGGCCCAAAATTTTTCCTAGCAGAAGACACTAGTACTCTTCAACCCAGGACTTGTAACGCTACATAACTCGTTCACCATGCCTGTTTAATAAATTTTTGTTGTTTACCTTTCAACAGTGTTCACCGCCCAGAAGGAGCTGAGAAGTTGACAAACCTTCTCTCCTCCCTCTCAGCGCCCATGGTATGGGTATATAGATTACTGTTAAATATTGCTTATTGATTGGTTATCATTTCTATTATATTGATACTCTGCAGTAAGGTTTAACAGTGCTGAGGGTATCCACATATTTTTAACCGTGATAATATATTGAACTTGTTTATCACTACTGGTTTGTCTGTTTGTTTCTGGTAACAATCCACAGCCAGGCTAACAGTATTTTCTACTTGTGTCCTTAAAAAGTGTTTGCAGTGATGTTAGCTAACCAGGTGTGCTAGAGGGGCTGAGGTCATTCTTGGAGTTGAGGTGCAGAACAGAGGACCCAAAAATCACTAGCGGTTCCTTCGGGGTGGCGCTATATATATATATATATATATATATATATATACACAGTATAAATATACTGTATATATAGGGGAAAATTTACTTTTGTTCCTGGAATATCCCCATTAGAGTCGCTCAAGGGCAAATACTGCTGTGTGGGATATGAGCTAGTTGTTATTATGGAATCCTGGATCTAGAGACGCAGGTGGCAATACTGAGAAGCATCAACAATCTGGAAAGGAGCTTGGACATTACCCAGCAGGTGGCGATATGGAGGTACAGGATTCAGAGGTGGTAGCTGGGTGACAGTTAGGAGGGGTCGAGGGAAGAGCCTTAGGGAGGCTAGTCCTGAGTTGCTACATCCCAATAAATATGCCAAGTTGCTTGATGTTAGGGATATCAGCTCATGGCTGGCATTGCTGGAGCAGTCTCCCTCCCCTAGCTTCCAGGGGAATGACTGCTCTGGTAAGGCGGGGGCAAGGATACAGGTAAGGTTAGGCAGGTACTGGTGGTAGGGGACTTAATTATTAGGAGGACAGAAAGGGCAATATGTCACAAAGTCAGGTACAAACTATGTAACTATATTCAACTATTGTAAGGGATTAGCTCAGTAGCAGGGTGGGCAGGATCCCCTGGATGGGTCACAGCACAGTGAAGTAGGCATGGACAGACAGCAGGATCTTTGTGAAAACAAAACAATGGTTTATTTCCAAGTCTGTGGTTACAATTGCAGGTATCAAAAACAGCAAAAATAAAACAAAACAGAAAGTAAACCCTTGACACTTTGGGCGTCTAACTGAAAAACACAGGAACCTATCTACCTGGTCTGGAACAGCCTACCGCTGCCCAAAAACCTGTCTGACACAGAGAAGAACAGATTCTTTTAGTCATACAGACTTAATCTCACCACTCAGAAGAAGCTGCTCTCCAGTCCTAAACAGGAATCTGGTTCCAGAGTGGAACTCCTTGTTGATGCAACCTGGGAGTTTTATAGAGCTTCATCTGTTACACCTAAGCTCGTTAACCCTCATTGAGCCCCAAACAGGCTCACTACCCAGCAGAAACCCAAAAGCAATCAGTGTACAGCATAAACTTGGGACAAATATATCTCCCATCTTGGACACAACTCATAGATTTTCCTGGCTTCCTGTCACATACCCCCTCCCCACTGTCCTCTTGTTTCAACCCTAGGGTTGCCAGGCACGCGTGCACTCGGGACAAAGCATCTGCATTTCCCATTCTAACACCGGGGTGATGTTTCACTGTAAAACTGAATTATTGAAGGGCCAGAAAAAAACCCTATTCATCCTCCTATTGGCCTCTTTGTTCTGTAATCCACTGTAATGGGTCATGATCTGTTACCTGTTCAAATTGTCTACCCAAGAGATAGTACCCAAGAGAATCTAAAGCCCATTTTATCGCTAACTATGCTAAACATTCTTTTTTAATGGTGGTGTAATTTTCTTCATGGGCCTTCAATTTACAGCTGAAGTAAATAGCAGGGTGTTCTTCCCCCTTGAAAACATGAGACAACACAGCTCCTAACCCAACATTTGATGCATCAGTCTGGACCACAAGAGGAACCTATCTACCTGGTCTGGAACAGCCTAACGCTGCTCAAAAACCTGTATGACACACAGAAAAAAAGAATAATTTTGTCATACAGACTTAATTTCCCCAGTCCTACGCAGGAATCTGGTTCCAGGTAGGGATGAGCCGAACACCCCCCCGTTCGGCTCGCACCAGAACCCGCGAACGGACCTAAAGTCCGTGCAAGCTTTCGAACCCTATTAGTTATAATGGATGCGAGCGTTCGAAATCAAAAGTGCTAATTTTAAAGGCTAATATACATGTTATTGTCATAAAAAGTGTTTGGAGACCTGGCATGTATCAATGTATCAATGCAAACAAAAAATTTTCAATCGTCCATTTTTTCAGGAGCAGTGATTTTAATAATGCTTAAATTGAAACAATAAAAGTGTAATATTCCTTTAAATTTCGTACCTGGGGGGTGTCTATAGTATGCATGTAAAGGGGCGCATGTTTCCTGTGCTTAGAACTGTCCCTGCAAAAGGTGTCATTTTTGCAGGAAAGAAAGCTATTTAAAATCACTCGTGGCTAATGTTAATTGACGGCTCCCGTAACACAGAGAACAGTCATTCATTGAAAGTCATTGATTAAAAAAAAGTCATTGATAAAAAAATAAATAAATAAAAAAGCGTGGAGGTCCCCCCAAATTCAATAACCAGGCCCTTCAGGTCTGGGATGGATATTAAGGGGGACCCCAGCCAAAAAAAAAAGAAAAAAAAAATGGCGTAGGGTCCCCCTCAAAATCCATACCAGACCCTTGAGGTCTGGGATGGATTTTAAGGGGAATCCCAGCCAAAAAAATGGCGTGGGGTCCCCCTCAAAATCCATACCAGACCCTTATCCGAGCACGTAACCTGGCAGGCCGCAGGAAAAGAGGGGGGGGACGAGAGCGCCCCCCTCCCACCTGAACCATACCAGGCCACATGCCCTCAACATTGGGAGGATGCTTTGGGGGTCTGAGACCCCCAAAGCACCTTGTCCCCATGTTGATGAGGACAAGGGCCTCGTCCCCACAACCGTGCCCGGTGGTTTGTGGGGGTCTGCGGGCGGGGGGCTTATCGGAATCTGGAAGCCCCCTTTAACAAGGGGACCCCCAGATCCCGCCCCCCCCGTGTGAAATGGTAAGGGGGTACAAAAGTACTCCTACCATTTCACCAAAAAAGTGTCAAAAATTGTAAAAATGACAGGAGACGGTCTTTGACAATTCCTTTATTAAAATCTTCTTTCTTCTTTCTTCTTTCAGACCCCCACAACCACCGGGCACGGTTGTGGGGACGAGGCCCTTGTCCTCATCAACATGGGGACAAGGTGCTTTGGGGGTCTCAGACCCCCAAAGCA
Source organism: Lithobates sylvaticus (assembly GCA_028564925.1). NCBI lineage: Eukaryota > Metazoa > Chordata > Amphibia > Anura > Ranidae > Lithobates > Lithobates sylvaticus. The sequence goes on along the minus strand of CM053031.1, from coordinate 109,175,538 downwards.
TCCTCCCAATGTTGAGGGCATGTGGCCTGGTACGGTTCAGGCGGGAGGGGGCGCTCTCGCCCCCCTCTTTTCCTGCGGCCTGCCAGGCTGCGTGCTCGATAAGGGTCTGGTATGGATTTTGAGCTGGGGTTCCCCTAAAAATCCATCCCAGACCTGAAGGGCCTGGTTTATTGAATTTGGGGGGACCCCCACGCTTTTTAAAAAAAAAAAAAGGCATCCTGCCTGTAGCCAATTATGGCTCTCCTCGTTGCCGGCGCTGTGATTGGCCAAGCATGCGGGTCACAGTGCATGCTTGGCCAATAATCAGCCAGCATTGCACTGCGACTGGCGCAATGCATTGCGGGCCGCTCGCATCACACGAATTTGATGCGAGCGGCCCAAATAGTTCTGGGATCGCCGAAAGGGGGAACGCCCGATGTTCGATTCGAACATGGGTTCGAATCGAACACCGGGCCCATCCCTAGTTCCAGGAAAGGAAATACACTCCGCCTTTTAGTCCAAATGGGACAAGGTAAAACATACCGCATGATCAAGTTTCTAAGTTTTTATGTCCAATGTCATGAAAACCAGGACACAGCAGTAATTCTCTCATATTAAACTTTTGTAGCAGTTTAAACGCTCCACTTAGTCATGCTAACCTGTCTTAGCCTACAAAGAGCCCTTAGTCACGGCTGGCTGTAACTATTATGCAAATCATTTTAACCACTTCAGCCCCGGACCAATTTGCAGCCAAAGGACCAGGCCCCTTTTTGCGATTCGGCACTGCGTCGCTTTAACTGACAATTGCACGGTCGTGCGACGTGGCTCCCAAACAAAATTGGCGTCCTTTTTTTCCCCACAAATAGAGCTTTCTTTCGGTGGTATTTGATCGCCCCTGCGGTTTTTATTTTTTGCGCTATAAACAAAAATAGAGCGACAATTTTGAAAAAAATGCAATATTTTTTTACTTTTTGCTATAATAAATATCCCCAAAAAATATATAAAAAAACATTTTTTTTTCCTCAGTTTAGGCCGATACGTATTCTTCTACATATTTTTGGTAAAAAAAATCGCAATTAGCGATTATTGATTAGTTTGCGCAAAAGTTATAGCGTTTACAAAATAGGGGATAGTTTTATTAGCATTTTTATTAATATTTTTTTTTTTATTAGTAATGGCGGCGATCAGCGATTTTTTTTGTGACTGCGACATTATGGCGGACACATCGGACATTTTTGACACATTTTTGGGACATTTGTCATTTATACAGAAATCAATGCTATTTAAATAGCACTGATTCCTATGTAAATGACAGTTGTAGTGAAGGGGTTAACTACTAGGGGGCGGGGAGGAGTCAGTGTGACGTGTTGTGTTTTTTTTTTACAGTAGGGGGGGCGTGGCTGTACGTCTGACGTCATTGATCGGCGTTCCCGATGACAGGGAACCGCCGATCACTGACAGTCAGTGTAGGAAGCGCGGGGAAAGGTTTGTTTACACAAACCTCTCCCTGTTCTTCAGCTCCGTAACCCGATCGCGGGATACCAGCGGCGATCGGGTCCACTGGTCCCGCGGCCGTGGTCACGGAGCTCCCGACCGGGTCGCGCGCGCCCCCCGGGCAGGCAAATTAAAGGGGACCTACAGGTACGTGCTTTTGCCTGCCCGTGCCATTCTGTTGACGTATATCTACATGAGGCGGTCGGGAAGCGGATAAAAAACATTAAGGTGAAAGTCTGGTTACCCAGTAACAAATAGCACAGTAAAATTGAGAAGTTTCGTGAAAGATCCCTAAAAAATGGTAATATACCATTTAAGAGTTGTACTTTTTTTTTTATTATTTTTTATTAATTACATTGAGTACGTTTTAATAAAGTTTTTGTTAAAATCCAGCATTTATTTTCTTTAACCTGTCTAGAGTTAACAGTAGGGATAAGCTGAATGTACCTGGGTTTGGTTCAAGGGACGTCACCGAACAGCTTACAATTTCTGAATGTTAATCCGAAACTTAGTGAAGTCAATAGGAGTCAAATCTTTAAAGTCAATTCTGATCATTCTTAAAGTTAATAGATAAGCAAGGGATTCATCAAACAAATGGCATTGTTACATCTTCCTTTCCCTTGAGAAAGTCACGTGACCTGTGATGACACGCGTCGGGAGGAGGAGCCCAAGTGACAGTGCTAAGCACAGCACAGCAAGGAGGAAAGGGCTGACAGCCCCCTATCTGAGCCTGACCATTAGCAGGATTTGAACACGCAAACACCTACTGGGTACATGTGAGTTGTATAGCTCTAGGCAACCACCTAAAAGATCTTCTTTGTTTGATGGTTGAATAGAGCGCTGCGCAATGGTTTTTTGTTTGTGTCTTTTTCTCTTTTATATCATACCGGAGCAAGATATCAGGAGGAACCAAAAGGAAAAAAGCCCTACATTCCCAGCATAAAGGGAAGTTTCTTTTTTTCTCTCTCTTTTTTTTTTTTTTTTTTCTCTAGCATTTCTAATTGTGTCCCGGATATCATTAGTGGATGTGAAGAGTTATTTCATTAATTATCTAACTCATTTAATGGACTGCTGTCACCTATGGGATTAATGTAATATTTAACTACCCATTAATTCATCAATTAATTAGCTAATCCATCAGGTCAAGCCTGTATTGGCTTTTGGAATTTATATATCCCCATATGCATCACTGGCATAAACTGGATATTTCCTTTCTTTGACACATTATAACACATACTTGTTTTTACTCACATTTTGAAGCACTTTATTTATTTAAAACACATTGTATTTATTTTTAACACATTGTGTATTTATTTATTTATTTATTAAATTGGTTACAACCTCATTGTAATTTGAAGTTTATATATATATATTTTTGTGCACCTAGGATTGTCACGCAAGCACTTATATATTTTATTATACCATGACATTTGTCTTTTAACCTCACCTGCTGATCTAAATAGACTAAGGTTGATATTGCGCACTATTTATACTCTAGTATTTATTTGCTTATTCTTTTAAGTGTAGGACACACTTTAATGGTGCAGCATATCATTTGGTCATCTTATCTATTTTATTTGGTTTTCTAAAACATTTTTAATATTTTTATTCTCCTATCAGCGCTTTAGTACTCACTTTGCACATCTTCCTTTGCATTGTCCAGCCCTCAGCTGGACAATGCAAAGGAAGATGTAATGATGCATTTTTTTTTTAAATTACCTTTTTACTAGACCCTTAATCCAAGCATGCAGCCTGACTGGCCAGGAACAAGGAGGGTGAGCGTATACCCCTCAAACCATATCAAGCTTTATGCCTTCAACATGGGGGTACCCCTCTGGAAAAGCACCTGTTCCTTATGTTGATGAAGACATGGTTCTCAACCCCATAACCCTTGCCCAGTGGTTGTGGATGTATGCAGGCAATGATCTTCTCAGAATGTCAAAGCCATCTATACTAATAATAATAATAATACTGCCCTCCCCCAACATGAATGACTGATTTGCAGATAAAAGATGTTACCTAGAAATAAAGACACCCAAATATTTGTTAAGTCCTTTCAAATAAAAATGTTTTTTTTTTTTTTTTTTTTTTATAAAATAAAATTCCCCCAAAAAATCACAATGCCCACTGCCTCCCATGTGCCATAAAAAAAAAAAACTTGACAACCTACAGCAAACTACCTATCCCCAATGGTAACACTAGCCAAATAAAAAGCTCTCTGAACTGTTATCTGCTGCTGTATATAAAAAAAGAGAAGGGAATAATAGTGACCATATTTAGGCAATGATTTAAAGCTCCATTCCCTGCCCATCTGTTTACATGGCTTGGGAACCATGTAAGTGAATGGGCCAGGTGATGTCAGTGGTTGGTAAGTACGCAGTGAGTGCAAGCAGCCACTGCTTACTTAACAAAAAAGTCTATCTTTTCATGATGGAGAACTCCAATTCTCATGAGGAGAGGTTCGGTGCGGTAACGCACGACACAGTCCAGATTTTGACCATTTACCGACGTGATAAAAAATGGCTTGACAAGACGAGTGACTGGAATATCAAATTTGTCGATGAGTGAGGCTTCAATGAAGTTCCCTGCAGAACCAGAATCCAAAAAGGCCACGGCGGAGAAAGAGGACTTCTTGGGCAAAGAAAACTTCACTGGAACAGTCAGACGTGGAGAGGAAGAGTCCACACCTAGCAACACCTCTCCCACGTTAGCTAGGTGCGAGCGTTTCCCTGACGCTGAGGGCGGATAGAGCAATCTTTTAAGAAATGGTCAGGACTGGCGCAATACAGGCACAGATTATGGTCTCGGCGGCGAGTCCTCTCTTGTGTGGTCAGGCGTGACCGATCTACTTGCATAGCCTCCTCAGCGGGAGGCGCAGGTACGGGTTGCAGGGGGTTCTGGAAGAGAGGTGCCAGGCGAGGAAACCGCTTGACGCGACCAAAGTCCTTTTCTTGGCGTAGCTCAAGGCGTCTCTCGGTATAACGCATGTCAATGCGGGTGGCCAGCTGGATGAGTTCAGACAGAGTGGCAGGAATTTCTCGAGCAGCCAGCACATCTTTGACGTGGCTGGATAGACCCTTTTTAAAGGTCGCGCAAAGGGCCGCATTGTTCCAGGAAAGTTCGGATGCCAGGGTGCGGAATTGAATGGCGTAATCGCCCACTGAAGAGTCTCCCTGGACCAGGTTCAGGAGAGCCGTCTCGGCAGAGGAGGCCCGGGCTGGCTCCTCGAAGACACTACGAACTTCGGAAAAGAAGGCTGGAATAGAAGCTGTGGCAGGATCGCCACGGTCCCAGAGCAGTGTAGCCCAGGCTAGGGCTTTATCTGAAAGCAGGCTAACCACGAACGCCACTTTAGACCGTTCGGAGGGGAACTGGTCCGACAACATCTCCAGATGGAGGGAACAGTGGGATAGGAACCCTCGGCATAGCTTAGGATCCCCATTGAACTTGTCAGGAAGGGACAGGCGGACCCTAGCAACAGCAACTCGTGGAGGAGATGTAGGAGCTGGCGGTGGAGGCGGTAGAAGCTGCTGTAGCATAGCAGTCAACTGCGCCAATTGCTGTCCCTGTTGAGCGACCACCGCGGTCAGATCCGAGAGGCTTGGCAGCGGGACCTCAGCAGGATCCATGGCCGGATCTACTGTCACGTTCCGGGTATGGCGGGGAACAGGAGGTGGATCCCCTATGTCAATGAGGCGATAGCACGGGTTGTATTGGAGGACCGGTTCTAATGTTGCTACTGGTTTTCACCAGAGCCCGCCGCAAGGCGGGATGGACTTGCTGCGGCGGTAGCAACCAGGTCGTGTCTTCCAATAGCAACTCGACCCCACTGACAGCTGAGACAGGCGCGGTACACAAGGATAAGGCAGAGGCAAGGTCAGACGTAGCAAAAGGTCAGGACAGGTAGCAAAGGTTCGTAGTCGGGGGCAACGGCAGAGGTCTGGATACACAGTAGGAGCAACCACAAAACACGCTTTCACTGTGCACTATAGGCAACTCAAGATCCGGCAATGACAGGAAGTGGGTTAATAAAGGAAAGGGTGAAGCCAGATTGGGCCAGGCACCAATCAATTGTGCACTGGCCCTTTAAAAGCAGGAAGGAGCCGCGCGCGCGCCTGGGGAGAGGAGGCGAGCGTGCAGGGGGAGGCAGGCAGAAGAGCCGACGGGGACGAGGCGGCAGAGCGGGATGCGATCCACGGGCGGACCGGGGGCGCCGCGTGGATCGCATCCCAGAGTCAGAACAGAGCCCACGGCCAGGGGAGCCGGCCGGGGCGCTGCAGGAGGACAGACGCCGTGAGCGCTCCGGGATTGACGGGGCACCCGGAGCGCTCGGCGTTACAGAGGCTGAGCCCTCCTTAACCCGGGGTCCCCTCGTAGGCCACATGACCCAGCTCCATCACTCCATTATCCACCCAACTCCCCCCTGTTGGTCAGGCTCCACCATATTTAGGGGCTGATCCATCCATCCTGTCAAATTCCCTCAAGTATGCAGATCAGGACCTCCTGGCCTCACGCCCACTAACTTCCAGAAGCTTCTCCAAGCTTCTATAACCAGGGGGAGGTACCAGAGACCTGCCTTGTAGAGTCCTCCAGCCTGACCTAGAGTAACCAGACCCGATTACAGACTCACACAACTACCATAAATTTAGTGTAAAGGGAGGAAGCTGATGTGGGGCTGCTAGTGGTAAATTGTGCTAATACATGTTACAACATGTGTCTCAAAAAATTAACATGTGATCACTCAAAGTGTTATAAGTTTCTGCAATTAATGGTGTATAAAAAACATTTATATCACCTGTGTTCAATAACACAATAATATAAAAGTGCCAGAAAACTGAAAGTGCAAAAACATTAAAGTGACAGGTGTTATAATTTCCTCACTATAAGTGATTTTGTGCTATCATTATTAAATATTCCTTTAATGTACAAGACCTGTGCCATTTTTGGTTTTACTTGTTCTGTGTCAGTGCAGTGCTGGATCATGCTCTGTCTTGAGAAGCTGCAGGACTCTGTGTTTATGGTATATGAATTCTGACCTGTCTGGTTACAGTTCACTGTACTGTGCGCTACTCTATGTTTTGCTGAAAAGTGGATTTCTCACCTAGCAACAATGCTAGCCATGCAGGAAAAAAACATAGCATGTGACATTTCAGCTTCTGCAAATTATTTTTGAATTTCCTGGGAATTATGCCTTTTTCTATTGTACCTCTTCAGAAAAATCCATCATTGTATAATTTATTGTAATATCCTCAAGGTAGCATGTTCGCTGCAGGTTAGTATCTCTATCCTGATAACTAATTAATCTGTCCAGAATTGATCTTAAAATTCCCCTAGATGGTGGGGGGAGGGTCGGGAAAGAAGAAATATGCCCAGGCACATAGTTATGTGCAAACAGAGAATTTCTGTTAGCCAAATCCACAGACGAGAAAAACTATTGGCTACACGTATGCATGCTAAGTGGCGCCAAGTGGGCTATATAAACACCTCTGCTGCACTAGGACTTTGCCTTATGGTCTACAGCATTCTGCTATCTGCTACCTGTTTCTTGTGTTTGATCCTGTTGCCGTTCTGACCACGCTTGTACTATACCTAAAGTGACCCCTGGCTTGCTCTTTGACCACGTCTCTGCTTGCTGTTGCCATTCTCGGATAAGGGTCTGGTATGGGCGGGCACAGTTTTTTTTTCAGAATTTTTCATTGCTAGCATTTTTTTGTTTACATTTCAGCTCTCAGCAGGGATGTATATATATTACTACATTGCATGCACTGTATATATATTCTACACTGACTACACTGTATGTATATATATATATATATATATATATATATATATATATATATATATATATATATATATATATATATATAATGCAATAACATAAGAAAGTCCAGTCAGATCACTGTGTAAGTCCCATGTTATAACAGCGCTTGTGTCAGTTCATCAAATTTCTGACCAACAAATATATACTTCTCAATATACGTAAAGGTGTGAGATGACATTCAGTGAATAAAACTCTGAAGATAGCAGGTGATCCTAATGGTTGTCAAAGCGTGCACCAAACACCCAGATCTTCACCACGTGAGACGTAAGGCACACTCCCCTAAGGGGTTAAACTCACCAGAGCTTAGTATATCACAGGCCTTAAAGATAATCCTTATTTCACTTTAAAGGAGAGACATCAGCAATGCGGGCCGGGTTAGAGAATGTGAATCACTCCAGTCATATAAAATCATGGAAAGGAAAATAACAACATAGCGTAATCCTGTTTCACACATTTATTGTAACAAAACCCGACCCCCATACAGAACACGTACAAGCTATTAAAATCAATAGAGCATGTAACTGTAAAGCGTAGTCACCAGTCCGCCGCACAGGAGAGCGTCAGTGTGGATTACACAGCTGCACAGCTTCTTCCTGATGATATATATAGTAAACTGCCTGCACGCCACTAACTAACCTGCCTAATCTAGCTCAAGTTCTCCTCTCCACGTTATTATAACACTATACGTGGCCACCGTGTAAGCAGCCTTATATAGTGTGGGGTGTGGATTTAGCCCCCTGAGCCATGATTGGCCAAAGGCACCCTGCCTTTGGCCAATCATGGCTCTCAAAGCAGATTGCGCTGTGATTGGCCAAAGCATGCAGGTCAGGTGCATGCTTTGGACAATCAGCAGTCGTCAATGCACTGCAAGATCGAATTTGCCACGAACGCCCCATGTGTTTGGTTCGTTTGTGAACAAACTTAAGTTCAGCTCGAACATTGCGACCATCTCTAGTCATGTCACAACCCCACATACATCCTTCTTGGTGGATCAGAATGCCACCACCAGAGCATAAGTGAACAACTGCACTCCAAACTTCAAGTGCTCCTGATTACTCCATAAATCATGGTGCTATATCTTTTTTCTTTTAATTTAACTCCTAACCCTAATGCAATCAACCCACAAAAAACATAATTAATATAAATAATACAAATAATATATATTGCATACATCAATAAAAACAACAAAACTTTTTTCTTTGCACATTATACCAGGATCCATTTTGTTATGTGTTAATTCTCTTTTCCAAATAGACCCTTTACATTTCCTATATAATCTTTCCAAAAGAGACACTTATGGCTCTTATTAGAGAAGCACTTGAGGAAATTTCACATCTTTATAAAAATAAGTAGGTTATTTGCACATTGTATTCCAAAGACTAATGCATATATGCACCTATTGATGTTAATATTGTATGACGTCATTATTTTCTTATGAAGAAATGCATAAAAAGAGGGATGTATTGGGTTGGTATATACATTGTTGCACATAACAGATTTTCCCACAGCTTATATTTATATTTATTGAGTAAGGTTGGTAAGGGATAGTGCTGCACCATGGTCTGATTTATGATCTTTGCAAATATATTTTGTCAGAGGTGCTTGCAGCTTAGTAGTGCAGTTTAACGTGAGAGTGCCAAAGATTGTTATTATTTTCTATATCATCCCCTCAGTACTTTACCTGATGATCGATCTGATTATCACCAGTGAGACTAATCAAATAGCAGGAATTTTTTTTAAAGCTCCCATAACCTCACTTTGTGAGGTGTAAAGAAGATGAAGACTTGGCTCTCATTAGACTCTGCACCTTAGGGTGAGCCCCCTACTGCAAAAAAATCCTCCAATCAGTTTATAGTAAAAATACAATCCACTATACTCATAAATGGATTCAAAAGTGAGAAGCCACCAAGGAAACACATGTATGTGTTGTCCCTTCTGCACACCAGACCTTTCAGCAAGATGCAGGCATATTATTCTGGGCAGATCTTCAAGCAGGTTCCCTACAGAACCATACAATTTCTCTATGGATGTATTTCATGCATTCATCTGTGGATGCAAAAGCGTGGCAATGACTGTAGCGCTTCCACTTTATTTCAGATAGGTGATAGAAAAGAGGAGACATAACATTTCCCTACTGCTTGTTGAGGACATGGGGGATGCTTTAGAACAGTGATCATCAACCCTGTTCTCAGGACCCACTAACAGGCCAGGTTTTATGTATTACCTTGGGGAGATGCAGACTAGAATACTGCAATCACTGAGCAGCAAATTATATCACCTGTGATGTATTTCAGTTACCTTGCAAACCTGGCCTGTTAGTGGGCCCTGAGAACGGGGTTGATGACCACTGGTTGATGACCATTTTAAAGAGATGGCATCTCCCAAATAGTGAAAAGGGCAGGTCTGCCCATGCTACCTGTACAATAATGACTATCATCGGGGGGGTCATTCAAGCTATATAAAGAGGAGGGTTCCCTGCCAATGCGAACACCTAGGTAGGTAATATGATGTTTTGTTACTATAAGCGGGGATGAGCCCATCCAGACTCGAGCCAGCTGTTCACTCTTGTCAAAATTAATCCGGAGCCCTGAACAAGCCCGGAAAGTCGCAAACAGGTCTTGGAGGATCGAAATATCTGAGGAAGGGATGGTTGAAAATAAAAGAACGTCCTCGACGATTAAAGCCAAACATAGAACTTGGTTGTCCACCGTGACACCACTGACCTCTGACAATGAATTTAGAAGTCTGAAGAGTGGTTCAATGTTGAAGAAAGGAGGGGATAGGGGGCAGCCTTGGCGAGTGCCTTTAGTGAGTGCTATGTCAGGGGACATGAAATTAGGAGTAATGAGGCCATTGGTGACGAGTAATCTTTTGGACAAATTGTAATATGGGGCCATTCATTCCGACCACTCTCATGACCATGAAAAGCTGATATTATCGAAAGCTTTCTCAGAATCCAGTGAGATAATGGCTGTGTCAAGGTCAGGATTCATCTTAGAAAATTAAAGGGCAAGGAGGACCTTACAGATGTTGAGGGGAAAAGACCGCCCCGGGACAAAACCTGATTCAGACGGATGGAGGAATGATGGAAGGATATGCGCCAGACGAGATGCAACGATTTTGGAGAGAATTTTCACGTGAACGTTGATTAGGGATATAGGCCTATATGAACCTGGGAGAAGGGAATCTTTTCCCTTTTTGACTATGAGTTTGATGTGTGCCTGAGCGCCCGAGGGAGGTATGGGCCCTCAGCCCACATTGCTTTGTAAGCATGAGATAGGGTATCAGGAATGAACTCGGAAGTCAATTTGTAGAATTCTGCTGAGAAGCCGTCTGGGCCAGGGGCTTTTCCAGTAGAGAGTGATTTGATAGTAGAGCAGATGTTCTCAGGGGAAATGGGGGCATTTAAAGTCTCCTACTGGTCATAGGATAGGGTAGGTAGTTTAATTGTCGCAAGTATTTTTTTTGCCGCTTCCATGCCGATAGGGTCTTCTGAGTAGAGGGTGGTGTACTTAGTGAGGATGGCACTAATCTCAGAGGGTGCATTAGTAATATCTCCATTAGAGAAGCGTAGATCTCCAATATGGGTCGGCTGGCAGCGCCCTGAACATAACTTTGCTAAGAGCTTGCCTGCCTTATTGCCATATCTATGAAAATGAAGAGCGGAGTAAGAATGCCTAGTAATCTCTTGCTGTGCAGACCAGTGGTCAAAGGCACGCTTAGCTGCTTGCCAAGCAAGCGTGTTGGCTACAGTATGGTTTAACATTAAGGCACGGTGCGCAAGGCAGTCACTGGCCTTCAAATCTTAAAGACGTGTTTGTTTTTTGAATTGAGCTGTATAGGATATAATGCATCCTCTTAGAAAAGCTTTCCCCATCTTCCCATCTCCCAAAACAAATTAGGGGTGGAGAGATGAGTCCCGTTGGTTTCTACCAATTCACCCCAGGCAGTGCGAAGGGTGTGTAGGAAATCAGTGTTGTCAGTCAAAAAAGATGGGAAACAGCAGGTGCCTGTGCTAAGGGGGGTTAAAAACCCAGAGGGTTGTACACTAATAGGAGAGTGGTCAGAGATGAAACAAAGGGGAGTATACCCGGCGAGCAGAAAAGGTAGTCTATACGGGAAAATGAATTATGTGGAGGGGAGAAAAAGGAAAATTCCAAATCCATGCGGTGGGAGACACGCTAAATATCTGCAAGGCAAGGTGAGGAGGCTGATTGAGCTAAGTTAAAAGGGGAACCAGAGCTCAGTCAGGGACAGCCCATACACGTATCAAGTAGGTTAGGGGTAGCTAAATGCAGGAAAAATGATGGTTCGCCGAATGAGGTAAGTCAGAGATGGCGGGCCAGGACAACTAGGTTAGAGAGGGCCTAAACTGTCAGGCTCAAATAGAGAAAGAGCAATCCACGTGAGTTAGCAGGAGTGTCTAGTCAGCCGTCAGCCGTCAGCCCCTGGAAGGCCAAAGCGCACCCTTCTGTGGGGGGGGGGGGGGTTTTGAGGACTTTGCTGGCCCCTAGAGGATAGAGGGGATTTCCTGTATGGAGAAGACTAGTTAGAGCTAGAAGGGTCCTCCTGTTCCATGTTGGAAGGTTGTGTCACATTGAGGTAGTGCTCCGCTTCAGATGGAGAGGTGAAAGAAACATGTTCACTCGTGGCAGGTTGGATATGCAGGATCGCTGGGTACGCCAGAGTAAATTTGATGTGATTGTTGTAGAGGGACGAACAGACCGCGACAAAGCCTTACGTTCTCGCATAACTTTGATGGACTAATCAGCAAAGAGTAGTAATAGGTGGTCATCCACAGAGAGCTTGTGCTGATGGCAGAATTTTTGAAGTATGGCCTGTTTATCCCCATAGTTTAGATACCTAACAATCACAGGGCGGGCTTGGAGCAAGACTCGGATGGCTGTCTGACACGGTGTGCTCATTCCACCAGGCAAAGGATGCGTAGCCCCAGCTGCTCCGGGATGGTGGTGGAGCAGATATGGATGAGCCAGGAGGAGAAATAGGATTCAGGTAGTCCTATGATGCGCAGATTATTGTGCCTGGAATGATTTTCCAGGTCGTCCACTTTGTCCTGGAGTTCTTTTTGGATTGAGAGCCTGGCTACAGCAGCAGATGTTGCAGCAGCTTCGTCTTCTATGGAGGATATCCGCTCCTCTGCCTGGTCAATTATCAGGGTTTGCAGTTGCAGCTCCTTATGCAGGTGCTCTAGCCCTTTAAGGACGGCATGATCTACAGCCTCGGTGACCACGGGGGGTGAGGAGCGCTACCACAGCCTAGGCTATGCTAGCCGGAGAGGCAGGGTCCATTTGTGGGAGTGTGGAGGGCTCCTGAGAAAGAGCGGGTGCTTGTGCTGTATTCACAACAGAAGATGAAGCAGCAGGCACCATGTTGGCTGCAGCATGGGCTGTGTCCCCTGATAGCGGGGGTGGGGCGCTTGGGCCGCAGATCACTCCACAAAACGGTCCATGGTGATTCCTCAGGCAAGAGGGAGGTAGAAGGAGGGAGAACCTGGGAGCTGGCAGGCTTAGCAGCAGGGTTTTTGAGGAGCACGGCGGGAGCTGTAGTCCCCTAGCTTCCCTCCATGCGGCACCGGAACCAAAAGTCTATCTTGATTTTTAATGCTATGAACTTGGCACTGGTAGTTGCCCACCTCTATACATGCCCATGGTGGAAAGTACGTAGCACATAAGCCCCCTTTGCTGGCATTCCCCCCTGGTCTTTGATGTACTGAAGAGCCCATTACTCATCAGCATGAGCACCAGTGCTTGAGAGGAATAACCCCCCATGTTAAAGGGAATGTAGGCTAGTATCAACATAGCAGAGGGGCTGTGGGGATTCCAGCCCACCTGCCTTGTAAACCAGGTTGGCTAGCTCTTGAACGAATTGGGGCACACTTTTTTTAAATGTTTACATAAAAAAAAAAAAAAGACACTTACACTGATACTGTGTAAGACATTAGGAAGGCAAATTCACCAGCTGGCCTAAAAGCTGCATGGCAGCTTTGTATTTGTGAAAAAAAATCAATAGATGGTGCTGCGCTCTAAGTGATAATGCAAGCAATGCAAAAAAATATAAAGTGCTGGCTGCTTAAATAAATAAAATATGAGTAATAAAATAGATAAACAATGTAACGTGCCACGTGCGTATGAACAGTAAAAGACTCAGTGAATAAATTCATATAAACACGATGAAATCCAAAAGATGTAAATAAAGAAGGAAAATACCCCAAAAAACTATGCCAAAGAATAAAAGTCCTAAATAATAGTCCCAGAAAATTAAGTGTCCACTGTTTGATAATAAAAGATGATGAGTGAACAAGTGTTGGAATTCTTCTGATATTCTGTGCAAATAGCAATCTAAACGGTGACTTTTCTTCCATGCAAGTTTAGCAATCTAAACGGTGACTTTTCTTCAGTACAAATACAGCAATGTAAGCAGTGACTTTTCTTCAGTGTGATAAGACCTCAATGACAAATGGCCCCTTACCGCTGTAAGGTAACAGTGGGGGTTATTTACAAAAGGTAAATCCACTTTACACTGCAAGTGCACTTGGAATTGCAGTCGCACTAAATCTAAGGGGTAGATCTGAAATTAGTGAAAGTTCTTCTGATTTCATCATCCAATCATGTGCAAGTTAAAATGCTGTTTTTTATTTTCCTTGCATGTCCCCCTCGGGATCTACAGCGACTTTACTTCCAAGTGCACTTTCAGTGCAAAGTGGATTTTCCTTTCGTAAATAACCCCCAGTGTGTATATGTAGCAAATGCAGATCCCAGGTCCTGCAGTGGCTCCCACTACCGGCTTCCTATCAATGGCATGGCATGGGGCTCATCTAAACAGCCTTATGTCCTGGTCAGTGGTTTAAAGTGTATACGTCTCTCAAATGTAAAATAGATGGTGTGGAAAGTTCTCCGCGATAGGTACATAAATCATATGGAGAAAGAAAAAGGGATCCCAAATAGTGTAGTATGTAAAAATATGGGTATTTTATTTAATAAATCCAACTGCGGTACTCACATTTAAAAACAAGGTAAATACTAATCTCCACGAGCAGCGAGCTTGCACACTGACGTCACTTCCGGTGGCTGTTTGTTCCCATACTGAAGAGCCTATTACTCATCAGCATGAGCACCAGTGCTTGAGAGGAATAACCCCCAATGCTAAAGGGCATGTAGGCTAGTATCAACATTGCAGAGGGGCTGTGCGCTTGCTGCCTCATTCCTATGGGGATTCCATCCCACCTGTCTTGTAAACCAGGTTGGTTAGCTCTAGAAGGAACTGGGGCACACTTTTTTTAAATGTTTACATTTTTTTTAAAAAGACACTTACCCTCCAATGCTTACACTGTGTAAAACATCAGAAAAACAAATTCACCAGCTGGCCTAATGGCAGCTTTGTATTTGTGACATTTGATGGCTGTTCACCAGCTGCCACAATTACCTTGTCTGCTTCAATCATATTTTAAATATAGTAAATGTGACTGACAATGCTGAAAATGCCAAGAAAATGCTGCTGAATGTTACTTGTGGTGAGAAGCACAAGATGCATTGGGCAAATTTCCTAAGGAATTCATTATTAAAAAAAAACATAGTGTAATGGTTCAATTCTGTTATCCTAGTAGAACAGCAATACGATTTAAGAACACAACAAAAACCTTTTTGTGTGTGTCATTTCAGGAATATCATCTGAAAAACACTGGGGTTGATTAACTAATGGCAAATAGGCTGTTCACTTTGCAAGAGAATTTTCTCTCAGCTTAGTTAATGACATGAACCTTTACTGATTTTGGTCATCCAGTCATGTGCAAACAAACATACTGTTTTATTTTTCCCTGCACATGATTGGCTGTTCTTTGCAGTCAATTTTCACCTGATTCACTAAGGCTGCTTTCACACTGGGGCGGTGCGGGGCGGTGCGGGGCGGCGACGGTAAAGCAGCGCTATATTTAGCGCTGCTTTACCATCGTTTTACCCGCGGTATGCGGCCGCTAGCGGGGTGGTTTTAACCCCCGCTAGCGGCCGCAAAAGGGTTAAAGCCCTCCGCAAAGCGCCGCTGCAGCGGCGGTTTGCGGGCGGTATCCCCGCGGTTTCCCATTGATTTCAATGGGAAGGAGCGGTAAATACACCGCTCCTTCACCGCTCCAAAGATGCTGCTAGCAGGACTTTTGTTGCGGTCCTGCTAGCGCTTCGCTCCAGTGTGAAAGCCCGCCGGCTTTCACACTGGAGTGAATGGGGCCGTTTTTTTCAGGCGGTGTACAGGCGCTATTTTTAGCGCTGTACCGCCTGAAAACCGCCCCAGTGTGAAAGCAGCCTAAGCTAAAGAAAACTTCTCTTGCAAAGTCAAAGTTAACAGCCTATATCCCTTTAGTGTTTATTTTAATTATTCTTTAAATATAATGCATGGGTTACTGCAGCTGGCATAAGAAACAGGCAGATATTTAACACACAATCTGGATCCCTTTAAGAGTGTATTACAAAGTAATTTGCCTATTGCTACTAGCAAACAAGTACAGCAAAAAGTCAGAAATACAAGACTATCCTCTTGTTCTGTCTATATATTTTGTTAGGGAAATTTACCAAAATTTGAATACATGTGTTTTAACTCTCTTTTCCTGGTAAAGCATGGAACGCTTTAACTGGGTGAAGACATAGGCTCTAATTAAATATTTTGGAAAGGAGACTAGAGGTCCAAACAAATATCTGTTACTTATAGACCACAGTGAATGAGGTTAAACTAAGGCAGGCCATACATTAACCAATCAAAGTGCTTGATTCACTATTGTACATATTCTGACAGGGGGAGGTTTCCCAGCCATAAGAATACAATGATCACTGCTTGCCCATTTAGCCGCGGCAGTGATCTCATTAAAAAAGCTGACAGGCTGATTGTACTGAAGTTGATCAATGGATCAACTTCAGTACAACCAGCCTGCTCATACATGGATCGAAATTCTGCCAGTTCCTGGGGAACCAGACAAATTTTGATCTGTCTATAGCCGGGTTTAACTTATATTTTATTCTCTCTTTACAAGGGCTTGGTGTATTGGAAGCTTGAAATGGGAAGTGACTAAAGTGTTGAATATGGTAGATGCGCATCAAGGTGTTTTCTATGCTATAAGTCTTGTGGACTTATGTGGACAAAGGCAAGGATGGTCTCAACCAGAATTGTTGTCTTTGTAGACTGAGTGAAATAAAATCCTGTGCTGTAAAGAATTTTAAAGGGTACTACAGGAAACAAACTGCACTGTATGATGCATAGTAACTTATGCTTTTATGTAGTGTAATTCATAGTGATAGTAAGTGTCAGCCCGGCCCGGAAAGTTCCTCCTTCAATTTGCATATTACATTAACAAAAATAAAAGTGTGTTATTATGTGAGGTTTTTGAGGTGTGTTATTATGTGAGGTGTGTTATTACAGTGAGGTTTAATGCACAGTAAAAGTGCTCATTAATGCAAAATTTCTGCAATGCCCATTAGAGACATGTTTTTTTGAAAAGGACAAATTAATGGGAATTGGTATTACTAGTAGTTTCAGCCTGCTACAGAGAAGCACCTGTTCAGAAAGAAAACAAATGTTTTCAATCCTCTGAACCATTTACATCATTTAGATGTAATTTAGCTAGTTTGTGATAATTGCTCTGGAACATTTACTATTTTTTATTTTTTTTGCCTATCAAGATGACTTGTAGAAGATCATCGCTATTTCCCTCCATTCTATTGAGTGATTATGTGTTATTTTGAAAAGAAAGCAGCTTCAGAGTTTTGTAAGGGTGATAAAAATTGAGCATACACCAGTGTGTTGCTGTATTTCTATCTCATCTAATAACTTAGAACTTCTTCATCATACTGTGTGTGCACTTTCTCTGTGTTAGTTTTTTCCCAACCACAGTATAATGTTTATATATTGATATATTGTTACATAGGTTAAAAAAAGACACACGTCCTTCTAATTCAACCAAAAAATTATTAAATAAAATACTTCCATATACACAATCCTATACAATCACTTGTTCCAGAGGAAGGCTAAAAACACCTTAAGAAACATGGTCCAATTTGCTCCAGTGGGAAAAAATTCTATCCTGATCTGCAAGGCAATTAGATATTCAATAGTCTCTGATGTTATTACCTATAAATGTTAATCATGATTGAGCTTAAGCCCCATACACACAGTCGGACAATCCGCGGACCAGGTCGGTCGGATCCTGTCCGTCGTACTTTGTCCGATGTTGGTGTTGCGTACACACGGTTGGACTACGTTGTCGGAATATCCGGTCTGCAAGAACGTCGTGACGTAAGTCGTCGTCCACGAGATTAGAAAAGGGAAGTTCAGCACCACGTCAGGCACCCGTTGGGCTCCTTCTGCTGATCTCGTGTTTATCGCGAGTTAGTCGAAGTTTGGTGACTTAAGATTCGCGCTTCTCAGTTTTCTGACTCAGATCGTTACTGCTCTTCAGTTTGTGCTTGTCGTGCGTATCTGTTTATTAGTGCGTGTAGTCAGTTCGCATTTGTTGGTCATTGCGGCCTATATCTTGATATAGGACGCTTTGATTTGCACTGCTTATTGTCTGCTCGTTTCTAGTATTCATTTCGTTCTTTCAGGCCTTGCTGTTTATCGGTGCTTTCTGTTTGTCCGTTCTGACCAGCCGACCTTTTGTGACCTTGTGAGCGATGTTCCCCGTGCGTACTCGTCGCCGAGTTCGTGCTGTACGCGGAATTGGTGTCGGGCTTTTAGCTTTGACCCAAGACCCGTCCATGAGTGACGAGGAGTATGTGGACCAAGAATTGGTTGCTTCAGCGTGACCAATTCTCGCACATGCCTTTGCTTCGTGAGATCCAGGAGAATAATCCTGATGATTTCAGGAACTTTCTCAGGATGACGGACCCCGATTTTCACCGTCTTTTGGCTTTGCTGACCCCCTTTATCAGCCGGCAGGATACCTGCATGAGACAAGCCATTACTCCGGAGCAGAGGCTTGTTGCCACGTTGAGGTACTTGGCGACAGGGAGAAGTCTTCAGGATTTGAAGTTCTCTTCAGGTATCTCTCCCCAGGCCCTGGGAATCATTATTCCAGAGACCTGTTCTGCCATCATCGAGGTCCTGCAGGAGGACTATATTAAGGTAACATTTCTCCTTTACTATTCCCTTCTATGTATGCTCTGTTTGCTAATGTCTTCTATTTTTCACCTCCTTCCCTAATTACCATGATTGCAATATGCTCTAATATGCTGTGCCCCTTTTCTCCTTCATGCATTTTTCCCTTCACTTACCTCCCCAGCATGCTCTTCTGCCCCAATAGACACCTATGGCCTAGTCACTTAAGCAATGTATTTTGTCTGCTGCATAGGATTTTTTGCCCCCAAACACCCCCTAAAATATGCACAAATGTTTGCTGTGTGGTTTACTTCATTTAGAGCCCCTTTTTTTTATTGTTTTTGGTGGGGGGCAAACTCATTAGGAACCCCCTCCCCCAACTGCTCTGTCAGATGGTACCAATCCTCTATCTGCTGGCTTTCCCAAGGTCAATACACACTATATACCTACCTCTTTGTAGTGGTCATCTTTAGGGATGAATTCTGCAAAGCATGTAGTGCAAGGGGCTGCCTCCATACTTTCCATTTCGTAATTTTTTGTGTTCTTTCCCTCCTATTATCTTGCTTGGTAATTTCAGAATGTCACAATGTGCTTTCCTTTTTTTTTTTGGGGGGGGGGGTTTGAAATGTTAGTTTAGCTTTCCTGGGGGCTGCCAATAGTGTTAAGTACAGAGGGTCTGGCCAAACTAGCACACATTATTGAGCCATTTGCCAAACAATGAAGTGCAGAGGGTTACCTGTCCAACAACCCCCCCCCCCCCCCCCCCAAAACCATAGTTATTGCCAATGGCCCATCAGAAGTGTGGGGATTGATGAGGGGTGAGTAATCTGTGAAGGGGAGCCTCTACTTTTCTGTGCAAATACTCTCCAGCCTCCAATTTTATACAATGCTCTTGTTCCAAGATGTTGATTGTCTAATCTGCTTGCAATGTTTATGTGCAAAGTGACTAATTATTTTTTCTTGTTTCACTCCACAGTTCCCTACCACGCCACAGGAATGGCAGACTGTGGCCTCCCACTTTGCCAGCCGTGTCCCTGGAAAAGAAACTTGCAGTGCAAAGTGGACTTGCCTTTAGTAAATAACACCAATTGCCCCCCATATCCTTTACATTTGACATACATAATGCATTGTGTTTTTGAAATAAGGAAGCCACACATTTAGAAAAATAAAAAAGTTTACTTGGAAAACATTCACAAGTGCGTTTACAATCTTCACGCCCAAACTGACAACATCTTGGTTATTTACAACATTGTTTACAAACATTCCACAATTGGTAAAACCAGGCATGGAGCAAAACAGAACCTATGAAGTAGGAAAGTTCAACTTTGTAAAGTGAAGACAAGATCAGACATGACTATATGTTCAAAGTGTGTTTGATCTTGCCTTCATCACATGGGGGGGTCACCCCTGGAAAGTGGAAATTTAGAACATGCACACAATTTGGGTCTGAAAATGGTCATTAGATGGTAAAACACATGCCTAGAAGCTTCAAAAGTGCCATTTTCCATCATGGGGATGAATGGACGTTTTTTGGGGGTGCAACCCCTTCACCACAACCACTTTCGTAGTTCGTAAAGTGGTTGCACCCCCTAAAAAACGTTGGCATTCATCCACCATGATGGGAGCTAGCACATGTGGACACAATGTGTGCATGTTCCAAATTTCACACAGTTCTTAAGTTGCAAATGTGTTCAGAAGCTGGCACAAATGTGTGTTAATTACTTGGTGCGTTTTCATATTTTTCCTAAAACATCAATGATGTTCTTCAATTTTTGTTGAACATCATTGATGTTTTGCTTTATGTAATCTAGATCTCTATTGCAGACCATTATCTCCCCGATGAGTACGTGGGCACTCTCTGTGGTAAAGTGCGATTTTTCTTCCACAACATCCACGTCACCTAAAAACCACAAACAAACAAAAATCGGGTGTTGGAAATGAGGCAGCCATACATTGATTAGCTTACCAGTAGCTGTGTTCTCCCACACTCACCTGTTGTGGTGACAATTTCTCCAAGTTCGATGATCTCTCCTTCCTCCTCCTCCTCCTCTGCTTCTGCTCTTTCATCTTTTTTGGGAGGTGTTGGTTTTGGGGTTTCCTCAGACGGCCCAAGTTTTCGCTCCCCTATGAGAATGTACAAAAGGAAGATTTAGCAACACAATCTATTGAGGGCAGAAATAGGAAATGACAAACATTGCTTGAAAGTGACGGACACTATTTTTGTTTGGCCAGTTACAAATGCCAACTACATGAATGTAGTCACTTTGTAAAGGTGCTAAACTTACTAGCTTTTTGGTAGAAGTTTGTGTGATGGAGACCCCCCTCTAGTATCCACTGGAGCACATGTGTGGAAAAGCCTAATAAAAAGGGGGTTTGGGTGTCCCAGCACTAGTGCTCTAGAGTCCAGATGGGTAAACAGCTACTGGGTGACCTCTCCTTTACATTGAATAAATTGGCTTTACATTCTTGATGACATTTCTAGTGAGAACAAACTTCCTTTCCCCAAAAAAAACACCAAACATCGTATTATAAGTGGCCGAACGATCGAGGTTGCGTACGATCGAATGGACACACACACACGACCATGACAGTGGCAGAAAGATCGAGGCTGAGTACGATCGAATGCACAGACGAACATGAAAGTGGCCATTTTGGAATGTACAACTTTGTAAAAATCAAACCACATGGAGCAGTATGCAAGCAAGAAATAAAACACAAAACACAACTACTTACTTTTTTGAAGAATTCGCTTGATCTTTCTGTACTGATCGGCCTCCCTCAGTTTCAGGTCTGACCAGCGTTTCCTCAGTTGCTCCTTGGATCGTTGTACCCCAAAATTATTGTACAGCCTCCTCACAACTTTAGACATGATCTTGGCCTTGCGGACATTGGGGTTGAGGTAAGGCCCATACTTCCCATCATAGTCGCTCCTCTTTAATATGTCCACCATCTCCAACATTTCTCCAAATGACATATTGGAGGCCTTGAATTTCAGGCTCCGGGATCGGGACGTTTCTGCCTCCGGACTTTCCTCGTCCTCCTCGTTGGTGGGATATTTGTGGCGCACCTGCTGTGTCCCCGCCATGTGCTCTCCCCACTGCGCCGTAAAGAGAAGGGGTGGGGAATAGACGAGAAAGATCGTCAGGGGCGGGCGGAGTTTGACGCATGCGCACTGTATATAAAACGTCACACGCCTGTGTCGTAGCCACGATCTGGGAGACGAGGGGAGAGAAAGCTCACGCACGAGACGATCGCTAGAAACGAAGGTACAATTTGACGTTAGTACATAACTAGCCTAGACTGATTCGAACTTGAGGCTTCTTTATGGAGAAGATTAGAAGAGTTTAGCCTGACATAATTTATAGTGTTTGGTGTGGTGTTGTGTCTTGCAGAGATTATGAAGGGATTCAACGACATGAGTTTTCTCCCCCTCTTCATTGCCAAATACAGGGAATTTCCCATTTTATGGCAGGCTAAACACCCCCATTATAGCATCAAACCAAAGAGGTACGCAGCCCTGGAGGAACTTGTGGAATTTGTCAAGCCAAGGTTCCCCGCGGCAACTGTTGATGATATAAGAAAGAAAATTGGCAGCCTGAGGAGTGCGTATATCAGGGAGCGCAAGAAGGTCCGGAAGTCGGAAGAAACTGCAACTGCAGCAGATGAGGTCTATGTCCCCAAGCTCTGGTACTATCAGAGTCTACATTTTCTCAAAGACCAGGCTGATGTCACGGAGCCACTCTCGACTCCTCCTTCCACGCTTCCTTGCGCGCAGGCCACCCCTGATGAGGCTTCCGAGGAGCAACCTGGGCCTTCCAGTCTGGAAGAGGTGGAGGAGCCCAGCTTGTTCCAGGTATAGTAGTTTGGTTACCATTTATGTGAATAATGAATGATGTTCACTTAATTCAGGATCCCCAATTGCTTAGTTCCTAACGTGTTTGACATATCAACTGACAGTAGTGTTGGAGACAGTTGGGGCCACAATCTAAACTGCAGGGCTGAGATTTGTATGGTTTTCGATTTGTAAACATTTTGCAACAGTCACTAGATGAGAATTGTGTGTGTTTGATGAACAAATAACTGAAACTATGTCCCTTTTTCATACACAGGAAGACCTCAGCCAGGAGGTGGCTGTGGAAGGTGGCAGTCAGGAGGAGGCAGGGGTTAGTGGCAGCCACGAGGTGGGTAGTGGCAGCCAAGAGGGGGCTAGGCCTCGGAGCCTGACTGACACCCAAATCACTCCCCTCCGCCCTCCGTACAGAAGGGCGAGAAGGGGGGGTTATGCGGCAGAGTCAGCGCTCCGCATGATCAGAGAGGCTTCAGACTCCCTACATGCCACACCCACCGACGAGGAGACCTTTGGCTCCGTGGTTGTCACTAAAATGATGGGTATGGAGGTGAGGCAACGCAACATGTGTGAGGGGCTCATCCTCCATGTCCTAAATAAGGGTAGGGCTGGGGAGATGACCCCAGTCACACATGTTTGCCATAGTTACCATGCTCCGCCTCCTCCTCCTCCTCCTCCTCCTTCTGCCACCCCACCAGCACGACAGCCACAGCGTGCAAGGAAGCGTGGAAGGAAGACCTGAGAGTGACGACCTGGATTCAGTCTGGTCGGAGAGAAGATGGAGCCTCTTGTAGTACCAGAGCCTGGGGACCTAGATGGCATCTGCTGCAGTTCCGGATGCTTTGGACTTCAGGACCAGATTGCACTCCCCTTAATATACGTACTCCTCAGGCCCCCAATTTTCTACGCTTGAACAATGATGGTTGCCGTGGGGGTCCAAGGCTTTGCAAATTCCCCAAGTTTCACCATGGCTGCGTTCCTCTTTGGTTTGTTGCTGAGACCTAAATACATTTTTTTGGGATTTGAAATAATCATTGACTATTGTGTTTTACTTTTATACAATGACAGTTTTTCTTTGAGTAGGCAGGTACATTTCACTAATCCTAAAGTAGAATTAACAAGGGGCACCAACAACCAACAAACTCCTAGTAAATTTAAGCAAGAAATACAAATGTTAAGAATGTGGTTTTGCTAAGTTGAGACACACAACCCCCCTCCAAAAAAAAAAAAAAAAAATCTCCTTCAAATATGTATTCAGAAACAAAAAAAAAAAAAGACAAATCATGCTAAAAATATAACAAAGATTCTTTTACGATCTGAGTAAAAATAAACATGTAGTGTATAAATGCTGAAAAGTAATAAAGAACTAAGTTTGTGAGAAGTGCGGGTGAATAGGAGCAGCTAAAACATGTCATTCTTGTTGCATTGTAAAGAAAAAGAGAATGCGCTGCATTAAAGACATTTTAACATTGCAGCGTGACGAATGTGATGTGTCGATTAGGAAAGGTAGTTTTACCTGACCGAGCGCTTCCGTCACAGAATTTCTTCTGAGCATGCGTAGCACTTTGTCCGTCGGACAACCGTACACACGATCGGATTTGGTGTGATCGGACCGTGTTGACGGCAAATCTTTCCAGCAGGAGATAAGACTTTTCCGTCGGACAAACCGACGTACACTGTCCGATGGTGCATACACACGGTCTGATTTTTCAACAACATTGTCCGATCGGACAGAATCCATGAAAAAGTCCGACCGTGTGTATGGGGCTTTAGTGTTAAATCTGAACTACCGTTCAGACCGAACGCTGGTTGTTCAGACATTTGTCCAAAAGTCGAATGCTTAGGGAATTTAGTGTGGGCAAATTTAACAGCTCCCAGTTGTCAATGGTTGCTAAAAAAAGCAGCAGCTGCTTGCAGATGCTGCGTCCTTACCAATCACTGATGTCACCCAACCCCTTCCTTTACATGGCTGAAAATCTGCTGCCATGTAAGCAGGGGAATGCAGCAGGTTACATCATTGCATAAATATGGCCACATGGCCATGCTTGGGCAATGAAGTCCCCACTATCCTAGCTGGCAATGGTTGTTAAGTAAGCAGTGGCTGCTTGCACTCACTGCGTACTTACCAACCACTGACATCACCTGGCCCATTCACTTACATGGTTCCCAAGCCATGTAAACAGATGGGCAGGGAATGGAGCTTTAAATCATTGCCTAAATATGGTCACTATTATTCCCTTCTCTTTTTTTATATACAGCAGCAGATAACAGTTCAGAGAGCTTTTTATTTGGCTAGTGTTACCATTGGGGATAGGTAGTTTGCTGTAGGTTGTCAAGTTTTTTTTTTTTTTATGGCACATGGGAGGCAGTGGGCATTGTGATTTTTTGGGGGATTTTTATTTTATAAAAAAAAAAAAAAAAAAAAACATTTTTATTTGAAAGGACTTAACAAATATTTGGGTGTCTTTATTTCTAGGTAACATCTTTTATCTGCAAATCAGTCATTCATGTTGGGGGAGGGCAGTATTATTATTATTATTAGTATAGATGGCTTTGACATTCTGAGAAGATCATTGCCTGCATACATCCACAACCACAGGGTTATGGGGTTGAGAACCATGTCTTCATCAACATAAGGAACAGGTGCTTTTCCAGAGGGGTACCCCCATGTTGAAGGCATAAAGCTTGATATGGTTTGAGGGGTATACGCTCACCCTCCTTGTTCCTGGCCAGTCAGGCTGCATGCTTGGATTAAGGGTCTGGTAAAAAGGTAATTTAAAAAAAAAATGCATCATTACATCTTCCTTTGCATTGTCCAGCTGAGGGCTGGACAATGCAAAGGAAGATGTGCAAAGTGAGTACTAAAGCGGTGATAGGAGAATAAAAATATTAAAAATGTTTTAGAAAACCAAATAAAATAGATAAGATGACCAAATTATATGCTGCACCATTAAAGTGTGTCCTACACTTAAAAGAATAAGCAAATAAATACTAGAGTATAAATAGTGCGCAATATCAACCTTAGTCTATTTAGATCAGCAGGTGAGGTTAAAAGACAAATGTCATGGTATAATAAAATATATAAGTGCTTGCGTGACAATCCCAGGTGCACAAAAATATATATATATAAACTTCAAATTACAATGAGGTTGTAACCAATTTAATAAATAAATAAATAAATACACAATGTGTTAAAAATAAATACAATGTGTTTTAAATAAATAAAGTGCTTCAAAATGTGAGTAAAAACAAGTATGTGTTATAATGTGTCAAAGAAAGGAAATATCCAGTTTATTCCAGTGATGCATATGGGGATATATAAATTCCAAAAGCCAATACAGGCTTGACCTGATGGATTAGCTAATTAATTGATGAATTAATGGGTAGTTAAATATTACATTAATCCCATAGGTGACAGCAGTCCATTAAATGAGTTAGATAATTAATGAAATAACTCTTCACATCCACTAATGATATCCGGGACACAATTAGAAATGCTAGAGAAAAAAAAAAGAGAGAGAAAAAAAAGAAACTTCCCTTTATGCTGGGAATGTAGGGCTTTTTTCCTTTTGGTTCCTCCTGATATCTTGCTCCGGTATGATATAAAAGAGAAAAAGACACAAACAAAAAAACCATTGCGCAGCGCTCTATTCAACCATCAAACAAAGAAGATCTTTTAGGTGGTTGCCTACAGCTATACATCTCACATGTACCCAGTAGGTGTTTGCGCGTTCAAATCCTGCTAATGGTCAGGCTCAGATAGGGGGCTGTCAGCCCTTTCCTCCTTGCTGTGCTGTGCTTAGCACTGTCACTTGGGCTCCTCCTCCCGACGCGTGTCATCATAGGTCACGTGACTTTCTCAAGGGAAAGGAAGATGTAACAATGCCATTTGTTTGATGGATCCCTTGCTTATCTATTAACTTTAAGAATGATCAGAATTGACTTTAAAGATTTGACTCCTATTGATTTCACTAAGTTTCAGATTAACATTCAGAAATTGTAAGCTGTTCGGTGACGTCCCTTGAACCAAACCCAGGTACATTCAGCTTATCCCTACTGTTAACTCTAGACAGGTTAAAGAAAATAAATGCTGGATTTTAACAAAAACTTTATTAAAACGTACTCAATGTAATTAATAAAAAATAATTAAAAAAAAAGTACAACTCTTAAATGGTATATTACCATTTTTAGGGATCTTTCACGAAACTTCTCAATTTTACTGTGCTATTTGTTACTGGGTAACCAGACTTTCACCTTAATGTTTTTTAAAATGATTTGCATAATAGTTATGATCCTAATTACCATTGTGTGAGATGAAGTATTTTAAAAGTCATGTGATCCTGACAGCCAGCCGTGACTAAGGGCTCTTTGTAGGCTAAGACAGGTTAGCATGACTAAGTGGAGCGTTTAAACTGCTACAAAAGTTTAATATGAGAGAATTACTGCTGTGTCCTGGTTTTCATGACATTGGACATAATGGAACTTTCCTGGAACTAGGGATGGGCCCGGTGTTCGATTCGAACCCATGTTCGAATCGAACATCGGGCGTTCCCCCTTTCGTCGATCCCAGAACTATTTGGGCCACTTGCATCAAATTCGTGTGATGCGAGCGGCCCGCAATGCATTGCGCCAGTCGCAGTGCAATGCTGGCTGATGATTGGCCAAGCATGCACTGTGACCCCGCATGCTTGGCCAATCACAGCGCCGGCAGCGAGGAGAGCCATAATTGGCTACAGGCAGGATGCCTTTTTTTTTTTTTTAAAAGCGTGGGGGTCCCCCCAAATTCAATAACCAGGCCCTTCAGGTCTGGGATGGATTTTTAGGGGAACCCCAGCCCAAAAAAATGGCGTGGGGTCCCCCTTAAAATCCATACCAGACCCTTATCCGAGCACGCAACCTGGCAGGCCGCAGGAAAAGAGGGGGGGCGAGAGCGCCCCCCTCCCGCCTGAACCGTACCAGGCCACATGCCCTCAACATTGGGAGGATGCTTTGGGGGTCTGAGACCCCCAAAGCACCTTGTCCCCATGTTGATGAGGACAAGGGCCTCTTCCCCACAACCGTGCCCGGTGGTTGTGGGGGTCTGAAAGAAGAAAGAAGAAAGAAGATTTTAATAAAGGAATTGTCAAAGACCGTCTCCTGTCATTTTTACAATTTTTGACACTTTTTTGGTGAAATGGTAGGGGTACTTTTGTACCCCCTTACCATTTCACACGGGGGGGGCGGGATCTGGGGGTCCCCTTGTTAAAGGGGGCTTCCAGATTCCGATAAGCCCCCCGCCCGCAGACCCCCACAACCACCGGGCACGGTTGTGGGGATGAGGCCCTTGTCCTCATCAACATGGGGACAAGGTGCTTTGGGGGTCTCAGACCCCCAAAGCATCCTCCCAATGTTGAGGGCATGTGGCCTGGTATGGTTCAGGCGGGAGGGGGGGCGCTCTCGCCCCCCCCTCTTTTCCTGCGGCCTGCCAGGTTACGTGCTCGGATAAGGGTCTGGTATGGATTTTGAGGGGGACCCCACGCCATTTTTTTGGGCTGGGATTCCCCTTAAAATCCATCCCAGACCTCAAGGGTCTGGTATGGATTTTGAGGGGGACCCTACGCCATTTTTTTTTCTTTTTTTTGGCTGGGGTCCCCCTTAATATCCATCCCAGACCTGAAGGGCCTGGTTATTGAATTTGGGGGGACCTCCACGCTTTTTTATTTATTTATTTTTTTATCAATGACTTTTTTTTTAATCAATGACTTTCAATGAATGACTGTTCTCTGTGTTACGGGAGCCGTCAATTAACATTAGCCGCGAGTGATTTTAAATAGCTTTCTTTCCTGCAAAAATGACACCTTTTGCAGGGACAGTTCTAAGCACAGGAAACATGCGCCCCTTTACATGCATACTATAGACACCCCCCAGGTACGAAATTTAAAGGAATATTACACTTTTATTGTTTCAATTTAAGCATTATTAAAATCACTGCTCCTGAAAAAATGGACGATTGAAAATTTTTTGTTTGCATTGATACATGCCAGGTCTCCAAACACTTTTTATGACAATAACATGTATATTAGCCTTTAAAATTAGCACTTTTGATTTCAAACGCTCGCATCCATTATAACTAATAGGGTTCGAAAGCTCGCACGGACTTTAGGTCCGTTCGCGGGTTCTGGTGCGAGCCGAACGGGGGGGTGTTCGGCTCATCCCTACCTGGAACCAGATTCCTGCGTAGGACTGGGGAAATTAAGTCTGTATGACAAAATTATTCTTTTTTTCTGTGTGTCATACAGGTTTTTGAGCAGCGTTAGGCTGTTCCAGACCAGGTAGATAGGTTCCTCTTGTGGTCCAGACTGATGCATCAAATGTTGGGTTAGGAGCTGTGTTGTCTCATGTTTTCAAGGGGGAAGAACACCCTGCTATTTACCTCAGCTGTAAATTGAAGGCCCATGAAGAAAATTACACCACCATTAAAAAAGAATGTTTAGCATAGTTAGCGATAAAATGGGTTTTAGATTTTAGATTCTCTTGGGTACTATCTCTTGGGTAGACAATTTGAACAGGTAACAGATCATGACCCATTACAGTGGATTACAGAACAAAGAGGCCAATAGGAGGATGAATAGGGTTTTTTTCTGGCCCTTCAATAATTCAGTTTTACAGTGAAACATCACCCCGGTGTTAGAATGGGAAATGCAGATGCTTTGTCCCGAGTGCACGCGTGCCTGGCAACCCTAGGGTTGAAACAAGAGGACAGTGGGGAGGGGGTATGTGACAGGAAGCCAGGAAAATCTATGAGTTGTGTCCAAGATGGGAGATATATTTGTCCCAAGTTTATGCTGTACACTGATTGCTTTTGGGTTTCTGCTGGGTAGTGAGCCTGTTTGGGGCTCAATGAGGGTTAACGAGCTTAGGTGTAACAGATGAAGCTCTATAAAACTCCCAGGTTGCATCAACAAGGAGTTCCACTCTGGAAACAGATTCCTGTTTAGGACTGGAGAGCAGCTTCCTCTGAGTGGTGAGATTAAGTCTGTATGACTAAAAGAATCTGTTCTTCTCTGTGTCAGACAGGTTTTTGGGCAGCGGTAGGCTGTTCCAGACCAGGTAGATAGGTTCCTGTGTTTTTCAGTTAGACGCCCAAAGTGTCAAGGGTTTACTTTCTGTTTTGTTTTATTTTTGCTGTTTTTGATACCTGCAATTGTAACCACAGACTTGGAAATAAACCATTGTTTTGTTTTCACAAAGATCCTGCTGTCTGTCCATGCCTACTTCACTGTGCTGTGACCCATCCAGGGGATCCTGCACACCCTGCTACTGAGCTAATCCCTTACAATAGTTGAATATAGTTACATAGTTTGTACCTGACTTTGTGACATATTGCCCTTTCTGTCCTCCTAATAATTAAGTCCCCTACCACCAGTACCTGCCTAACCTTACCTGTATCCTTGCCCCCGCCTTACCAGAGCAGTCATTCCCCTGGAAGCTAGGGGAGGGAGACTGCTCCAGCAATGCCAGCCATGAGCTGATATCCCTAACATCAAGCAACTTGGCATATTTATTGGGATGTAGCAACTCAGGACTAGCCTCCCTAAGGCTCTTCCCTCGACCCCTCCTAACTGTCACCCAGCTACCACCTCTAAATCCTGTACCTCCATATCGCCACCTGCTGGGTAATGTCCAAGCTCCTTTCCAGGTTGTTGATGCTTCTCAGTATTGCCACCTGCGTCTCTAGATCTTATAGATCATATATTATATATTATATAGATTACATAGATTATATAGATCAAATATTCTTGGAATCAGCATACAGTAACAGACTGCATAAGCTTCTCTCCACCACCAGGGTGTATATCCTCCTCAAATATTGAGCTCCTCAAGCCTGGAGCAATTTAGATGATGTTTGTCAATGAGTCACATGGAATGACTTGGACATAAGGAGGATATACGCCCTGGTGGTGGAGAGAAGCTTATGCAGTTTGCTACTATATGCTGATACCAAGGATATTTGAGGAGGATATATGCCCTGGTGGTGGAGAGAAGCTTATGCAGTCTGCTACTGTATGCTGATTCCAAGAATATTTGAGGTGAGAGTTCTGGGAGCACGTTTGTGGATTGCTTATTGCTGGTCATCTGTCCACTTCAGTGACATAAAGGAGAACACTCAGCGTCATTTAAACTTACCTATTATATATAGGATATAGACTTTCCTTGGGATCATTTCCATTTTATTTTGGACTCATTGCCATTATCGGCTTTTATTAGCACCATTTCTCCTGTCCCATAACCAGATATTTATTCACTTTTATTATTAATATTATTTATATATTTTTATATTTATTTTATTATTTATAGTGTATCACGTTGGGGTGTGTGTTTTAACCTATGCGCTGAATCACTTATTTACCATTATATAGGGAGTGAACTTCCTGGATTGGCTATACCAGTGTCCATCACCTGAAGGTGGCCTATAACCCATTAAGTAATTACTTAAGGCTCTGTGTCCCATGATGCACTTCAAGAAAAGGATTTTACAGGTAAGCTGTTATAAAAATCCTATTTTCTGGATGTTAGAATATTAGGAAAAATTATGGAATAGAGACGGATTTATATGTGAAGTGAACAGAGAGCAATCAGTTTTTGTTATACTCTAGCTGTCACTTACCAGCAGTGTTTAGATCAGTAGCCAGATGACACGTGTAAATCACATAGTGAGTGAGGAATCTGTGAGAGAGGAACGACTAGATGCATTACAGTTATCTGATACAACGATTAACCCATGTAGGGCTGGTGCAAGGATTTTTGACACCCTAGGCGAAACCTAATTTTGCCGCCCCCTTGGCTCCACCCCTGACTCCATCCCCTTTGCCCTGCCCTTGTAACATGTGACTTACCTGACCCATACACTGGCTCACCTACCTGACACATACACTGATCTACCTACCTGACACATACACTGACCCACCTACCTGACACATACACTGACCCACCTGACACATACACTGACTCACCTACCTGATACATACACTGATCTACCTACCTGACACATACACTGACCCACCTACCTGTCACATACACTGACCCACCTACCTGACACATACACTGACCCACCTGACACATACACTGACCCACCTACCTGACACATAAACTGACCCACCTGACACATACACTGACCCACCTACCTGACACATACACTGGTTCACCTACCTGATGCATACACTGACCTGCCTGACTCATATTTCCTGCATTACTCACACTCCCCCATCCCCCACACACTTCTTGATGTAGATGAGGAGGGTCCATTCTCCTCCTTACCTCTGCGCTTCATCGACCATCACATCCGGGCTCTCCTCACCGCTGGATGGGCAATATTGATTAGGTGTTCCTTGCCAGCGCCGCCATCCAGCCGATCCATGGTGTCCTCGCTGGCCGGGAGGTCAGCTAACAGACGCTGCACCTCTCAATGCTCCTATCTCCACCAAGTCCCGCCCCTCCGCTGCACAGACACACAGTGTCGCACCAGAGGGACACGCTGAAGCAAAGGGGACCCGGAGTGGCGCTGTGTGAGGAGATGTGACAGCGGGCGCTCAGCAGGACATTGGCGGCATGCAGCGGATGTTTTCCCGGGACAGCTGGCCCGGCACTGAACAGGGCAAGCTCACACACACCTGGAGCTTCACTGAGACAGAGGCCGTGGCTGCGCCCTAGGCGGTAGTGCACCCTAGGCGGCTGACTACTTTGCCTATTGGTAGCGCCGGCCCTGAACCCATGAGAGACTGAGAGTGCAGAGTCTGGAAACTGACAGGAGAGTGAGCCGACAATACAGACAGAATAAGAGAATTTCTTTTGTTTCACAATATTCCCATTCTGCACAGATTTATTGAGTGAATAAAAGACACTGGAGAATCCTTACAGAGGCTTTTCCTGATATTGAGGAATTTAAATCCCCTCCTCTATCATCTTATAGGAGCAGTAGAACTATTAGGGACATGATTTTTAAGGCTGGATTCACACTTAGGAACTAAGCGGCTCACAGCAGGAGTCTGATGCGTCTCCATTCACAGTTTCAGGTCCTATTTCAGCCCGAATTATGGGCTGAATTCAGACCTGAAAAGGACCAAAAGACCCACAGGGCCCCTGTGCAATTCACACCAGAGCCGCTGCGGAGACGTGTGAACTGGCTCCATAGAGAGCCAGTCACAATCTCCTGCTATGCGAATTGGATGCGGGGAAACCAATATCCAATTCGCAATAATGTGAACCCAGCCTGAATCTGAATTCCAGAGTGAGAAAGTGAAGGGAGCACTGTCCCCACTGCACAGCCATTCACTGGGAAGCTCAGTGTCTTGCTGTTTCTCCTCCCCCAACTTTTATGCAGCTGAGAACAGAGGGAATGTGGTCACTTAAAAAAAGGGAAAGAATTTATTTATATATTGTTTTATATCTATACAAAAATCTTTTGCATTTAATTTTTTATTTTAAACTGAATGGGTTGTTTTACAAGGTGATCGTTTACATACACTCCAAGTCCAAATTGTAATCCAACAATTGACTTGAAATTCAATCTTGGATATGTTCACAAATGTGAAAATTTGGAAATGTAAAAGTTGTATGCCTGTTGCCTAGTCTGTTGCTAGGAAAAGCTTTATATTTTTTATGCTGTATTACTTACAGTGGGGTTGATTTACTAAAACTGAAGAGTGCAAAATCTGGTGCAGCTGTGCATAGTAGCCAATCAGCTTCTAAATTCAGCTTGTTCAGTTAATCTTAGCACTCTGCAGTTTTAGTAAATCAACCTCAGTGTTATGTGATGTTATTACTATGGTATGTTATATTTATGTACTTTTTTCTTATCCAATAAAAAGAAAAGACAACTGAGTTAGACAACTGAGCCCGTAAAAAATGAATCCTACTGTGTATCGTTTTAACTAACCAAGCTTGGAAAAATGCTGCTTAGGGATATGTAAAGAAATAACCCTTTGTTAAATATTAATATTAAATTGCATCCAGGCTAAATACAGCTTACAGCCCATTGAGATAAACATGTATCAATCTTGTCAAATGGTTTGAACATTATATTTTTCTATGGAAGCATGCAGTGAGTGTAAAATCAAAGCCAAACAACAATGCACAAAAAGACTGTTCAACCTGGTTCCACACACTGAGTAAGAAATATACTCAAACAACATAAATCAATTGTCCAGTTTAGGATGATTTGTTATTTCTGTGACAGGTTCTTTTGGATTATAGGTTATAGGTACAACATGCAGGTATAACCATGCTACTGGAATTAGGATTGTGCTTTCAAATCATTTTACAAAATGTCAAGTCAGATACCCACATATTAAAAGCTGCAAGTAATTTCCTATTGGGCATGCTAAGGTTATATTTTTGATGAGCGTCTGATTTGAGTCATTCCATGTCAGTACGTTTGCATTTCCAAAGAAGAAAATAAGGGCACACAGTGTCCCTTTTATTAAGGTGTATAAGTATTTAAGGTTAAGGTGTGTAAGTATTATTGGCTGGCATTTATCGGATGAGCATGCTGCAAAAACAGTTGGTTTAATGTTAAGGCCTTGCTTTTATTTAATTGGCCTTCCTAATTTCAGGTCTAAACAGCTTAGATCGTATTTGATTATGTCACTTTTTTTTTTTTCCCCTTTTTCTCATTCCTTTTCTTTGACCTTTTTTTTACTTCCCCTCTCCCTCTTGTGTCCACACCCTAAATACTACACACTTAAGCCCCATACACACGCGCGGATTATCCGAGGACCAGGTCGGTCGGATCCTGTCCGTCGTACTTTGTCCGATGTTGGTGTTGCGTACACACGGTCGGACAACGTTGTCAGAATTTCCGGTCTGCAAGAACGTCGTGACGTAAGTCCTCTTCCACGAGACTAGAAAAGGGAAGTTCAGCACCACGTCAGGCACCCGTTGGGCTCCTTCTGCTGATCCCGTGTTTATCGCGAGTTAGTCGAAGTTTGGGGACTTACGATTCGCGCTTCTCAGTTTTCTGACTCAGATCGTTACTGCTCTTCAGTTTGTGCTTGTCGTGCGTATCTGTTTATTAGTGCGTGTAGTCAGTTCGCATTTGTTGGTCATTGCAGCCCATATCTTGATATAGGACGCTTTGATTTGCACTGCTTATTGTCTGCTCGTTTCTGGTATTCATTTCGTTCTTTCAGGCCTTGCTGTTTATCGGTGCTTTCTGTTTGTCCGTTCTGACCAGCCGACCGTTTGTGAGCGATGTTTCCTGTACGTACTCGTCGCCGAGTTCGTGCTGTACGCGGAATTGGTGTCGGGCTTTTAGCTTTGAGCCAAGACCCGTCCATGAACAGAGTGACGAGGAGTATGTGGACCAAGAATTGGTTGCTTCAGCGTGATCAGTTCTCGCACATGCCTTTGCTTCGTGAGATCCGGGAGAATAATCCTGATGATTTCAGGAACTTTCTCCGGATGACGGACCCCGTGTTTCACCGTCTTTTGGCTTTGCTGACCCCTTTTATCAGCCAGCAGGATACCTGCATGAGACAAGCCATCACTCCGGAGCAGAGGCTTGTTGCTACGTTGAGGTACTTGGCGACAGGGAGAAGCCTTCAGGATTTGAAGTTCTCTTCAGGTATCTCTCCCCAGGCCCTGGGAATCATTATTCCAGAGACCTGTTCTGCCATCATCCAGGTCCTGCAGGAGGACTATAGTAAAGTAACATTTCTCTTTTACTATTCCCTTCTATATATGCTCTGTTTGCTAATGTCTTGTATTTTTGACCTCCTTCCCTAATTACCATGATTGCAATATGCTCTAATATGCTGTGCCCCTTTTCTCCTTCATGCATTTTTCCCTTCACTTACCTCCCCAGCATGCTCTTCTGCCCAATAGACACCTATGGCCTAGTCACTTA
Source organism: Lithobates sylvaticus (assembly GCA_028564925.1). Taxonomy (NCBI): domain Eukaryota; kingdom Metazoa; phylum Chordata; class Amphibia; order Anura; family Ranidae; genus Lithobates; species Lithobates sylvaticus. The sequence continues at coordinate 109,140,420 of CM053031.1, read as the reverse complement.
AGCAATGTATTTTGTCTGCTGCATAGTATTGTTTTCCCCCAAACACCCCCTAAAATATGCACAAATGTTTGCTGTGTGTTTTACTTCATGTAGAGCCCCTTTTATTTTTTTTTTTTTGTGGGGGGGGGGGGGGGGGCAAACTCATTAGGAACCCCCTCCCCCAACTGCTCTGTCAGATGGTACCAATCCTCTATCTGCTGGCTTTCCCAAGGTCAATACACACTATATACCTACCTCTTTATAGTGGGCATCTTTAGTGATGAATTCAGCAAAGCATGTAGTGCAAGGGGCTGCCTCCATACTTTCCATTTCCTCTTTTTTTGTGTTCTTTCCCTCCTATTAGCTTGCTTGGTAATTTCATAATGTCACAATGTGCTTTCCTTTTTTTGGGGGGGGGGGGGGGTTGAAATGTTATTTTATCTTTCCTGTGGGCTGCCAATAGTGTTAAGTACAGAGGGTCTGGCCAAACTAGCACACATTCTTGAGCCATTTGGCAATCAATGAAGTGCAGAGGGTTACCTGTCCAATCCCCCCCCCCCCCAAACCCTAGTTATTGCCAATGGCCCATCAGAAGTGGGGGTATTGATGGGGGGTGAGTAATCTGCGAAGGGGACCCTCTACTTTTCTGTGCAAATACTTTCCAGCCTAAAATGTTAAAGTATGCTCTTGTTCCAAGATGTTGATTGTCTAATCTGCTTGCAATGTTTATGTGCAAAGTGACTAATTTTTTTTATTGTTTCACTCCACAGTTCCCTTCCACGCCACAGGAATGGCAGACTGTGGCATCCCACTTTGCCAGCCATTGGGACTTTCCTAACTGCGGAGGGGCAGTTGATGGGAAACACGTCTGCATCATCCCACCGCCCAAATCGGGGTCCTACTATTATAATTATAAGGGGTTTAATAGTGTAGTGATGTTGGCGGTGGTGTCAGCGACATACGAGTTTTTGTATGTGGACGTGGGGATGAACGGCCGGATCTCGGATGGTGGTGCCATTGCGCACACGGAGTTCTACTGGCGTCTCCAAAGTGCCAGTCTGTGCTTGCCACCTCCAGAGGAGAATGCTGAAGGACTCCCCTTCGTCTTTGTCGCAGATGAAGCGTTTGCGTTGACTCACCATCTGATGAGGCCTTTCCCGATGAGGACCCTCACCCCAGACCAGAGGGTCTTCAACTACAGGCTGTCCAGAGCCCGAAGAGTGGTGGAGAACACCTTTGGCATCCTGGCCAGCCTCTTTCGCCTGTTCTTGACGGCTATTAACTTGGCGGAATACAAACTGAACCACATAGTTCTTGCCTGTTGCATATTGCACAACTTTTTAAAACGACACAACAGCAACTATGTGGTGCCCGTTGGGCCAGATGTGGAGGGCCCTCCAAATGCTGACCTCACAGCCCTTCAAGTGGCACATCCAGGCTTGCCCCCTCTAAATGCCCGCGCGGTCCGCGAGCAATATATGGACTACTTTGTGGGTAGGGGGGCCATTGCTCTGCCTGACGATGTGTGAGAGGCATTTTTTAATAAATCTCTTTTTTAAACCAACCTAGGATTTCTTGTCATTTCCATATTATTGCTTATTTGACCTTGAATTTTTTTCCCTTTAGCTTCGACAGTGGGAATGCACTTTCTGGGCAAAAGGATGTAACAGTCTCTTCTTCCCCAAAAAGATTCTTCTCATGTTGTGTGTTTGATACATAATCTTTGGTCTAGAGAAGGTTTGTAGTGCATAACTGACACCCAAAATACTCCATTTCCTCACCATGACAGAAATGTGTGTATTCTCAAAAATGGTGTGCTACGTGTTTTCAAACAAATCACTGTGGGTGTCATTTACATAAGTCAAATCCACTATGCTCTACAAGTGCAGTGCAAAAGTGCCCTGGAAAAGAAACTTGCAGTGCAAACTGGACTTGCCTTTAGTAAATAACACCCATTGCCCCCCAAATCCTTTACATTTGACATACATAATGTTTTTTTGTTTTTAAATAAGGAAGCCACACATTTAGAAAATTAAAAAAGTTTACTTGCAACACATTCACAAGTGCGTTTACAAACTTCTTGCCAAAACTGACAAGATCTGGTTTATTTACAACATTGTTTACAAACATTCCGCATTTGGTAAAACCAGGCATGGAGCAAAACAGAACATAGGAACTCGGAAAGATCAACTTTCTAAAATGAAGACAAGATCAGACATGACTATATGTTCAAAGTGTGTTTGATCTTGCCTTCATCACATAGGGGGGCACCCCTGGAAACTGGAAATTTAGAACATGCACACAATTTGGGTATGAAAATGGTCATTCGATGGTAAAACACATGCCTAGAATCTTCAAAAGTGCCATTTTCCATCATGGGGATGAATGGACGTTTTTTGGGGGTGCAACCCCTTCACCACAACCACTTTAGTAGTTCGTAAAGTGGTTGCACCCCCAAAAAAACGTTGTCATTCATCCACCATGATGGGAGCTAGCACATGTGGACACAATGTGTGCATGTTCCAAATTTCACACAGTTCTTAAGTTGAAAATGTGTTCAGAAGCAGCCACAAATGTGTGTTAATTACTTGGTGCGTTTTCATATTTTTCCTAAAACATCAATGATGTTCTTCAATTTTTGTTGAACATCATTGATGTTTTGCTTTATGTCATCTAGATCTCTATTGCAGACCATTATCTCCCCGATGAGTACGTGGGCACTCTCTGTGGTAAAGTGCGATTCTTCTTCCACAACATCCACGTCACCTAAAAACAACCAAAAAAAAGAAAAATGTCTTGGAAATGAGGCAGGCATACATTGATTAGCTTACCAGTAGCTGTGTTCTCCCACACTCACCTGTTGTGGTGACAAGTTCTCCAATTTCTCTGATCTCTCCTTCCTCCTCCTCCTCCTCTGCTTCTGGTCTTTCCCCTTCTTTGGGAGGTGTTGGTTTGGTGGTTTCCTCTGACGTCACGAGTTTTCGCTCCCCTATGAGAAGGTACAAAAGGAAGATTTAGCACCACAATCTATTGAGGGCAGAAATAGGAAATGTCAAACATTGCTTGAAAGTGAGGGACAATATTTTTGTTGGGCCAGTTACAAATGACAACCACATGAATGGAGTCACTTTTTAAAGGTGCTAAACTTAGTAGCTTTTTGGTAGAAGTTTGTCTGATGGAGACCCCCCTCTAGTATCCACTGGAGCACATGTGTGGAAAAGCCTAATAAAAAGTGGGTTTGGGTGTCCCAGCACTAGTGCTCTAGAGTCCAGATGGGTAAACAGCTACTGGGTGACCTCTCCTTTACATTGAATAAATTGGCTTGACATTCTTGATGACATTTCTAGAGAGAACAAACTTCCTTTCCCCAAACAATTCACCAAACCTCGTATTATAAGTGGCCGAACGATCGAGGTTGAGTACGATCGAATGGACACACACGAACATGACAGTGGCAGAAAGATCGAGGTTGAGTACGATCGAATGCACAGACAAACCTGAAAGTGGCCATTTTAGAATGTACTACTTTGTAAAAATACAAACACATGGAGCAGTATGCAAGCAAGAAATCAAACACACAACACAACTACTTACTTTTTTGAAGAACTCGCTTGATCTTTCTGTACTGATCGGCCTCCCTCAGTTTCAGGTCTGACCAGCGTTTCCTCAGTTGCTCCTTGGATCGTTGTACCCCAAAATGATTGTACAGCCTCCTCACAACTTTAGACATGATCTTGGCCTTGCGGACATTGGGGTTGAGGTAAGGCCCATACTTCCCATCATAGTCGCTCCTCTTTAATATGTCCACCATCTCTTTCAGGCTCCGGGATCGGGACGTTTCTGCCTCCGGCCTTTCCTCGTCCTCCTCCTTGTTGGTGGGATATTTGGTGCGCACCTGCTGTGTCCCCGCCATGTGCTCTCCCCACTGCGCCGTAAAGAGAAGGGGTGGGGAATAGACGAGAAAGATCATCAGGGGCGGGCGGAGTTTGATGCATGCGCACTGTATATAAAACGTCACACGCCTGTGTCGTAGCCACGATCTGTGAGACGAGGGGAGAGAAAGCTCACGCACGAGACGATCGCTAGAACGAAGGTACAATTTGACGTTGGTACATAACTAGCCTAGACTGATTAGACCTTGAGGCTTCTTTATGGAGAAGATTAGGAGAGTTTTGCCGGACATTATTTATAGTGTTTTGTGTGGTGTTGTGTCTTGCAGAGATTATGCAGGGATTCAACGACATGAGTTTTCTCCCCCTGTTCATTGAGAAATACAGGGAAATTCCCCTTTTATGGCAGGCCAAACACCCCCATTACGGCAACAAACCAATGAGGTACGCAGCCCTGCTGGAACTTGTGGAATTTGTAAAGCCAAGGTTCCCCACGGCAACTGTTGGTGATTTAAGAAAGAAAATTGGCAGCCTGAGGAGTGCGTATATCAGGGAGCGCAAGAAGGTCCTGAAGTCCCAAGAATCTGGAGCTGCAGCAGATGAGGTCTATGCCCCCACATGACAGTCTCCATTTTCTCAAAGACCAGACTGATGTCACGGAGCCACTCTCGCCTCCTCCTTCCACGATTCCTTGCGCGCAGGCCACCCCTGATGAGGCTTCCGAGGAGCAACCTGGGCCTTCCAGTCTGGAAGATGTGCAGGAGCCCAGCTTGAGCCAGGTATAGTAGTTTGGGAACCATTTTTGTGAAAAAGGAATGATGTTCACTGAATTCAGGATCCCCAATTGCTTAGTTCCTAACGTGTTTGACATATCAACTGACAGTAGTGTTGTAGACATTTGGGGCAAGAATCTAAACTGCAGGGCTGAGAATTGTATGGTTTTCGATTTGTAAACATTTTGCAACAGTCACTAGATGAAAATTGTGTGTGTTTGATGAACAAATAACTGAAACTATGTCCCTTTTTCATACACAGGAAGACCTCAGCCAGGAGGAGGCTGTGGAATGTGGCAGTCAGGAGGAGGAAGGGGTTAGTGGCAGCCAAGAGGTGGGTAGTGGCAGCCAAGAGGGGGGTAGGCCTCGGAGCCTGACTGACTCCCAAATCCCTCCCCTCCGCCTTCCCTACAAAAGGGCGAGAAGGGGGGGTGAGGCGGGAGAGTCAGCGCTCCGGATGATCAGAGAGGCTTCAGCCTCCCTACATGCCACACCCACCGACGAGGAGACCTTTGGCTCGGTGGTTGTCACGAAAATGATGGGTATGGAGGCGGGGCAACGCAACATGTGTGAGGGGGTCATCCTCAAGGTCCTAAATAAGGGTATGGCTGGGGAGATGACCCCACTCACACATGTTTGCCATAGTGACCATGCTCCGCCTCCTCCTCCTCCTTCTGCCACCCCACCAGCACCACAGCCACAGCGTGGAAGGAAGCGTGGAAGGAAGACCTGAGAGTGACGACCTGGATTGAGTCTGGTCTGAGAGAAGATGGAGCCTCTCGTAGTACCAGAGCCTGGGGACCTAGATGGCATCTGCTGCAGTTCCGGATGTTTTGGATTTCAGGACCAGATAGCACTCCCCTTAAGATACGTACTCCTCAGGCCCCCAATTTTAGACGCTTCTAAAATGATGGTTGCCATGGGGGTCCAAGGCTTTGCAAATTCCCCAAGTTTCTTCATCGCTGCGTTCCTCTTTGGTTTGTTGCTGAGACCTAAATAAAGGTATTTTTGATTTGAAAAAAACATTGCCTATTGTGTTTTACTTTTCTACAATGACAGTTTATTTGTGAGTAGGCAGGTACATTTCACTAATCATAAAGTAGAATTAACAAGGGGCACCAACAACAAACAAACTCCTAGTAAATTTTAGCAACAAATAGAAATGTTAATAATGTTGTTTTGCTAAGTTGAGACACACAACCCCCCTCAAAAAAAAAAAAAACATCTCCTTAAAATATGTTTTCTAAAAAAAAAAAAAAAAAAAGAGAAATCATCCCAAAAATAGAACAAAGATTCTTTTACGATCTGAGTAAAAATAAACATGTAGTCTAGAAATCGTGAAAAGTAATAAAGAACTAAGTTTGGGAGAAGTGTGGGTGAATAGGAGCAGCTAAAACATGTCATTCTTCTTGCATTGTAAAGAAAAAGAGAATGCGCTGCATTAAAGACATTTTAACATTGCAGCGTGACGAATGTGCTGTGTCGATTAGGAAAGGTAGTTTTACCTGACCGAGCGCTTCCGTCACAGAATTTCTTCTGAGCATGCGTAGCACTTTGTCCGTCGGACTACGCTACACACGATCGGATTTGGTGTGATCGGACCTTGTTGTCAAAAAATCTATCCAGCAGGAGATAGGACTTTGTCCGTCGGACAATCCGACGTACACTGTCCGATGGTGCCTACACACTGTCGGATTTTTCGACAACATTGTCCGATAGGACAGAATCCATGCGAAAATCCGACCGTGTGTATGGGGCTTAACTCCCATTATTTCCGTATATTGATATGTTTCTTCAGTCTCAGGCCATGTGTAGTGATAGCAGGAACATGTAGTATGGTCTCAAAGCTAAAAGAAATAATACTTAAACACCTTAATGATAAGGACACTGTGTGCCCTTATTCTTCAGGCACCCCCTCACTCCATGGTAAACATCTCTGTGGTAACATATACTTTCCTAAATTTTGGAATGGATATCACAATCTTATGCACAGGTGTTGTAACGGAACGCCTGGCACCCAGCCTGGGTGCCTACGCCAAGATACAGCTTCCTCCACTCTGGAACCAAGAACCGTGTACTATACTGTAGCTGAGCACCCAAGAACTAGACTAGGCTTAAGCTAGTGTCTAGCTTAAGCCTAGTACACAGGCGACATCAGCCTGTTCAATAAAAAGTGGCTAACATTCCACCTGTGTGTATGGCAGCAGGTCACATAGAAGCCGCTTGGCCGGCTTTTGTCAGATAAGCGTGCTGCAAAAACCAGCAGCTGACCAGCTCCTGATCAGCGCTCTCTGGTTGGGAGCACTTACCGGAGTGTTCTGGCTGGGGGGCCGCCCCCCTGTTCTTGTGTGATTCCTTACAGATCAGACAGATCTACATAAAGGTGTTTTTTTGTATTTTTGGTATAGAACTTGGATAGGGTGAGGGTGAGTCTAGGGATGATCCGATAACTTCAAAACTTGCAGTAGAGTACACCAATGCTGAACTAAAACTTCAGGGTGGAGGCAACCCTTTGAAGTAGAGACAAAGTGATATTACACAGGAACTCCTTAACAGGAATACAGTCCTGAGTGTACTGCTAGTAACTAGAGTTGAGAGGAAACCTGGATGTTCGGGTTTGGCAGGTTCGGCCGAACTTCAGAAAAAAGTTCGGGTTCGGGACCGAACTTGACCCGAACTTGACCCCGAACACCGAACCCTATTGAAGTCAATGGGGACCCGAACGGCTATAATAAAGTGTCGGCTCCCGTCCCCCTTAATACAGAGAACAGTCATTGAAGTCATTTATTTTTAAAAAGTTAGTCATAAAAAGTGTTTGGGGACCCGGGTCATGCCCCAGGGGACATGTATCTATACAAAAAAACCTTTTAAAAACGGCCGTTTTTTCGGGAGCAGTGATTTTAATAATGCTTAAAGTGAAACAATAAAAGTGTAATATTCCTTTAAATTTCGTACCTGGGGGTGTCTATAGTATGCATGTAAAGGGGCGTATGTTTCCAGTGCTTAGAACTGTCTCTGCAAATAGTGTCATTTTTGCAGGAAAGAAAGCTATTTAAAATCACTCGTGGCTAATGTGAATTGTCGGCTCCCGTAACACAGAGAACAGTCATTCATTGAAAGCCATTCATAAAAAAAAAGTCATTGATAAAAAATAAAAAAAACAAAAAATAAAAAGCGTGGGGGTCCCCCCAAATTCAATAACCAGGCCCTTCAGGTCTGGGATGGATATTAAGGGGGACCCAAGCCAAAAAAAAAATGGCGTAGGGTCCCCCTCAAAATCCATACCAGACCCTTGAGGTCTGGGATGGATTTTAAGGGGAAACCCAGCCAAAAAAAATGGCGTGGGGTCCCCCTCAAAATCCATACCAGACCCTTATCCGAGCACGCAACCTGGCAGGCCGCAGGAAAAGAGGGGAGGACGAGAGCGGCCCCCCCCTCCCACCTGAACCGTACCAGGCCACATGCCCTCAACATTGGGAGGATGCTTTGGGGGTCTGAGACCCCCAAAGCACCTTGTCCCCAGGTTGATGAGGACAAGGGCCTCATCCCCACAACCGTGCCCGGTGGTTGTGGGGGTCTGTGGGCGGGGGGCTTATCGGAATCTGGAAGCCCCCTTTAACAAGGGGACCCCCAGATCCCGCCCCCCCTTTTTGAAATGGTAAGGGGGTACAAAAGTACCCCTACCATTTTACCAAAAACGTGTCAAAAATTGTAAAAAATGACAGGAGACGGTCTTTGACAATTCCTTTATTAAATTCCTTTATTATTTTATTAAAAATTCCTTCTGGTCTTCCTTTCTTCATCTTCTTCTTCCGGCATCTTCTTCTTCCATCTTCTTCCTCCAATTCTTGGACGTCATGGGGACTTCCCTATGGCTTTCCCCTCTGACGTCACGGGGAAAGCCATAGGGAAGTCCCCATGACGTCCTGATGCGTCAGAGGGGGGCGGGGTTACCAGGTGGCCCCGCCCTCCGTTATAAAAGACCTGTCAGCCGAAGCGAAGCCTCACACACCGGGAGCATCCCATTGTGAGGAGTGGCCCAAGAAGAGGCCGACGCCCTGGAAGAAGATACCGGAGAGAAGCCTCAGAGACCGACGCCGTGGAAGAAGATACCGGAGAGAAGCCTCACACAGCGGGAGCCTCCCATTGCTCGGAGCGGCCCAGAAGAGACACCGATGCTGGACGAGAAGGCCAAGAAGAAGCGGATCGGAGGAAGAAGAAGATGGAAGAAGAAGATGCCAGAAGGAGAAGATGAAGAAAGGAAGACCAGAAGAAAGAAGAAAGAAGATTTTAATAAAGGAATTGTCAAAGACCGTCTCCTGTCATTTTTAAAATTTTTGACACTTTTTTGGTGAAATGGTACTTTTGTACCCCCTTACCATTTCACACAGGGGGGGCCGGGATCTGGGGGTCCCCTTGTTAAAGGGAGCTTCCAGATTCCGATAAGCCCCCCGCCCGCAAACCCCCACAACCACCGGGCACGGTTGTGGGGGATGAGGCCCTTGTCCTCATCAACATAGGGACAAGGTGCTTTGGGGGTCTCAGACTCCCAAAGCATCCTCCCAATGTTGAGGGCATGTGGCCTGGTACGGTTCAGGAGGGAGGGGGGCGCTCTCATCCCCCCCTCTTTTCCTGTGACCTGCCAGGTTGAGTGCTCGGATAAGGGTCTGGTATGGATTTTGAGGGGGAACCCACGCCATTTTTTTTGGCTGGGTTTCCCCTTAAAATCCATCCCAGTTCTCAAGGGTCTGGTATGGATTTTGAGGGGGACCCTACGCCATTTTTTTTTTGTCTGGGGTCCCCCTTAATATCCATCCCAGACCTGAAGGGCCTGGTTATTGAATTTGGGGGGACCCCTACGCTTTTTTTTTTTTTTTTATCAATGACTTTTTTTTATGAATGGCTTTCAATGAATGACTGTTCTCTGTGTTACGGGAGCCGACAATTCATATAGCCACGAGTGATTTTAAATAGCTTTTTTTCCGGCAAAAATGACACTTTTTGCAGAGACAGTTCTAATCACTGGAAACATGCGCCCCTTCACATGCATACTATAGACACCCCCCAGGTACGAAATTTGAAGGAATATTACACTTTTATTGTTTCACTTTAAGCATTATTAAAATCACTGCTCCCAAAAAAACTGCCGTTTTTAAAAGTTTTTTTTGCATTGATACATGTCCCCTGGGGCAGGACCCGGGTCCCCAAACACTTTTTATGACTAACTTTTTAAAAATAAATGACTTCAATGACTGTTCTCTGTATTAAAAGCACTCGCGGCTATATGAATATCAATTCATATAGCCGCGAGTGCTTTTAAAAGACATTTTAAAAAGCACCATTACATACAATCAATTGTTCGGGTTCGGGTCCGGGACCCCAACACTCAAAAGTCCGGTACGGACTCGAACTTTACAGTTCAGGTTCGCTCAACCCTACTAGTAACGTAAATCTCCCAAAGAGACCAAAGAAAGTCTCTAAGTCCAGAAGGCTGATACTCAGTTTCTGTACTCCAACTGTCTGTTTCTTGGGTCCTTAGGAACATTTCTGCAAATGCTTCAGGAGAAGACAACAGAGGTCCCCCCCCGCCAAAAAGTAGCCAGTATCCCATGAAAGAATCTTGCAGCTGCAGGTGGATTACCCAGGGATGCCACAGCCCACAGGCTTGGTCTTTCTCCCCCAGGAACAAGAGACCTCTTCTCTGGGGTCCAGCCTATTTATACCCCCTCAGCCCCCTGCTGGTAACTCACAACCCTGACTAGGGATTGGCTGGAGAAGTATTAATATACAGGCTGGGATCTGTGTTCTTCCACACACTATGTCCCAGCTTCTTGGGATACAGGGGAAAGTAACCAAGCCCACACTAGCAGAGCCCAGAGCAGACCTAACCAAACAATTGTTGCTAACACTGACTACAGGGAGAACAAAAATGAAATTTAAACGCTAGTAGCCTGGGGCGCTACCAGTGATGTAAGTAACTGAGTTAAAATAAACGGAGTTACTTAATACAGTTACTTTAGAGGGTAACGAGTAATCTAACTGATTACTTTTCCCCTCATGGTAACGCAGTTCCCATTACTTGGGCGGCATTACTGCAATTACATCTACCGCCACTAGATGGCAGGAGTGTTATTCTGGTGCCCTTCTGAAAAAGTTCCCCCGCCAGATAAGGACCCCCTGTACTGCGCAGGTGCAGTGCTTGCGCAGTATGAAGGACTACGGAGCTTACGAAAATTGCGGAACCTAAACAGCTCTGAGTGAACTCTACACTGTGCAGGCGCAGTTAACATGTAATTGTACGAGCTGCAGGCTCCCGATGCTTGTGCTACTCTGCAAGGGGCATCTATCGTGTAACTAAGGGGCGGGTCTAGTATTACTGTACCCAAGGGGCGCATTTATTATTATTGTTATATATCGAGCTCTGCCCATTAATTTAACATTCGCCCTCTTCTGTAGCTATCCGCCCCTTACACAATATAATAATAATAGACCTGCCCCTTGCTTACACGCTATAACAGATCTGCCCCTTGGTTAGAGTAATAATAGCGCAGCCCCTTGGTTACACGATATATAACAATAATAAATCCGCCCCTTGCTTACAGTAATACTAGACCCGCCCCTTAGTTACATGTATAGAATATTTTAAAAAAACGTCACAGTTACTTTGCTGCGTAACTAATTACTTTTTCAATGTAGTAACTGAGTTACTAACACAATTACTTTTTGGGAGAAGTAATTTGTAAACTTAACTAATTACTTTTTAAAAGTAAGATGACCAACACTGGGCGCTACATACAAATTGGTTCTCTCTCTACCTTTGCAACCCTTTTGTTCCTACTGTTCACCGTTCGTTTTATCTTTATCAAAGGAGCGCCTGTCTTTTGCCCCCTAACTTGCTGTTACATGTTAAGCCTCAAACAAACTTTTCCGTGGATTTATGTCCAAAGGGCATTGGCCGTAAACTTGTATTGCATACACACGGCAGGACTTTTTCATCCAACTTTCACCAAATCACGTGTTTTTTCTGTTCTTTACCGCCACCCTTTGGTCAACTTCTGTATTGTTGTCTGATCTTTTGCATTGGTTCTGAGCATGCGTGTTTGTACTTTGGACTTAAGTCTGATGGTTTCTGTACATACGATCAGACTTTTGTTGCCGAAAAGTTTGTCTGTTTGCAGAGCGAACTTTTGAAAACCCGAAAAAGTTTGTCCGATGGCGCATACACATGGTCGGATGTTGCCTTAAAACAGCTAATTTGCATGTTTGTTGTCAAAAAGTCAGATCGCGTGTATGGGCCTTTACAGCAGGTATTTTATTCCGTCATTCTAATCTAAGAGAATCACCACAGAACATTATACGATACAGTTCTGAGTCCCTTTACAAGTCCTGTTTTAAAATGTATTTTATTTACACTGATTTTAATTCAGTGCATCTCATATGAACAGCTAATTACCATACTTGTTTTCATTCTCCATTAGATTTTTAAGCCAGTACAAAATGATCTGCCTTTCATTTTCAGCGCATTTAATTTCCAGTGCTCTTCATATTCAAGTGCTCACACTAATAGATTTTTGCCTAAATGGTAGGCTTAAATGTTTTTTTCAGTTGTATATACTATGTTTTTGTCTTTTAGCAAGCACCAAATATATTGTGTATTATGCATTTCAGCCATCATTTTATTACATTTTTGTATTCAAGTATTTAATGTTCAGAAACAGTGTTATTGAGAACAAAAAGGTGATTTCTCCAAACCTGGTTAATTTCGAAAAGAGTAGTTAGTGTTTTTATTACATGATGTATACAAGCACATTTTTTGCTCATGTTATCTAGAGCACAAACAGGAGATTACCTTTTGTATGCCAATGCTTTTATTTGTATATAGTTCCTATGTTACCACCTTCTTTTTTTAAATCTTTTTAAATCTTTATTTATTAATTTTTCATCACATACATTTCATAACACAAAGAAAAAGACACTTTACATTTCTCGAAGTCAGACCAAGCTAACCCCCCCCCCCCTGCTTTTTTTCCCTAGACAAAGTTGCTGCGGCTACGCGAGGCTTCTTATTGGACCATATAGATTTTGAAATAAACCTCTTTAATGTGCCAAAGAAAGGTTGGGGCACCGAAAGTGGGAGCATCTGAAATTTGTAGTTGACTTTTGGAACTATAATCATTTTAACTGCATTAATTCTCCCCATCCAAGAAAGAGGACATGATGTCATCTTTTTTATTTCATTTTTAATCTCGTCTAGAAGGGGGAGGTAATTTATTAAGTAGATTTTCCTTAGAGTATCTGACAGCTTTACTCCCAAATACTTAATATTATCTCTCCATGGAAAATGGAACTCTTTTGTCAGTCGAGCGACTTCAACGTAGTTAATGTTAATATTAAGAATCTCCGACTTAGTGAGATTGATTTTAAAATTTGAAATATGACCATATGTTTTCAATATCCTAAGAAGGTTTGGTAAAGTTAGTTAGTTATGAAAAAAAGCACATCGTCAGCGAAGGCCGCCATCTTGTGCTCCTCGCCCCGACCCTTATCCCCCTTGTATCAATAGCATTCCGTATAGTAGATAGTAGAGGTTCTAAAGCTAGAACAAAAAGAAGAGGGGACAAGGGACAGCCCTGACGTGTGCCATTTCTCATCACCAAGGGGGGTGAAAGCACCCCGTTGACCTTAACCCTTGCCTGCGGATAATCATATAGGACTTTTACCCAGCTGATCATTCTCGGACCCACTCCCATGGCCTCTAGTGTAGTAATCATATGTCCCCAGTCTATCCTGTCAAAGGCCTTTTCGGCATCCATTGACAGGAACAGACTGGGGACCTCCCCAAGCCTAGCAGCCTGAAGCAACAGCAAAGCCCTGATCCCATTATCCCTCCCCTCTTTTCCCGGTATAAACCCGACCTGGTCAAGATGTACTAGTTCGGTCTTATGTGCTTTCAGTCTATTAGCCAAGACTTTCGCAAATAGTTTAGTGTCAACGTTCAAAAGGACTATGGGACGGTAACTAGAACACAATGTTTTATCCTTTCCCTCCTTCAGAATTAATGTAATCGATGCCAACAAGGCTTCGTTTCCCATTAAACAGTTCACCCCAAGCCTGCTCCAGTACCGGCACATTCTAGGAACAAGGAAATCTTTATAGCATTTATAATAGGTTAGGGTAAAACCGTCAGGTCCCGGACTACCTACTGGAGAAGTCTTTAAGGCTTCATATATTTCCTCCTCTGTTATGGGTCTATTCATATTCAGACTATCCGCCAAAGCCAATGAGGGCAGGGAACTATTCTTTACAAAGTCCTGACAATCTGCACCTGCTGCCTGAAGTTGCTGCCCCTTTGATTTTACATCGTAGAGAGCTTCATAGTACATTTTGAACTCATTTGCTATATCTTTAGTAGTGTTAAGCATTAATCCTGTTTTATTTTTGATTTTCTCTATATAATTAATTTCTCTCTTCTTTTTAAGTGTTCTTGCCAGGTGTTTGCTAGACTTATTTCCCCATTTATGTCTCTCTTTAGCTAATTTATGAAACCACTTCCTTGACTCTTGTTCTAAGATCATTTTTAGTTCCTCTCTTTTATTTATCAATCTATGAAAGGTATCCTGACTTTGGGCACTACCCCCTCTATGCTCCTGTTCGAGTATATGAATCTCTTCCATAAGCCAAGACATATATTTGCGTTTCTCTCTCTTTTTCCCAGCTCCGATAGAGATAAGAATCCCTCTAATATAAGCTTTATGTGCCTCCCAAAGTGAGGCAATCGACGTCTCTCCGGTGTCGTTGATTTCAAAGAAAGATTCAATTTCCCCTCTTATAGTCTCTTCTATAGGGACTTCCGCTAGCAGGCTGTTGTTCAAACACCACGTAAATGGTGGCCTTTGTATCCCAGAGACCCTCAAAACCATCGACACCAGGGCGTGGTCAGAGAGGGTCGTTATCTCGATCCGAGTTGCCACTACCTGCTCCAGCATTTTATGCTCGACAAGGAAGTAGTCTAGCCGTGAATGCGTGCCATGTACCGGGGAAAATAATGTGTAGTCCTTAGAGTTTGGGTGCTGCACCCTCCAAACATCAATCAAGTGGTTTTGATGAAGTTTTAATTTTATTTTTTTTAGCTGCAGATGGCTCTGGCTTTGTACCACCGATGTACTATCTAACTTAGGGTCCCACCCAAAGTTCAAGTCGCCGACCATAATAACCTCCCCCTCTCGGAAGTCTGCCAAACGACCCAAAGCCTTGGATAGGAACCCGGTCGGGTTTTTATTTGGAGCATATAAGTTTACCAAAGTAAACATTTTCCCACCTATTCTGCCCTTTAAAAATAGGAACCTTCCCTCGTAGTCTGCCAATCTATCCAGCAATATAAATTTTGTGTTTTTTGCGAACCCAATGGCCACCCCCTTAGCTCCTCTTGTAGGTGAATCACTACAGTACCAAACCGGATAATCATGAGAAAATATCCTAATATTGCTCTCGTGGTTTCAAATGAGTCTCCTGTAAAAAGGCAATTTCTGCCCGATACTCCCGAAGCTCTTTAAGGATCTTAAATCTCTTCACCTGTGAATTAATACCTTTTACATTGTACGTAATAAACCTCAGACCGCTATCTTCCATATTTCAGTCATGCAATTATACCCCGACTGGACCATTTGAACTTAGACATCATTTTTCGTTCTTGCAAGGCAGGGACGGCCTCTTTCCCTCCCCATCCCATCCACTCTTCCTGATTTTATAACTATCAGAGCTGCTGGGAAACCCCAGCTATATTTTATATTTAGTGTCTGTAATGTTTCCAGTAGAGGTCTCATCTGTCTTCTTCGTGCTAGCGTCCCTGCAGATAAATCGGCAAAAACCTGAAGCTCGGATGCTTCGTATTTCAAGGGGGGATTTCCTCTGAGTTTGTCCCATATTTGAGATTTCACCTCATATGAATGGAACTTAATGAGGACATCTCTGGGAATTTCCTCTCTTACTCCCAAGGGCTTTCTAACATGATGGGCTCGATCGATCTTCAAATCCATTCCCGCTGTTCTTCCTAATATTGGATTGAAAATATTTTTTATTTTCAGAATCAGATCTTCCCCTTTTTGTTCAGGGAGCGATCTGATTCTTAAGATTTTGCCTTCTACTCTGATCTTCCAAACTTTCCATTTTGTAGACCGTATCCCTTTGATTAATTTGCATTTTTTCAATTTGTTTTTTAAGCGCCGATATTTCGTTAGTCTGTTCAGTGGCTGCCTCCTCAATTTTCTCCACTCTTTTCAACAAGTATCCCATATCCGTTCTGACATTTGTAATTTCGGCCTTAATAGAACTTTCCAGTTTGGAGAACATTTCCACCTTTTTAATTTTAGTTGGAATTTGTGTAATGTTTTTTATCATCATGGAAGGGCCTACATCCCCGGACCTTTCTGGTTCAACTTCCAGTCTAAGTGCCTCGGCCTGGTCTGCTCTCTGTTTTTCCAACTCTCTCTTCTTCTCTTCCCCTGTTGTTTCTTTTCCATCTCGGGACTTTTTAAACTGATGTCTTTAAGGTATTTCTGTATAGTGCTGGTATTCAGGCTATCCTTAGGAGTCTTAGGCTCTGTTCCTTTATGATATCTCCCCTTCATATTTCATATTTGACTAGTGAAAGAAAAGAAAAAAAGGACCCCAAAACTAGTAACCAGTGGCTGGGTAGCCACTGGTTAGTATCAGAGCCAGATACACACAGGTTACATACGCCACGATCGTTAGAGCGAGAGCAATAATTCTAGCCTTAGACCTCCTCTGTAACTCTAAACATGTAACGTGTAAAAAAATTAAAGCATTGCTTAGTACACAAAAAAAATCGTGCTAACTTTAGTGTTTTTTTTATGAATGAAACAGTTTCTTTCCAATAAAACGTTTGAAAAATTGCTGCACAAATATTGTGTAACATAAAAAGTTGCAAAGACCACTATTTTATTCCATAGGGTGTCTGCTAAAACAACATATATAATGCTTGAGGGTTCTGAGTAATTTTCTATCAAAAAAATGATGATTTTTACATGTAGGAGAGAAGTGTCAGAATTGGTCTGGGTGGCTAGGGGTTAATTATCATAAGTAATATGCAAATAATTATTATAAGCTCTGTGAGCTCATCCTCTCAGTCTTCGGCAGAGTGTGTCAGCTTGTATTTATACTGGCCGCTCTGTATGTAGCTTCTGATCGACTGCGCAAGCAGCCCCATATCTCTGGAACCATAGATGATAGCAGCCCCATATTTTAACCAGTGCTGGAGTAGGTCTTTAGCTACCTACCCCCCAAATGTGGGGTCTCTGTGCCTCCTGATCGTTGAGCTACAACCCTCGAAGCCAATCTTTTTTTTTTTTTTTTTTTTTAGAATTTTTTTTTTTTTTGGGGGCAAATGGGCCTATCTTGAGAAAGGGGCCTGGAGCTGCAGCTCCAATAGCCCCTATGTTAATCCGGCCCTGCATGAGAGGCTCCTGGGTTTCAATGATATTAAAGCGCTAGTAAACTTTTGTAACGTTACTATTTTTTACAGGCCCAGAGGTAGGTTATGCCATAATGTACAAGTATGCACAGCATATTAGCACATTAGGGTACACTTAAATTGTCAGACTGAGCCCTCCAGTGCTGTGCTGTGATCAATCCGGCCCGGGCACTTCCATTGTCTTCCTTCCGGGTTCTGTGCCTTCGGTCACTTGCCTTGGCCGGGCTGTGTTGATGTCATTCCCACGCATGCTCATGTGCACCCTCTTTCTCTCATCCCCCCTTTCTCTCTCATCCTCTTTCCCTTACCCCTCACACCTCTTTCATTCCCTTTCTCTCTCTCTCTCTCTCTCTAATCCTCCCTCTCTTTTTAATTTAATTTGTTATAACAAAAAATTATTTGCATTTTTATTTATTAATTTATTGTTTATAAAAGGCCCCACCAAAATCCTCAGCACCAGGCCCATGATGTTCTTAATCTGGCCCTGCATGGATATTATAAGTTGCAAGGTTTCTGCTCTGAATATTATGTCCAGTGATATATGTAGGTCTAGCTCAGGTGGGGAAATTACTCAGAGATTCCTAGAAGCAATACTCTTACCCCAACGTTGTATCCTTAAGCCAACTGAAGTTAGGGCAATTCCAAAATTCCAGGGTGTCATTGATAAATAAAAGCAATGTCTTGCCTGTGAATACTTTTAAACAGATCTCTCTGAAAAAATAAATTATCCTCCAAGCATGCATGCACCACCGTTAAATATACTTGTAATCAGCTGGAACAAATCCATTTAATGATTCAGTGGTTAGCAATATTTCCAAGTATCTGTTCTGGGTGTTTTATCTGGCATAGTACACAGGTCTAAGTATAATATAAATATTCCTCAGTAATTCCTGATACCACAGCTCTCCCCCCCCCCACGTTGGTTCCAGCTTAAATAACGATAGTTCCAGGGCTCAAGTCCTGCGGGAACGCATGGGAATGGAGTTCCTGTACGTTTTCCACAACAGGAACTCAGTTCCCGTTAGCAGCCGTGTCCTGCAAGACTTTGAAGTATGCGAGCTGTGTGGCAGGTGCTTCACCAGCAGCTGCCGACACAGCTCACAATAGTAAGTGCCGCACACCTGACCATTCAGGCATTGCCAGTAAGGGGCCCCATGACAGCTTCTGCTTCGATCTACCTGTCAATCACAGCTAGCTGACGGGTAGATCAGGTCCCTGCTGCTAAGAGATTGTATTTAGTCAGACCTCTCGTGATGCGCTCCCCCCACGCCGGCCCCTCCTGATTTTCTGTCTCCTCATCTCCCCCCCCCCCAGTCTCCTGCACACTTGTGTGTCCCGCTGAATCCCCCCCTCCTCTATCTTCAGTGCCATATGATGAGAGAACCCAGAGGGGGAGCACAGCTATTCTGCTCACAGGACATGCAGGGAGAGAGGTGAGCTGAGGGAGGAACATCAGTTTGGAGTGGTAAGCTGAGCACAATACCTGGCAAAGTCTAATGCCAGGAGGGAAGTTTATGTGGAAATATGTGAAGGGTTGGAATAGCAGCGAGTGTGTGTTGGAGCCCTGCAGAGTTTGCAGCCCCCCCCAAGCTAACATACATCTCCTAAGCAGGAACACATCACTATCTCCCCAAGCATTCTGTCCAGATAATGTGCAGTTCATTTATGACCTTTCCATTTAACCCTGTGTTATCCAAACTCTGTTCAATGAAAAGTGTAAACTCACCACATAAACACTCTATATACAAAATACCATTCCCCAATAAAGATCAGAACATGATGTTCACATGTGCATGGAAGCACAATTGAATGAATGCTGATTATTCAGAGAATTACCGTATTTATGTTTATTGAGGATTGTTTTTTGTTTATGTACTAACAGTAACGCTTCATACACACAATACGAAAATTGGATGAAAAATACCACTTTTGAAGCGTTCGTGCATATGAGCGTATCATTTTTTATTTTTTTTGGTGGAGGAGTAGATCTTGGGTGGGAGTTCCCACACTTTTTTCCCCAGGACTTGACCCCTGGATAGTTCTATAGATTAAGGGGTGAGCTTTATAAATTAACAGCAATAATTTGCCTGTATGTATAAGAGCATTGTCACTTATTTCAAAGGCTCAAAAATCTCAGAGGAACAGTTCAATATAATATATAGATTGGTTTGGAAATTCATACCTGATGGAGGGATACCCATCTAGGTTCCCCCCCGTTCACTGACAGCCGACCGCTGTGCTTCTGGCTTGAGGAAAACGTTCCCTGTCTCCAATTGAGCTCTGTGCATAACAGGTAAGCTGGATGGGGGATAGGTGCAGCTATGTGGGGCGCCAAAATGTCCTCTCCTATGAGGGGCTGCGGGGCATCACCAGAAGAAACTTTGTGGGGTCACCGGAGTCCAGGTCCTCCGTCCACGTCTCTTTCTGTAAGCGGCGGGAGACTGCCACTCAGCCACAGACGCTCTACAAAAAAACGGGGACCGGACTTCACTCCGCCGCCCAGCCTAACTCGCTGGCGGGCCGCAAGGGATAAGAGGCCAGAGCAGGAGACCCCGGGAGGTGTTCGGCGTCGGTATGGAAGACGATATGTGGGATCACACCACCGCATAGCTCTCCCATGCTCTTCCGACCAAGATGCCGATCCGTGCTGCCTGAACTGCTGCCATCGCCAGGCTCTTCCCCTCACGCCAGTGTCTCACGTCCTCATCCTGTCCCCCTGTTACCACTTTCTTAACACTCATATTTTGTATATTTGTACCGTATATACTCGAGTATAAGCTGACCCGAATATAAGCCGAGGCACCTAAGTTTACCACAAAAAACTGGGAAAACTTATTGACCCGAGTATAAGCCTAGGGTGAGAAATGCGCAGCTACTGGAAGTGGAAAAGAGGGTCAACAATACCCATTTGCAGCCTCAATGTGCCCATTTGCATGCCTCACTGTGTCCATTTGCAGCCATAGGGCCGCTAAACTTCAAACTTGGTAGTTAAGAGTAGATGCCCCCTAGCTGCAGCTATCCCAAAGGTTCCCGAAATGACATTGCTGCCGATGGACACAGTTGACCGACTTTGGGGCCCTGTATCTCGGGGCCAATTCGTGCCCCAAATTTGGATTTGTTGTAGGATTTGGGTTTGCACACCAAATATGGGGTTCCTAGCTCCAAGTGGCCCTGAAATACGAGGCCCCAAAGTCGGGTCGAAAAATGTCAAGCACTTTTCTGCAGCAGAGAATGACCTTTTCCGAACCGACTTTGGGGGCCGGTATCTCAGGGCCACTTAATGCTAGGAACCCCAAATGGGGATACGGGGCCGCAAATTCGAGTCGGAAAATTTAATTTTTTTTCTGCAGAAAAGGGCTTGACTCGAGTATAAGCCGAAGAGGGGGAACTTTCAGCACAAAAAAATGTGCTGAAAAACTAGGCTTATACTCGAGTATATACGGTAGTTACATTATTTGCTTTTGTTTCCAATCAATGGGATCTTAACCACTTGCCCTCCGGAAGGTTTACCCCCCTTCGTGACCAGGCCATTTTTTGCGATACAGCACTGCGTTACCTTAACTGACAATTGCGTGGTCATGCAATGCTATACCCAAACAAAACGTACGTCCTATTTTTCTCACAAATGGAGCTTTCTTTTGGTGGTATTTGATCACCACTGCAATTTTTTTCTTTTTGCTCTACAGACAAAAAAAAAAAACAATATTTTTTATAAAACATATCCAATAAAAAAAATGAAAAAAAAATCTAATTTCTTCATCAATTTAGGCCAATATGTATTCTGCTACATATTTTTGGTAAAAAAAACTGCAATAAGCGTATATTGATTGGTAGCGTCTACAAAAGATGGGATATTTTCTTTTTTCACTAGTAATGCCGGAGATCAGCGACCTATAGCGGGAATGCGATATTTGGCACACTACCTTACACTTTTGACACTTTTTGGGGACCAGTGACAATAATGTGCACAAACATGTGCACTGTCACTGTGCTAATGACACTAGCAGGGAAGGGGTTAAACATCAGGGGGATCACAGGGTTAACTGTGTGCCTAACCAATGTTTTCTCACTGTGTGGGAGGTGCTTTGACTAGGGGAAGGCATTGATCCATGTTCCTGTTTAGCAGGAGCACAGAATCAATGTCTTCCCTACTGACAGAACGTCAATCTGCCTTTTTTACATAGAAAGATCACCATTCTGGCTCTCTGCCTAATGATTGGCAGGTGCTGGCGGACATCGAGTCAGTGGTACCCGAAGATCAGCTCCCACTGTGTCTGTACGTGATCCGGCTGCCATACCGCAGTATATGTGCGGTCGGCGGTCATAAAGTGGTTAAAGTGTTTGTTACCCCAACATGTCATATTTCTGATATGTGCCTGCTGTACCGTGCATTTATATGACAAAATATCCTGTTCTCTTTGTATTGCTTCCTTTGTGTGAAATCACTCGTGTTCCTGCAAGCCCCTCTGCTTTCCTATTAAAACTGACCACACTAGGCAGGGGAACACAGCGTGGTCAGTTCTCTAGCTGTGCCGGGAACTCCACCTGCTCTCCAATGATCAGCCTTGTCCTGACACGCCCCCCCCCCCCCATGCACAGCCTTTCACTGGGAAGCTCAGTGTGCTGTTGCTTCTCCTCCCCCAGCTCTTATGCAGCTGAGAACAAAGGGAACAGAGGGAACATGAAAAAAGGGAAAAAAAAGTTATTTATATGTTTTTTTAGATCAATTTTTTTTCCTTTCATTTCTATTTCAAACTGAATGGGTTGTTTTACAAGGTGACTTTAATACATATATTTGCCATTTATGTATATTTTATAGCCCTATGAAGAGGGTGCATTTCCCTCATTTATGCAACCAATAAAAACATTTTTGTGATTCTGCTTGTATAAGCTTCTGCTAGTCTCTTTGAATACATACACATTGGGGTGGATTAACTGGGGGCCTCTTCAGATCTTTGTATCTCATGGAGGTACATGCTACATACTGCAGTTTGGTAATGCACAGTATGTTTCCTGCTAATTAACATTACGTGAGGGCAACCCATTAATTTTGGCCCAAAACTGGACCTACATTTTTCTTTTAGCGCAACACACCAGGAGCACTGCACTGCAGCGTGAGTTGTGGTAATAGGGTGGACCTGTGTTAACTTTGAATAACCAATCATGTGGGAGGGAAATAAAAAAAAAACTGTTTACCGTATATACTCGAGTCAAGCACTTTTCAGCAGCAGAGAATGACATTTTCCGACCCGAACTAGCACTGTAACATATCAAAGATGGGGTTCCTAGCACCAAGTGGCCCCGAGATACGTGGCCCCTAAGTCGGTTTGGAAAATGTCAATCTCTGCTGCAGAAAATGCTTGACATTTTCTGTACCGACTTTGGGGCCCCGTATCTCTGGGCCACTTGGTGATAGGAACCCCATATCTTGGGAATGTTGTAGTGATAGTTCCACTGGGTTTGCACACGAAATTTGGGGTTCCTAGCACCAAGTGGCCCTGAGATACGGGGCCCCAAATTCGGTCAACTGTGTCCATCTGCAGCAATGTCATTTTGGGACCCTTTGGGTCCAGAGACTGCAAATTTTGGCTGCAGCTAGGGGGCGTCTAGGAACCCTTAACTACCACGTTTGAAGTTTGGAGGACCTATGGCTGCAAATGGGCACAGTGAGGCTGCAAATGGGCATTGTTGACCCTCTTTTCCATTTACAGTAGCTGTGCATTTCTCACCCTAGGCTTATACTCGAGTCAATACGTTTTCCCAGTTTTTTGTGGTAAAATTAGGTGCCTCTGCTTATATTCGGGTCGGCTTATACTCGAGTATGTACGGTACATGTAATTGTTTGATGAATGTGAACACAGATTTATCTTACGGACTAAGCTCGGGAAACATTCACTTTGGTAAGAGAAAAGTATCTATTCCTATTAGGTCTTAGATGTAGGATGCCCTGCTGTTGATGGGAGTTTGTTTTCCAAGATGCATTTTTGTTGTCATTGCATCTGAAAGCCACCTGAAAAATATCGCTGCTGGACAGGGTCCACTTTACTTGTGCTAAAAGACATTGGACAGGAAAATATTTTTCTTAAAATGAAACAGTATTTATCATCCTACAACAAACTACATTAAACCAATAGAAAAAGCAATTTAAAATAAATTATTACAATGCTGCCTTTGTACAAAAAAATGTTCAGGTTACAAAGTTTACAAAAGTGGTGGTTCTTAGACATTTAATATATAAGGCTATACTACAAGCAGTGTTCTACAACAGCTACATTAAGTGCAAGAGTCAGATTTCTGTTTCCAAAAAGACTTGAGGACTACTAAACAGTACAATTGTAGCCCTATAATAGAGTGCAAATAGACGTTTGGAATTGCAATTTATTTGAAATCACAACCTCCTGTGTATCAAGAATATTGTGACTTAACAAGACACACCTAATATTGCTCTCGTGGTTTCAAATGAGTCTCCTGTAAAAAGGCAATTTCTGCCCGATACTCCCGAAGCTCTTTAAGGATCTTAAATCTCTTCACCTGTGAATTAATACCTTTTACATTGTACGTAATAAACCTCAGACCGCTATCTTCCATATTTCAGTCATGCAATTATACCCCGACTGGACCATTTGAACTTAGACATCATTTTTCGTTCTTGCAAGGCAGGGACGGCCTCTTTCCCTCCCCATCCCATCCACTCTTCCTGATTTTATAGCTATCAGAGCTGCTGGGAAACCCCAGCTATATTTTATATTTAGTGTCTGTAATGTTTCCAGTAGAGGTCTCATCTGTCTTCTTCGTGCTAGCGTCCCTGCAGATAAATCGGCAAAAACCTGAAGCTCGGATGCTTCGTATTTCAAGGGGGGATTTCCTCTGAGTTTGTCCCATATTTGAGATTTCACCTCATATGAATGGAACTTAATGAGGACATCTCTGGGAATTTCCTCTCTTACTCCCAAGGGCTTTCTAACATGATGGGCTTGATCGATCTTCAAATCCATTCCCGCTGTTCTTCCTAATATTGGATTGAAAATATTTTTTATTTTCAGAATCAGATCTTCCCCTTTTTGTTCAGGGAGCGATCTGATTCTTAAGATTTTGCCTTCTACTCTGATCTTCCAAACTTTCCATTTTGTAGACCGTATCCCTTTGATTAATTTGCATTTTTTCAATTTGTTTTTTAAGCGCCGATATTTCGTTAGTCTGTTCAGTGGCTGCCTCCTCAATTTTCTCCACTCTTTTCAACAAGTATCCCATATCCGTTCTGACATTTGTAATTTCGGCCTTAATAGAACTTTCCAGTTTGGAGAACATTTCCACCTTTTTAATTTTAGTTGGAATTTGTGTAATGTCTCTTATCATCATGGAAGGACCTACATCCCCGGACCTTTCTGGTTCAACTTCCAGTCTAAGTGCCTCGGCCTGGTCTGCTCTCTGTTTTTCCAACTCTCTCTTCTCTTCCCCTGTTGTTTCTTTTCCATCTCGGGACTTTTTAAACTGATGTCTTTAAGGTATTTCTGTATAGTGCTGGTATTCAGGCTATCCTTAGGAGTCTTAGGCTCTGTTCCTTTATGAGATCTCCCCTTCATATTTCATATTTGACTAGTGAAAGAAAAGAAAAAAAGGACCCCAAAACTAGTAACCAGTGGCTGGGTAGCCACTGGTTAGTATCAGAGCCAGATACACACAGGTTACATACGCCACGATCGTTAGAGCGAGAGCAATAATTCTAGCCTTAGACCTCCTCTGTAACTCTAAACATGTAACGTGTAAAAAAATTAAAGCATTGCTTAGTACACAAAAAAAATCGTGCTAACTTTAGTGTTTTTTTTATGAATGAAACAGTTTCTTTCCAATAAAACGTTTGAAAAATTGCTGCACAAATATTGTGTAACATAAAAAGTTGCAAAGACCACTATTTTATTCCATAGGGTGTCTGCTAAAACAACATATATAATGCTTGAGGGTTCTGAGTAATTTTCTATCAAAAAAATGATGATTTTTACATGTAGGAGAGAAGTGTCAGAATTGGTCTGGGTGGCTAGGGGTTAATTATCATAAGTAATATGCAAATAATTATTATAAGCTCTGTGAGCTCTTCCTCTCAGTCTTCGGCAGAGTGTGTCAGCTTGTATTTATACTGGCCGCTCTGTATGTAGCTTCTGATCGACTGCGCAAGCAGCCCCATATCTCTGGAACCATAGATGATAGCAGCCCCATATTTTAACCAGTGCTGGAGTAGGTCTTTAGCTACCTACCCCCAAAATGTGGGGTCTCTGTGCCTCCTGATCGTTGAGCTACAACCCTCGAAGCCAATCTTTTTTTTTTTTTAGAATTTTTTTTTTTTTTGGGGGCAAATGGGCCTATCTTGAGAAAGGGGCCTGGAGCTGCAGCTCCAATAGCCCCTATGTTAATCCGGCCCTGCATGAGAGGCTCCTGGGTTTCAATGATATTAAAGCGCTAGTAAACTTTTGTAACGTTACTATTTTTTACAGGCCCAGAGGTAGGTTATGCCATAATGTACAAGTATGCACAGCATATTAGCACATTAGGGTACACTTAAATTGTCAGACTGAGCCCTCCAGTGCTGTGCTGTGATCAATCCGGCCCGGGCACTTCCATTGTCTTCCTTCCGGGTTCTGTGCCTTCGGTCACTTGCCTTGGCCGGGCTGTGTTGATGTCATTCCCACGCATGCTCATGTGCACCCTCTTTCTCTCATCCCCCTTTCTCTCTCATCCTCTTTCCCTTACCCCTCACACCTCTTTCATTCCCTTTCTCTCTCTCTCTCTCTCTCATCCTCCCTCTCTTTTTAATTTAATTTGTTATAACAAAAAATTATTTGCATTTTTATTTATTAATTTATTGTTTATAAAAGGCCCCACCAAAATCCTCAGCACCAGGCCCATGATGTTCTTAATCTGGCCCTGCATGGATATTATAAGTTGCAAGGTTTCTGTTCTGAATATTATGTCCAGTGATATATGTAGGTCTAGCTCAGGTGGGGAAATTACTCAGAGATTCCTAGAAGCAATACTCTCACCCCAACGTTGTATCCTTAAGCCAACTGAAGTTAGGGCAATTCCAAAATTCCAGGGTGTCATTGATAAATAAAAGCAATGTCTTGCCTGTGAATACTTTTAAACAGATCTCTCTGAAAAAATAAATTATCCTCCAAGCATGCATGCACCACCGTTAAATATACTTGTAATCAGCTGGAACAAATCCATTTAATGATTCAGTGGTTAGCAATATTTCCAAGTATCTGTTCTGGGTGTTTTATCTGGCATAGTACACAGGTCTAAGTATAATATAAATATTCCTCAGTAATTCCTGATACCACAGCTTTCCCCCCCCACGTTGGTTCCTTGAATCCAGCTTAAATAACGATAGTTCCAGGGCTCAAGTCCTGCGGGAACGCATGGGAATGGAGTTCCTGTACGTTTTCCACAACAGGAACTCAGTTCCCGTTAGCAGCCGTGTCCTGCAAGACTTTGAAGTATGCGAGCTGTGTGGCAGGTGCTTCACCAGCAGCTGCCGACACAGCTCACAATAGTAAGTGCCGCACACCTGACCATTCAGGCATTGCCAGTAAGGGGCCCCATGACAGCTTCTGCTTCGATCTACCTGTCAATCACAGCTAGCTGACGGGTAGATCAGGTCCCTGCTGCTAAGAGATTGTATTTAGTCAGACCTCTCGTGATGCGCTCCCCCCACGCCGGCCCCTCCTGATTTTCTGTCTCCTCATCTCCCCCCCCAGTCTCCTGCACACTTGTGTGTCCCGCTGAATCCCCCCCTCCTCTATCTTCAGTGCCATATGATGAGAGAACCCAGAGGGGGAGCACAGCTATTCTGCTCACAGGACATGCAGGGAGAGAGGTGAGCTGAGGGAGGAACATCAGTTTGGAGTGGTAAGCTGAGCACAATACCTGGCAAAGTCTAATGCCAGGAGGGAAGTTTATGTGGAAATATGTGAAGGGTTGGAATAGCAGCGAGTGTGTGTTGGAGCCCTGCAGAGTTTGCAGCCCCCCCAAGCTAACATACATCTCCTAAGCAGGAACACATCACTATCTCCCCAAGCATTCTGTCCAGATAATGTGCAGTTCATTTATGACCTTTCCATTTAACCCTGTGTTATCCAAACTCTGTTCAATGAAAAGTGTAAACTCACCACATAAACACTCTATATACAAAATACCATTCCCCAATAAAGATCAGAACATGATGTTCACATGTGCATGGAAGCACAATTGAATGAATGCTGATTATTCAGAGAATTACCGTATTTATGTTTATTGAGGATTGTTTTTTGTTTATGTACTAACAGTAACGCTTCATACACACAATACGAAAATTGGATGAAAAATACCACTTTTGAAGCGTTCGTGCATATGAGCGTATCATTTTTTATTTTTTTTGGTGGAGGAGTAGATCTTGGGTGGGAGTTCCCACACTTTTTTCCCCAGGACTTGACCCCTGGATAGTTCTATAGATTAAGGGGTGAGCTTTATAAAATAACAGCAATAATTTGCCTGTATGTATAAGAGCATTGTCACTTATTTCAAAGGCTCAAAAATCTCAGAGGAACAGTTCAATATAATATATAGATTGGTTTGGAAATTCATACCTGATGGAGGGATACCCATCTAGGTTCCCCCCCGTTCACTGACAGCCGACCGCTGTGCTTCTGGCTTGAGGAAAACGTTCCCTGTCTCCAATAGAGCTCTGTGCATAACAGGTAAGCTGGATGGGGGATAGGTGCAGCTATGTGGGGCGCCAAAATGTCCTCTCCTATGAGGGGCTGCGGGGCATCACCAGAAGAAACTTTGTGGGGTCACCGGAGTCCAGGTCCTCCGTCCACGTCTCTTTCTGTAAGCGGCGGGAGACTGCCACTCAGCCACAGACGCTCTACAAAAAAAACGGGGACCGGACTTCACTCCGCCGCCCAGCCTAACTCGCTGGCGGGCCGCAAGGGATAAGAGGCCAGAGCAGGAGACCCCGGGAGGTGTTCGGCGTCGGTATGGAAGACGATATGTGGGCTCACACCACCGCATAGCTCTCCCATGCTCTTCCGACCAAGATGCCGATCCGTGCTGCCTGAACTGCTGCCATCGCCAGGCTCTTCCCCTCACGCCAGTGTCTCACGTCCTCATCCTGTCCCCCTGTTACCACTTTCTTAACACTCATATTTTGTATATTTGTACCGTATATACTCGAGTATAAGCTGACCCGAATATAAGCCGAGGCACCTAAGTTTACCACAAAAAACTGGGAAAACTTATTGACCCGAGTATAAGCCTAGGGTGAGAAATGCGCAGCTACTGGAAGTGGAAAAGAGGGTCAACAATACCCATTTGCAGCCTCAATGTGCCCATTTGCATGCCTCACTGTGTCCATTTGCAGCCATAGGGCCGCTAAACTTCAAACTTGGTAGTTAAGAGTAGATGCCCCCTAGCTGCAGCTATCCCAAAGGTTCCCGAAATGACATTGCTGCCGATGGACACAGTTGACCGACTTTGGGGCCCTGTATCTCGGGGCCAATTCGTGCCCCAAATTTGGATTTGTTGTAGGATTTGGGTTTGCACACCAAATATGGGGTTCCTAGCTCCAAGTGGCCCTGAAATACGAGGCCCCAAAGTCGGGTCGAAAAATGTCAAGCACTTTTCTGCAGCAGAGAATGACCTTTTCCGAACCGACTTTGGGGGCCGGTATCTCAGGGCCACTTAATGCTAGGAACCCCAAATGGGGATACGGGGCCGCAAATTCGAGTCGGAAAATTTAATTTTTTTCTGCAGAAAAGGGCTTGACTCGAGTATAAGCCGAAGAGGGGGAACTTTCAGCACAAAAAAATGTGCTGAAAAACTAGGCTTATACTCGAGTATATACGGTAGTTACATTATTTGCTTTTGTTTCCAATCAATGGGATCTTAACCACTTGCCCTCCGGAAGGTTTACCCCCCTTCGTGACCAGGCCATTTTTTGCAATACAGCACTGCGTTACCTTAACTGACAATTGCGTGGTCATGCAATGCTATACCCAAACAAAACGTACGTCCTATTTTTCTCACAAATGGAGCTTTCTTTTGGTGGTATTTGATCACCACTGCAATTTTTTTCTTTTTGCTCTACAGACAAAAAAAAAAAAACAATATTTTTTATAAAACATATCCAATAAAAAAATGAAAAAAATCTAATTTCTTCATCAATTTAGGCCAATATGTATTCTGCTACATATTTTTGGTAAAAAAAACTGCAATAAGCGTATATTGATTGGTAGCGTCTACAAAAGATGGGATATTTTCTTTTTTCACTAGTAATGCCGGAGATCAGCGACCTATAGCGGGAATGCGATATTTGGCACACTACCTTACACTTTTGACACTTTTTGGGGACCAGTGACAATAATGTGCACAAACATGTGCACTGTCACTGTGCTAATGACACTAGCAGGGAAGGGGTTAAACATCAGGGGGATCAAAGGGTTAACTGTGTGCCTAACCAATGTTTTCTCACTGTGTGGGAGGTGCTTTGACTAGGGGAAGGCATTGATCCATGTTCCTGTTTAGCAGGAGCACAGAATCAATGTCTTCCCTACTGACAGAACGTCAATCTGCCTTTTTTACATAGAAAGATCACCATTCTGGCTCTCTGCCTAATGATTGGCAGGTGCTGGCGGACATCGAGTCAGTGGTACCCGAAGATCAGCTCCCACTGTGTCTGTACGTGATCCGGCTGCCATACCGCAGTATATGTGCGGTCGGCGGTCATAAAGTGGTTAAAGTGTTTGTTACCCCAACATGTCATATTTCTGATATGTGCCTGCTGTACCGTGCATTTATATGACAAAATATCCTGTTCTCTTTGTATTGCTTCCTTTGTGTGAAATCACTCGTGTTCCTGCAAGCCCCTCTGCTTTCCTATTAAAACTGACCACACTAGGCAGGGGAACACAGCGTGGTCAGTTCTCTAGCTGTGCCGGGAACTCCACCTGCTCTCCAATGATCAGCCTTGTCCTGACACGCCCCCCCCCCCATGCACAGCCTTTCACTGGGAAGCTCAGTGTGCTGTTGCTTCTCCTCCCCCAGCTCTTATGCAGCTGAGAACAAAGGGAACAGAGGGAACATGAAAAAAGGGAAAAAAAGTTATTTATATGTTTTTTTAGATCAATTTTTTTTCCTTTCATTTCTATTTCAAACTGAATGGGTTGTTTTACAAGGTGACTTTAATACATATATTTGCCATTTATGTATATTTTATAGCCCTATGAAGAGGGTGCATTTCCCTCATTTATGCAACCAATAAAAACATTTTTGTGATTCTGCTTGTATAAGCTTCTGCTAGTCTCTTTGAATACATACACATTGGGGTGGATTAACTGGGGGCCTCTTCAGATCTTTGTATCTCATGGAGGTACATGCTACATACTGCAGTTTGGTAATGCACAGTATGTTTCCTGCTAATTAACATTACGTGAGGGCAACCCATTAATTTTGGCCCAAAACTGGACCTACATTTTTCTTTTAGCGCAACACACCAGGAGCACTGCACTGCAGCGTGAGTTGTGGTAATAGGGTGGACCTGTGTTAACTTTGAATAACCAATCATGTGGGAGGGAAATTAAAAAAAAAAACTGTTTACCGTATATACTCGAGTCAAGCACTTTTCAGCAGCAGAGAATGACATTTTCCGACCCGAACTAGCACTGTAACATATCAAAGATGGGGTTCCTAGCACCAAGTGGCCCCGAGATACGTGGCCCCAAAGTCGGTTTGGAAAATGTCAATCTCTGCTGCAGAAAATGCTTGACATTTTCTGTACCGACTTTGGGGCCCCGTATCTCTGGGCCACTTGGTGATAGGAACCCCATATCTTGGGAATGTTGTAGTGATAGTTCCACTGGGTTTGCACACCAAATTTGGGGTTCCTAGCACCAAGTGGCCCTGAGATACGGGGCCCCAAATTCGGTCAACTGTGTCCATCTGCAGCAATGTCATTTTGGGACCCTTTGGGTCCAGAGACTGCAAATTTTGGCTGCAGCTAGGGGGCGTCTAGGAACCCTTAACTACCACGTTTGAAGTTTGGAGGACCTATGGCTGCAAATGGGCACAGTGAGGCTGCAAATGGGCATTGTTGACCCTCTTTTCCATTTACAGTAGCTGTGCATTTCTCACCCTAGGCTTATACTCGAGTCAATACGTTTTCCCAGTTTTTTGTGGTAAAATTAGGTGCCTCTGCTTATATTCGGGTCGGCTTATACTCGAGTATGTACGGTACATGTAATTGTTTGATGAATGTGAACACAGATTTATCTTACGGACTAAGCTCGGGAAACATTCACTTTGGTAAGAGAAAAGTATCTATTCCTATTAGGTCTTAGATGTAGGATGCCCTGCTGTTGATGGGAGTTTGTTTTCCAAGATGCATTTTTGTTATCATTGCATCTGAAAGCCACCTGAAAAATATCGCTGCTGGACAGGGTCCACTTTACTTGTGCTAAAAGACATTGGACAGGAAAATATTTTTCTTAAAATGAAACAGTATTTATCATCCTACAACAAACTACATTAAACCAATAGAAAAAGCAATTTAAAATAAATTATTACAATGCTGCCTTTGTACAAAAAAATGTTCAGGTTACAAAGTGTACAAAAGTGGTGGTTCTTAGACATTTAATATATAAGGCTATACTACAAGCAGTGTTCTACAACAGCTACATTAAGTGCAAGAGTCAGATTTCTGTTTCCAAAAAGACTTGAGGACTACTAAACAGTACAATTGTAGCCCTATAATAGAGTGCAAATAGACGTTTGGAATTGCAATTTATTTGAAATCACAACCTCCTGTGTATCAAGAATATTGTGACTTAACAAGACACACTGCTTGAATATTTTTTTAATGAAGAACAAACTTGAGATGCAATCTAAGGCATGGGAAAATACATTTTGAATAGGCCTAAAAAGCATTGGGAATGCAAGCTCAGAAAAATTTGGCACACAAGTATTATTTTCCTTCCTAACAGTATTATCGAACCAAGGATTTAAATTTATTTTTTAAATAAAACATGGTATACATCACAAATATTGTGTAACATAAAAAGTTGCAAAGACCACTATTTTATTCCATAGGGTGTCTGCTAAAACAACATATATAATGCTTGAGGGTTCTGAGTAATTTTCTATCCAAAAAAATGATGATTTTTACATGTAGGAGAGAAGTGTCAGAATTGGTCTGGGTGGCTAGGGGTTAATTTATCATAAGTAATATGCAAATAATTATTATAAGCTCTGTGAGCTCTTCCTCTCAGTCTTCGGCAGAGTGTGTCAGCTTGTATTTATACTGGCCACTCTTTATGTAGCTTCTGATCGAATGCGCAAGCAGCCCCATATCTCTCGGAACCATAGATGATAGCAGCCCCATATTTTAACCAGTGCTGGATTAGGTCTTTAGCTACCTACCCCCCAAATGTCAGGGGTCTCTGTGCCTCCTGTTCGTTGAGCTACAACCCTCGAAGCCTAATCTTTTTTTTTTTTTAGGGGGAGTTTTTTTTTTTTTTGGGGCAAATGGGCCTATCATTGAGAAAGGGGCCTGGAGCTGCAGCTCCAAAAGCCCCTATGTTAATCCGGCCCTGCATGAGAGGCTCCTGGGTTCAATGATATTAAAGCGCTGTAAACTTTTGTAACGTTACTATTTTTTACAGGCCCAGAGGTAGGTTATGCATAATGTACAAGTATGCACATCATATTAGCACATTAGGGTGCCCTTAAATTGCTGCCACTGAGCCCTCAAATGCTGTGCTGTGATCAATCCGGCCCGGGCACTTCCATTGTCTTCCTTCCGGGTTCTGTGCCTTCGGTCACTTGCCTTGGCCGGGTTGTGTTGATGTCATTCCCACGCATGCTCATGTGCACCCTCTTTCTCTCATCCCCTTTCTCTCTCATCCTCTTTCCCTTACCCCCTCACACCTCTTTCATTCCCTTTATCTCTCTCTCTCTCTCATCTCCTCTCTCTCTTTTTTTTTTTTATTGTTATAACAAAAATTATTTGCATTTTTATTTATAATTTATTGTTTATAAAAGGCCCCACAAAAAATCCTCAGCACCAGGCCCATGATGTTCTTAATCTGGCCCTGCATGGATATTATAAGTTGCAAGGTTTCTGTTCTGAATATTATGTCCAGTGATATATGTAGGTCTAGCTCAGGTGGGGAAATTACTCAGAGATTCCTAGAAGCAATACTCTCACCCCAACGTTGTATCCTTAAGCCAACTGAAGTTAGGGCAATTCCAACATTCCAGGGTGTCATTGATAAATAAAAGCAATGTCTTGCCTGTGAATACTTTTAAACAGATCTCTCTGAAAAAATAAATTATCCTCCAAGCATGCATGCACCACCGTTAAATATACTTGTAATCAGCTGGAACAAATCCATTTAATGATTCAGTGGTTAGCAATATTTCCAAGTATCTGTTCTGGGTGTTTTATCTGGCATAGTACACAGGTCTAAGTATAATATAAATATTCCTCAGTAATTCCTGATACCACAGCTTTCCCCCCCCACGTTGGTTCCTTGAATCCAGCTTAAAAACGATAGTTCCAGGGCTCAAGTCCTGCGGGAACGCATGGGAATGGAGTTCCTGTACGTTTTCCACAACAGGAACTCAGTTCCCGTTAGCAGCCGTGTCCTGCAAGACTTTGAAGTATGCGAGCTGTGTGGCAGGTGCTTCACCAGCAGCTGCCGACACAGCTCACAATAGTAAGTGCCACACCTGACCATTCAGGCATTGCCAGTAAGGGGCCCCATGACAGCTTCTGCTTCGATTTACCTGTCAATCACAGCTATCTGACGGGTAGATCAGGTCCCTGCTGCTAAGAGATTGTATTTAGACAGACCTCTCGTGATGCGCTCCCCCCAGCCGGCCCCTCCTGATTTTCTGTCTCCTCAGTCCCCCCCCAGTCTCCTGCACACTTGTGTGTCCCGCTGAATCCCCCCCTCCTCTATCTTCAGTGCCATATGATGAGAGAACCCAGAGGGGGAGCACAGCTATTCTGCTCACAGGACATGCAGGGAGAGAGGTGAGCTGAGGGAGGAACATCAGTTTGGAGTGGTAAGCTGAGCACAATACCTGGCAAATTCTAATGCCAGGAGGGAAGTTTATGAGGAAATATGTGAAGGGTTGGAATTGCAGGGAGTGTGTGTTGGAGCCCTGCAGAGTTTGCAGCCCCCCCAAGCTAACATACATCTCCTAAGCAGGAAAACATCACTATCTCCCCAAGCATTCTGTCCAGATATGTGCAGTTCATTTATGACCTTTCCATTTAACCCGGTGTTATCCAAACTCTGTTCAATGAAAAGTGTAAAATCACCACATAAACACTCTATATACAAAATACATTCCCCAATAAAGATCAGAACATGATGTTCACATGTGCATGGAAGCACAATTGAATGACTGCTGATTATTCAGAGAATTACCGTATTTTTGTTTATTGAGGATTGTTTTTGTTTATGTACTAACAGTAACGCTTCATACACACAATACGAAAATTGGATGAAAAATCCACTTTTGAAGCGTTCGTGCATATGAGCGTATCAATTTTTATTTTTTTTGGTGGAGGAGTAGATCTTGGGTGGGAGTTCCCACACTTTTTTCCCCAGGACTTGACCCCTGGATAGTTCTATAGATTAAGGGGTGAGCTTTATAAAATAACAGCAAAATAATTTGCCTGTATGTATAAGAGCATTGTCACTTATTTCAAAGGCTCAAAAATCTCAGAGGAACAGTTCAATATAATATATAGATTGGTTTGGAAATTCATACCTGATGGAGGGATACCCATCTAGGTTCCCCCCCGTTCACTGACAGCCGACCGCTGTGCTTCTGGCTTGAGGAAAACGTTCCCTGTCTCCAATAGAGCTCTGTGCATAACAGGTAAGCTGGATGGGGGATAGGTGCAGCTATGTGGGGCGCCAAAATGTCCTCTCCTATGAGGGGCTGCGGGGCATCACCAGAAGAAACTTTGTGGGGTCACCGGAGTCCAGGTCCTCCGTCCACGTCTCTTTCTGTAAGCGGCGGGAGACTGCCACTCAGCCACAGACGCTCTACAAAAAAACGGGGACCGGACTTCACTCCGCCGCCCAGCCTAACTCGCTGGCGGGCCGCAAGGGATAAGAGGCCAGAGCAGGAGACCCCGGGAGGTGTTCGGCGTCGGTATGGAAGACGATATGTGGGCTCACACCACCGCATAGCTCTCCCATGCTCTTCCGACCAAGATGCCGATCCGTGCTGCCTGAACTGCTGCCATCGCCAGGCTCTTCCCCTCACGCCAGTGTCTCACGTCCTCATCCTGTCCCCCTGTTACCACTTTCTTAACACTCATATTTTGTATATTTGTACCGTATATACTCAAGTAAAAGCTGACCCGAATATAAGCCGAGGCACCTAAGTTTACCACCAAAAACTGGGAAAACTTATTGACGAGTATAAGCCTAGGGTGAGAAATGCGCAGCTACTGGAAGTGGAAAAGAGGGTCAACAATACCCATTTGCAGCCTCAATGTGCCCATTTGCTGCCTCACTGTGTCCATTTGCAGCCATAGGGCCGCTAAACTTCAAACTTGGTAGTTAAGAGTAGATGCCCCCTAGCTGCAGCTATCCCAAAGGTTCCCGAAATGACATTGCTGCCGATGGACACAGTTGACCGACTTTGGGGCCCTGTATCTCGGGGCCAATTCGTGCCCCAAATTTGGATTTGTTGTAGGATTTGGGTTTGCACACCAAATATGGGGTTCCTAGCTCCAAGTGGCCCTGAAATACGAGGCCCCAAAGTCGGGTCGAAAAATGTCAAGCACTTTTCTGCAGCAGAGAATGACCTTTTCCGAACCGACTGTGGGGGCCGGTATCTCAGGGCCACTTAATGCTAGGAACCCCAAATGGGGATACGGGGCCGCAAATTCGAGTCGGAAAATTTAATTTTTTTCTGCAGAAAAGGGCTTGACTCGAGTATAAGCCGAAGAGGGGGAACTTTCAGCACAAAAAATGTGCTGAAAACTAGGCTTATACTCGAGTATATACGGTAGTTACATTATTTGCTTTTGTTTCCAATCAATGGGATCTTAACCACTTGCCCTCCGGAAGGTTTACCCCCCTTCGTGACCAGGCCATTTTTTGCAATACAGCACTGTTACCTTAACTGACAATTGCGTGGTCATGCAATGTATACCCAAACAAAACGTACGTCCTATTTTTCTCACAAATGGAGCTTTTTTTGGTGGTATTTGATCACCACTGCAATTTTTTTCTTTTTGCTCTACAGACAAAAAAAAAAAACAATATTTTTTATAAAAATATCAATAAAAAAATGAAAAAAATTAAATTTCTTCATCAATTTAGGCCAATATGTATTCTGCTAATATTTTTGGTAAAAAAAACTGCAATAAGCGTATATTGATTGGTAGCGTCTACAAAAGATGGGATATTTTTTTTTTCACTAGTAATGCCGGAGATCAGCGACCTATAGCGGGAATGCGATATTTGGCACACTACCTTACACTTTTGACACTTTTTGGGGACCAGTGACAATAATGTGCACAAACATGTGCACTGTCACTGTGCTAATGACACTAGCAGGGAAGGGGTTAAACATCAGGGGGATCAAAGGGTTAAATGTGTGCCTAACCAATGTTTTCTCACTGTGTGGGAGGTGCTTTGACTAGGGGAAGGCATTGATCCATGTTCCTGTTTAGCAGGAGCACAGAATCAATGTCTTCCCTACTGACAGAACGTCAATCTGCCTTTTTTACATAGAAAGATCACCATTCTGGCTCTCTGCCTAATGATTGGCAGGTGCTGGCGGACATCGAGTCAGTGGTACCCGAAGATCAGCTCCCACTGTGTCTGTACGTGATCCGGCTGCCATACCGCAGTATATGTGCGGTCGGCGGTCATAAAGTGGTTAAAGTGTTTGTTAACCCAACATGTCATATTTCTGATATGTGCCTGCTGTCCGTGCATTTATATGACAAAATATCCTGTTCTCTTTGTATTGCTTCCTTTGTGTGAAATCACTCGTGTTCCTGCAAGCCCCTCTGCTTTCCTATTAAACTGACCACACTAGGCAGGGGAACACAGCGTGGTCAGTTCTCTAGCTGTGCCGGACTCCACCTGCTCTCCAATGATCAGCCTTGTCCTAACGCCCCCCCCCCCATGCACAGCCTTTCACTGGGAAGCTCAGTGTGCTGTTGGTTCTCCTCCCCCAGCTCTTATGCAGCTGAGAACAAAGGGAACAGAGGGAACATGAAAAAAGGGAAAAAAAATTATTTATATGTTTTTTTAGATCAATTTTTTTTCCTTTCATTTCTATTTCAAACTGAATGGGTTGTTTTACAAGGTGACTTTAATACATATATTTGCCATTTATGTATATTTTATAGCCCTATGAAGAGGGTGCATTTCCCTCATTTATGCAACCAATAAAAACATTTTTGTGATTCTGCTTGTATAAGCTTCTGCTAGTCTCTTTGAATACATACACATTGGGGTGGATTAACTGGGGGCCTCTTCAGATCTTTGTATCTCATGGAGGTACATGCTACATACTGCAGTTTGGTAATGCACAGTATGTTTCCTGCTAATTAACATTACGTGAGGGCAACCCATTAATTTTGGCCCAAAACTGGACCTACATTTTTCTTTTGGCAACACACCAGGAGCACTGCACTGCAGCGTGAGTTGTGGTAATAGGGTGGACCTGTGTTAACTTTGAATAACCAATCATGTGGGAGGGAAATTAAAAAAAAAAACTGTTTACCGTATATACTCGAGTCAAGCACTTTTCAGCAGCAGAGAATGACATTTTCCGACCCGAACTAGCACTGTAACATATCAAAGATGGGGTTCCTAGCACCAAGTGGCCCCGAGATACGTGGCCCCAAAGTCGGTTGGAAAATGTCAATCTCTGCTGCAGAAAAATGCTTGACATTTTCTGTACCGACTTTGGGGACCCGTATCTCTGGGCCACTTGGTGATAGGAACCCCATATCTTGGGAATGTTGTAGTGATAGTTCCACTGGGTTTGCACACCAAATGTTCCTAGCACCAAGTGGTAGTGATAGTTCCACTGGGTTTGACAACCAAATTTGGGGTTCCTAGCACAAAGTGGCGCTGATGGGCACAGTGAGGCTGCAAATGGGCATTGTTGGCTTTTCCATTTACAGTAGCTGTGCATTTCTCACCCTAGGCTTATACTCGAGTCAATGTTTTCCCAGTTTTTTGTGGTAAAATTAGGTGCCTCTGCTTATATTCGGGTCGGCTTATACTCGAGTATGTACGGTACATTTTGGGTGACCTTCTTGGCGTCCTTTGGTAAGAGAAAAGTATCTATTCCTATTAGGTCTTAGATGTAGGATGCCCTGCTGTTGATGAGTTTGTTTTCCAAGATGCATTTTTGTTATCATTGCATCTGAAAGCCACCTGAAAAATATCGCTGCTGGCGCCTGTGGTGGACGTTAGGAACCCTTAACTACCACGTTTGAAGTTTGGAGGACCTAATGGCTGCATTAATGGGCACCAGTGAGGCTGCAAGCATGGGCTGTTGACCCTCTTTTCCATTTACAGTAGCTGTGCATTTCTCACCCTAGGATTTAAATTTATTTTTTAAATAAAACATGGTATACATCAAGATACTATAATATTCCAACTCACAAATGGTCACTGCCCAAATTCTTAAAGTGTATGCACAGGCTTACCCTATTTTTTAGTTTCAGATAGAGTAGGGAAGGGTTCTTTTTTTGCAGTTTATGTTTCCTTTAGATTTACCTTTACTTCCTTTCCAGGAAATGCAGCAGAAAATGAAAATAATACTCCCATACAGTTGTCTCTGGATTTCCCGTCTCTATCCCTCTCAATAAATATATAATAGGGGGATTATTCCATTTCCAAAAATATGAACTATCTAAAAAAAGCACAATAGTTGTGTAAAAATAGAATACATATCTAAAAAAATTAAATTATATTACAAAAAAGTAATTTATAATTATCAGGCACACAGGGTACCAAAATTTATGAAAGAACATTCTATAATCTCCTACTTCTCTCTTTATATATGACATTTTTGCCCATGCAGACCCTATTCACCAAAAGATCCTCAGGTGAGCAAGTAATATAAAATCCACTTTGCTACATATTCAACAAATTTTTGTTCTCCTAGTAGAATATTTAAAATACCAAGTGTATTAATAAGCTGGTAAAAAAAAAAGTGTGAGATCACTATGTGCAAAGTGTCAGCATCCTGTTTTAAAAAAACAAGTCTCCACTCAAAGGGAGACATTCAGTGACCTGGGTTGGTAAGAGATCCTGCCTTCAATGCCTCAGCAGGGTTATGGGGAAAAAAAATCTCCTGTGGTATTAAAAGCTGGATCCTCATTGGACCAGAGATCATAAAAGAGAGAAGAATCCACATGGCGGGGATGGACCGCTGGCACTCAGCCAGTGTCAGAAACAATATGGGAGATCCATTGGACTATTTTACTGGTTCAGATCTCAGATGTGTGGTTCAAAATCAGGAGAAACATGGACAACCACTACCTAATGAACTTCCATTCAGAGCAAACCACAATGATTTTCTGCAAGTTCTGACTCACATGAATTCAGCCCTATCTGTCACTCTGACACCTGACAGTGTAGGGCACCAGACACTCCCAGGGCCGTTTTCTCCACTGGGCACGCTGGGAAGTTGACTGGGGGCCCCACTTGCCTGGAGGGCCCCATCCAGGGCCGATCCTCAGGGCTGCAATCTGCTGCTTAAGTTGACTGACTGCACTGGTTGCTTACTTGCTAGAATCGCCCAAACACAGCCACTGTCTGTGCCCTTCAAAAGCTGCCACTGTGCCCATCAAACACAGCCACTGTCTGTGCCCCTCAAAAGCTGCCACTGTGCCCATCAAAGCTGCCACTGTGCCCATCAAAGCTACCACTGTGCCCATCAAAGCTGCCACTGTGCCCATCAAACACAGCCACTGTGACCATCAAACACAGCGACTGTGACCATCAAACACAGCCACTGTGCCCATCAAACGCTGCCACTGTGCCCATCAAATGCTGCTGCTGTGCCCATAAAACGCTGCCACTGTGCCCATCAAAAGCTGCAACTGTGCCCATCAAAAGCTGCCACTGTACCCATCAAAAGCTGCAACTGTGCCCATCAAACTCGTGTTATATTGTCCAAGCATTGTGTTAATGTTTAAACACTGAGAACAAAACGATAGTTTGGGACTTTATATGAGACAGGGACCAATAGGTCCTATATCTCCATCCCTGTCTAGTGAGAATCAAGAGGGAGAGGGCAGGTAGGAATGGGTGGGACTTTATATGAAGCATTCAGTCTGGGGGACCACCAAATATTAATAGTAAAATTGCTCAGGTAGATTATATTAGGCACATAATTGGCAAAATCAGATCAATGGGTGATAGTGGTACTGTTCCTTCTCCTATATGTTTATTATTGGTCAATGATTTATTTTTGTTTCAGACTATTACCACGTGCTTGCTCCTGATGAGTGGTACTACCCAAACCACGAAACGCGTCGAGCTAATTGAAGCCGTGTCTGGATCTATACAATATACTTCACAACACCATGTGTTCCACATACTCAACACTGTGATATAGGATCGAGACACCTTACCCAGGGTCTCCTTTCTAAACACATCTAGCAGATTAGCTAAGTTTGGAGGTTTTTCCTATTATTGTAAATACTGTCTTGATATGTAAACTATTATTATGTATGTGTATGTCAAATGATACCATGGGTTATACTACCTTTATTAAATATTGCTTTTATTGTATTTACTTTGGTCTTAATTTTATGTTAAACAGATCTTTTTGGTTTACCACTGATAGTTGGTGGTCTCTCAGACAGTTTACTCTATGCACAAACAGGTGCATTCCAAACTTTATCTAGAGGTTACAGTACCACTATCACCCATTGATCTGATTTTGCCAATTATGTGCCTAATATAATCTACCTGAGCAATTTTACTATTAATATTTGGTGGTCCCCCAGACTGAATGCTTCATATAAAGTCCCACCCATTCCTACCTGCCCTCTCCCTCTTGATTCTCAATGTTTAAACACTGATTTTGTTGGAAGTACCAATAAATATAGCCTTATTGATAATTAGCATTTTTATTCTCATGCATGATTGTGTAGACAGGGCCCCAGTGCACTGTATTGCCCGGGGGCCTATAATGCTCTTAAGATGGCCCTGGACACTCCAGGAACATCTGTGGAAGAACTGACAAAATGGAAACTATGTACTGTAAACCCTTTGCTAATAATGAAGAATGACTGACTGACCATTTCATATCCATATCAACTTTTCTATGATAACAGTGTTGCTGGATATGAGACTGTTCAGCTAAAAGCAAATGTTAAAGAAGCACTCTAAATTAATTAATAGCAAAGGACAAACTGAAGCCAATGTTTAAGGAACACATCCCGACATGACTGACAAGTGGCAACGGACTGCACCATGTGGCACCGTGGTGCGGTGCTGTAAGCGTTGGGTAGCAGAAATTCCAAAACTGAACATTCTCCTGACAAATACAAATGTAAGGACAAAACGCTGTTAATTTACTTAAAACTAGAGAGTGCAAAATCTGGTGCAACTCTGCATGGTAGCCAGTCAACTTATAACTTCAGCTTGTTCAATTAAGCTTTGACAAAAAAAGGAAGCAGATTGGTTTCTGTGTAGAGCTGCCCCAGTGCTGCCCCAGTGCTGCCCCAGTGCTGCCCCAGTGCACTCTCCAGTTTTAGTAAATCAACCCTGATCTGTCATCATCTCAATACTTTTATATGGGTTGGTGTGCCTAACCAACTGACTCCTCTTTATTTCCTCAGTCCAAGGGTGAGAAAATAATGTTTGGAAAGAAATGTAGGGATTCTAGAGAGTGGGGGAGGTTCCCCAAACATCCTGACTTACACATGTGGAGTTAAAAACAGTGCAGAGCTTATAGTGGAGATTGTCAAGGTCTTTACAAAAAAAATACCTACTTTCAGATAATCATCCTTAATCAAATTTGAATCTTGGTTAAGATGAATTAATTCACTCATCTCAAGAGATAACACAACTAGAATAACTATTTGTCAGGGCTGGGCTGCTCTGAGCTGGCCGCTCAGCTGTCTGCTAATTGCCAGCTCCTATCTCTCCACAGTTACTCAGCTGTTGATGATATCCTGCTCGTCAGTCCTGCCTACTTAAGCCTTCCAGCCCAGAAGATCTCTGCCTTCACCTTAGTCAACATCCCATAGATGCTCTCCTGCATTCCTGTTAAAAGACTTGCTTGGCTGACATCCCTTCTGGCTCCAGATCCTGCTTGCTGTTTTACTACGCTCATCTCCGGCTCCCTGACGTTTCGGTTCCTGAACTCTGGCTATGTTTTGACTACATTTTGTTCTATTTACTCTTATTATTAAACAAGTGGAATTTAACTGTACTTCTGTCTCGTTCTGATTTCATAGTTTCTGACACTATTGCTGTGTGTATAGCAAAAACATGTAATAATAAATATGAATTCGGATGAGTATGATATGTATATGAATTGTTACAAAAGAGAAGGCACCATGCATGTCAAAGGTCTGTTTATAGAGAGCAACTGAAGGTCATCCATCACCTTAATGCATTTATGTTTAGCTACTGAAAATTGTGAAAAGTGTTTGATTTTCTAAATCTGAAAATCTGAGCTTACTTTTTTCAGACAATCAAGCAAAAGAATAAATCGTCTTATAGAAAGTGCTAAATGTTTTTAGGTCTAGCTAAGGGAAACTTTAGATATACTTGTGGTGGTTTACCATGGTCGTCTGCTATATGTCTCATGAGCTTCATCAGCTAAGCATGAAAATAAACAAGGATATCCCACCAAACACTGCATGTAGCTTTTTTGGAAGTGTACAGAGATCTCAAATCATTTCAACACTGAGCTTATGCAGCTCAGACAACGAGACACAAAGTGCTTTTAACCCCTTAAATACCCGCCCATATTCATATGACGTCCACAAGAAGGATCTCCCATCCTGGGAGGACGTCATATGACGTCCTCCTAATCCCGGCCGTCTAGGGGGCGTGCGCCACCCACAGCGCACGCGCGCACCCGCGGCGACCCGTTGCGCATGCCCGGCGGCCGCGATGACCGCCGGGCACCCGCGATTGCCCTGGAAAACAGCGGGACCATGGAGCTGTGTGTGTAAACACACAGCTCCACATCCTGTCACTGGAGAGGAGACCGATGGTGTGTTCCCAGAACAGAGGAACACCGATCGGTCTACTCCCCTTGTGAGTCCCCTCCCCCCACAGTTAGAATCACTTTCAGGGAACACATATTAACTCCTGCAGCGCCCCCTAGTGTTAACGCCTACCCTGCCAGTCACATTTACACAGTAATCAGTGCAATTTTATAGCAACGATCACTGTGTAAATGTGAATGGTCCCAAAAATGTGTCAAAGGTGTCCGCCATTACTAGTAAAAAATAAATAAAAATAAAAATGCAATAAATCTATCTCCTATTTTGTAAACGCTATAACTTTTGCGCAAACCAATCAATAAACGCTTATTGCGATTTTTTTTACCAAAAATATGTAGAAGAATACGTATCGGCCTAAACTGAGTATAAAATTTAGTTTTTTTTTCAAAAAAATTGGATATTTATTATAGCAAAAAGTAAAAAATA
The DNA here is from genome assembly GCA_028564925.1 of Lithobates sylvaticus. Taxonomy (NCBI): domain Eukaryota; kingdom Metazoa; phylum Chordata; class Amphibia; order Anura; family Ranidae; genus Lithobates; species Lithobates sylvaticus. Next base: position 109,096,575 of record CM053031.1, on the reverse strand, counting down.
CTGTGTTTTTTTCAAAATTGTCGCTCTTCTTTTGTTTATGGCGCAAAAAATAAAAACCGCAGAGGTGATCAAATACCACCAAAAGAAAGCTCTATTTGTATGAAAAAAGGGATGTCAATTTTGTTTGGGTGCAACGTCGCACGACCGCGCAATTTTCAGTTAAAGCAACGCAGTGCTGAATCGCAAAAAGTGCTCTGGTAAGGAAGGGGATAAAATTGCCCGGGGCTGAAGCGGTTAAAGCCATTTCACACCCTTGAGATGACAGAATATTTTCTTTAAAGAGTATGTAAACCCAATTCCTGAAATGTGAGCTGGGCACATATATCTGCAGTGTTTTGTTATCTCTCTTCAAAGAGCTAAGTCTCTTAGATCTCTCCTGACCCGTTCCTCTGTTATCAGCCTGATAACTCCTGACTAGGGATGAGCCAAACACCCCCCCCCGTTCGGCTCGCACCAGAACCCGCGAACGGACCTAAAGTCCGTGCGAGCTTTAGAACCCTATTAGTTATAATGGATGCGAACGTTCGAAATTAAAAGTGCTCATTTTAAAGGCTAATATGCATGTTAATGTCATAAAAAGTGTTTGGGGACCTGGGTCCTGCCCCAGGGGACATGTATCAATGCAAAATTTTTTTTTAAAAACGGACGTTTTTTCAGGAGCAGTGATTTTAATAATGCTTAAATTGAAACAATAAAAGTGTAATATTCCTTTAAATTTCGTACCTGGGGGGTGTCTATAGTATGCCTGTAAAGGGGCGCATGTTTCCCGTGTTTAGAACTGTCTCTGCGCAAAGTGTCATTTTTGAAAGTAAAAAAGCTATTTAAAATCACTCGCGGCTAATGTTAATTCACGGCTCCCGTAACACAGAGAACAGTGATTCATTGAAACTCATTCATAAAAAAAAGTCATTGATAAAAAAAAAAAAAAATGAAAAAAAAAAGCGTAGGGGTCCCCCCAAATTCAATAACCAGGCCCTCCAGGTCTGGGATGGATATTAAGGGGGATCCCAGCCAAAAAAAAAATGGCGTAGGGTCCCCCTCAAAATCCATACCAGACCCTTGAGGTCTGGTATGGATTTTAAGGGGAACCCTAGCCAAAAAAAATGGCGTGGGGTCCCCCTCAAAATCCATACCAGACCCTTATCCGAGCACGCAACCTGGCAGGCCGCAGGAAAAGAGGGGGGGACGAGAGCGGCCCCCCCTCTCGCCTGAACCGTACCAGGCCACATGCCCTCAACATTGGGAGGATGCTTTGGGGGTCTAAGACCCCTAAAGCACCTTGTCCCCATGTTGATTAGGACAAGGGCCTCTTCCCCACAACCCTGGCCGGTGGTTGTGGGGGTCTGCGGGCGGGGGGCTTATCGGAATCTGGAAGCCCCCTTTAACAAGGGGACCCCCAGATCCCGCCCCCCCCCCTGTGTGAAATGGTAAGGGGGTACAAAAGTACCCCTACCATTTCACCAAAAAAGTGGCAAAAATGGTAAAAATGACAGGAGACAGTCTTTGACAATTCCTTTATTAAAATCTTCTTTCTTCTTTCTTCATCCTTCGGATTCTTCATCTTCTCCTTCCTTCATCTTCTTCCATCTTCTTCTTCCATTTTCTTCTTCCTCCGATCCGCTTCTTCTTGCGCTGGTCTTCTCGTCCTTCTCGTCCGGCATCTTCTTCCGTCGGCGTCGGCGTCGGTGTCGGTGTCTTCTTGGGCCGCTCCGCGCAATGGGAGGCTCCCGCTGTGTGAGGCTCCGCTCCATCTGACAGGTCTTTTAACACGGAGGGCACCTGGTGACCCCGCCCCCCTCTGACGTCATGGGGAAAGCCATCATGGAATTCCCCATGACGTCCCTGTGCGTCAGAGGGGGCGGGGTCACCAGGTGCCCTCCATTATAAAAGACCTGTCAGACGGAGCGGAGCCTCACACAGCGGGAGCCTCCCATTGCGCGGAGCGGCCCAAGAAGAGACAGAGACACCGACGCCGACGCCGACGGAAGAAGATGCCGGACGAGAAGGACGAGAAGACCAGCGCAAGAAGAAGCGGATCGGAGGAAGAAGAAAATGGAAGAAGAAGATGGAAGAAGATGAAGGAAGGAGAAGATGAAGAATCCGAAGGATGAAGAAAGAAGAAAGAAGATTTTAATAAAGGAATTGTCAAAGACTGTCTCCTGTCATTTTTACCATTTTTGCCACTTTTTTGGTGAAATGGTAGGGGTACTTTTGTACCCCCTTACCATTTCACACAGGGGGGGGCCGGGATCTGGGGGTCCCCTTGTTAAAGGGGGCTTCCAGATTCCGATAAGCCCCCCGCCCGCAGACCCCCACAACCACCGGCCAGGGTTGTGGGGAAGAGGCCCTTGTCCTAATCAACATGGGGACAAGGTGCTTTAGGGGTCTTAGACCCCCAAAGCATCCTCCCAATGTTGAGGGCATGTGGCCTGGTACGGTTCAGGCGAGAGGGGGGGCCGCTCTCGTCCCCCCCTCTTTTCCTGCGGCCTGCCAGGTTGCGTGCTCGGATAAGGGTCTGGTATGGATTTTGAGGGGGACCCCACGCCATTTTTTTTGGCTAGGGTTCCCCTTAAAATCCATACCAGACCTCAAGGGTATGGTATGGATTTTGAGGGGGACCCTACGCCATTTTTTTTTTTTTTTTTGGCTGGGATCCCCCTTAATATCCATCCCAGACCTGAAGGGCCTGGTTATTGAATTTGGGGGGACCCCTACGCTTTTTTTTTTGTTTTTTATTAATGAATGACAGCTCTCTGTGTTACAGGAGCCATCAATTCATTAGCCGCGAGTGATTTAAATAGTTTTCTTCCTGCAAAAATGACACTTTTTTGCAGGGAAAGTTCTAAGCACAGGAAACCTGCCCTCCTTCACAGGCTACCTATAGACACCCCCCAGATGTGATACTGCAATGCTGTTCTAACAGCATGCACACACATATCCCCAGAAATAAAGCACATATTGTTGTCAGCAGTCAGCAGCACACTGACACGCTGACACTGTGAGTGAAACATAATATGCGAGGCCGCCGCCGCGGCGGCCTCTTATACCGTGGGGCGTGTATTAAAGCCCCTGAGCTATAATTGGCTACAGGCATCCTGCCTGTAGCCAATTATGGCTCTCCTCGCTGCCGGCGCTGTGATTGGCCAAGCATGCGGGGTCACAGTGCATGCTTGGCCAATCATCAGCCAGCATTGCACTGCGCGGGCCGCAATGCATTGCGGGGCCGCTCGCATCACACGAATTTGATGCGAGCGGCCCCAATAGTTCTGGGCTCGCCGAGCGAGCGAACACCCGGTGCTCGATTCGAACATGGGTTCGAATCGAACACCGGGCTCATCCTTACTCCTGACAAATTCTCCGACACAGATAAAAGCAGCCTGAAATTTGTGTCGGGGGAGGTTGCTATAAATAGATTAGCAGACAGCTGTCCCTGTTACAAAACACCTCTGAAAGTCTATGCCTATGTGGAGAGGGGGGGTGTGTCTTTCCTCCAATCATCAAGTTTAGCTATCTTGGCTGTATGCCCAGACATCACACTCTGTGTTTAACAGGAAGAGAACATTTCCTAACACGATCTGAACTTTATAAACAGTATATAAATGTTAAGACAGCAGATATAGATGTAAAACTTATGTAGGGAGGTTTGTTTTATCCCTGTGTATGATCTGAGGCTGGGTGTATGGAGGGTTTACATCCACTTTAATTAAACAGAAAAAAAAATTATGAACCATGCAAAAGCTTGTTGGTTTAGTGATACTTTAAAGTGGAGTACAATCATGTTGTACATATCTTCTGTGTTTCTTTATTATGTTGAAGACTAACTAAACAGTAATCTTAAAATATGCAAAAGTCCAAGGCATACATGTGTGCTAAAAGGCAGATCAACATGTTAAAATGTGCATAAAATGGATGGAAATGTACATCAATTTGTCCTGCTTTTTACTGCAAGTCAGTGTGAATTTAGGCTCAATCCTATGTCTAGTTCTTACAAGGGGCCTGTAAACTGTGTGAAAAACAGCACACCAAGGTCTCATTTAACCCAGGTTCCACTGGTTTACTGTTAGAGCTCCATTAACCCTCCATTATAAGGAATTATACAGCACGTTAAATGTGGCTCTGTGATTTATTTTTTCTGAATATGCAGGTGCGCGGGTCCATTATAAGCCTGATCAGAGCTACTGCAGTTGCTGCCATTTGTGTAAAGAGCCTTGTCAGGATTTTGAACTGGCGATTTATTTTTAGTGAAACTGTGTTCAGCAGCATGATGGCACCAGAATTAGGTATTTATGTTTTACAGGCCCAGCATTTATTGGCGAATTGAAGGTCCGGTTTAATTGCGCACCAAAAAGTCAGTTGTTCAGCGGTTTGTCAGCGTTTTAGGTGCGAATCAGCTGCGAATTCATTAGTAACCCCTGAAGTGTCTAATCACTTGTTATGATTTTGTCTGGCTGCTAATAAAGCATTGCCCCCCCCCCCACAAAACACAAACTGAACATTATTTGAGCATGCAGCCTAAAAGGGCACAAAAAGAGCGTCAGCTAGCACCCCCCTCCTGGCGAAAACCAGGTCATATGCCCTTAACATGTGTAGTGTGATTTTTTTAGGTGCTTTGTGGGTGGTGGTGTTGCCACACTGCTTTGTTGTGCAGTTTTTGATCAGACAATTGTTATTGTTAAATCAAAGGTCAGTGGCTTAATCTCTGTTGAAATGAGGACCCATCTGCAAAGGTTTTTTTTTTTTTGTTGTAGGCCACTTTATTTAACCATAATTATATTATAACGAAGGACGCATGCCTTCTTACCAGAAATAATATCCTTAACCACTTACCTTACCATTTTTTAGACAGTAGGCCCAAATGTTTTTCAGACATGTATGTATTAATTTAATATTGTTTTACTTAGTTTTGACGAATTGCTTGGATTAATCTCCCCTCGCTTGGAGCGTCAGAACACGTGCTACAGATCAAGTATCCAGCCTGCTGAAAGATTACTGATCACATTGAGGTAAGTTTCATCACTGATGTCCTTTGTCATGTGATTTGTTGACCATGTAATCGAATGTCTTTATAATTATTTAAACCTGTGTATTTTCAAATATATGACGCAACAAAAAATGGTGGAATAAGTATTTATTCACGTATCCCAAAATCATAAAAATATATAAAATTGACTCATGTATTAAACATAAATTAACTCTGAAAAAATTACAAAAATAAACTTGGCTGTCAAGTAGGCCTCTTCCATCAATTTTTTAAAAAAATGTGTCATCTTGGTCCTTAACCTTGAACAGACCTCATCACAGATTCTGATATGCTTTTTGGAAAGGGGCCTCATAGGAGTATTGAGTTGCGGAAGCTGGGTCATCACTGGCAGTGTGGGGAGCAGGCCTAGCCTCCCCATGTTGACTTGGCACATACATACCCTGATTTTGTGGGGGGGGGGGGGGCTTATTGAAGGAATTGGGGATTGGATGGGATAGGGAAGGTTACTGTGTGGCACTTCATATCTGGAGATTGGCTTTTCATAACTTGAGGGTTAGGATGGTGGATTATAGGGGTAAGGATGGTGTTGCTGCTCAGGGTAGTGCATGTGTCTTGGGTAGTTAAGGGGAGGTCTTGGTTGGGGCACATTTGGTAATTTAAATGCAGCTTCCTCCTGTGGCTGGGAGAAGGAGTGCTACACTTGTTCTATAGTTTTTTGCATTACATAGTAATGCTCTGGGGGTACTTTTTTAATTAGTGGGACAAAACTGAGCGCCAGGATTGTATCGGGACATAAAAATGCATCCACCTTTTCTGTCATGTTTTTTAACATTTCTAATAAGCGCTCACTTAGGTCAGGTTGGGATAGTGGTGGTCGCCTCCGTGGCGATTTGCCTGGCAGAACAATGTGTGCAGGAGCAGAGGATGGCCCAGGGACAGCCTCTGCCACTGCACATTGTTCATCTGGATTAGTTTCCCAGAGATTGGAAGAACTGAAGGATATGGTTATGAAGAAGCCCAAAAAACAAGAATGGTTGAAGGTAGTGGAGCTATTCTGGGAGCGATGCAACTTCCCCAACTGTCTGGGAGCCATTGATGGGAAGCATGTCCGCATCCTCAAGCCACCAGCTAGTGGGAGCCAATTTTTTAATTATAAAAAATATTTTTCGTTGGTATTAATGGCAGTGGCAGACGCAAATAATAAATTTATTTATATTGATGTGGGTTCTTATGGCAGCAGCTCGGATTCTAGTGTATTTGCACATTCCTCATTTGGCCGCATGCTGCGTGAGAATACACTAGACTTGCCCAATCATTCTCCCCTGCCCGGGACTACAGAGCCTCCCCTCCCACATGTATTTGTTGGAGGTGAAGCGTTCGCACTTTCGCAACACATGCTCAGGCATTTTTCAAGTCGCTCTCTGACAACAGAGTAGTAGAATGTGCATTTGGTATACTATGCAATAAGTGGAGATTCATGCATACTTCTATAAACCTCAGTATTGATCATGCTATCAGTGCGATTAAAGCAGCCTGTGCACTGCACAACTATGACTAAACTAAACTTACATTTGTCAGCCTGAACTTGGGAAGAGCACATGCTCCACTCTGGCAAGAGGTTTCTGGCAATTTCCAGCCACGCACATTTTGTTAAGAACGTTGTCCTTATATTTAGGATGCTGGGTGTCATAAATCATCGGTTTCTCCCTCACAAGTCTTATCAGCTCCTCACAATCGACGGATTCTTTCGCCTTTGATGCCGCTTTTCGTCCTCTTTTTTCGCCATGCTGGTTCCAGTCAGGATCACAAAACACACAGGGGAGGAACAGGAAGAGGGGGAGGTGTTGGAGGGGGGCGAATTTATGTTCACACCGCAACACAGCTGTGAATCAGATGCGTGCCCATAGAAGATAATGGCCTGGTAATTTGCACCGCAATGCCCAAAAAACGCACATGTTTTTTGTGCAATGCGCAGTGCGAATGCAACGCACATATGTGAACAAGATACATTCATTTGAATGTATTTTAAAATGTTCGGCGAATTGGATGCGGTGTAAGCCGCATCTAATTCGCATAGGTGTGAACAGGGGCTCAATAATTCTGAGGGAAGACTGTTATTTACAGAACTTGATAAGTAACTCTATTCCAGATGGCTGTGTTATCTTTTTAGCTTGCCCAAATGGAATACTCTGAATACCTGTTATATCAGTTATAAACATACAACATTAACAAAAACAACTAAAATAGAATTGACCCAAAACCATTTTAATTTGCCTTTTAAAGAGTGTCTATAACCTGTAAAAGTAGAGAATAGAACATGGAATAATAGGCAAAGTAACATGTTTTTATGCAATAATGATTTACCATGGTAATCATGCTTGCAATTTTTGGCTACCACTTATTACCTGACATAAATGTAACACATGAAATACATTTTTAGCCTAGTCTTTTCTACAATGCTGGGATCTTGCTTGACATGTGTCAGATTTGCTTAAATACTCTACATTTTAACCCTAACAAACTGTCTCTGTACTCTCTTAACTTCTAGTTAACCAACTTTAACAAAGCTTTAGATCACAGCAGACTACAAATTTGTAAAGGAATGCAATGGAATTGAAATACAATAAAGTAGAATTAGTTATTTTGTGAAACTATTTCTTGAAAGTAAAATGTTCTTCTTACATAATACAAATGACATTTATTTCTATATCCGTGTTATAAAGTCAAATGTGTAATGCTGGCTTTCACTTGTGCTTATAAGTAGCTAGGGTACTAAAGTCATTGTTAGTACTCGCATTGGAAAGCAATTTTAACAACAAGAATTTTTATACCAAACAAAAAAAAAAATCAATATAATGATTTGTGTTAATATTGTTGGTAAAGCTGATTGCTGAGGATATTAAAGGTGATTTAACAGCATTTTGCATAGCAAATGCCATTGGGTTAATTGGACCATTCTGTTTTTTCTTTAATTCCTTTGTTGCCTTTGTTGTAGTTTCCATGGTATCCCTAATCCGTATCCTTATTATGCTGTTAAAAAGTATTCATTTCGATAGGCTGCAGGACAAGCTGTAAGTGATGTCAATTTAATAGTCTTGAAATATAGCATCTCACAAAACCATTTAACATGCATTTTTTAGAGGACTGGTATTGTTTAACCATGCCATTCTTTCATTTTGCTGAATTATTTTAAACTAAAGGTTAAATGGGTTAAACCAGTTAAAAAAGGAGATTGAATCTTCAGAAGCCCAAAGATACCTGAAAGTAAAGCTTCTTAGGTGTACAGTAGTCTGCTGATGATTACTTTGTGTTTACCTTCTGTGCTTCTGTAAACCTTGGAACTGTGCTTTTTTATCTTAATGCATTCTATGCATTAAGATAAAAAAACCTTCTGTGTGCAGTAGCCCCCTAATACTTACCTGAGCTCCATCTTGATCCAGCTATGTTTCAATAGAGTGTCAACTGTCTGGGACTCTCCCTCCTGATTGGCTGAGTCAATCAAAGTCAGTGAGCCAATGAACAGAGGGAGGGGGTGGCTCCGTGTCTAAATGGACACACAGAGCGGCAGCTTGGCTCAGTTTACCCCATAGCAAGCTGCTTGCTGTGGGAGCACTCAGCAGGAGGGAGGGGCCAGGAGTGCAAGGGACCCCGAAAAGAGGAGGATCTGGGCTGCTCTGTGCAAAACCACTGCACAGAGCAGGTAAGTAAGACATGTTTGTTATTTTTTAACAAAGAAAACCAAGGGTTTAATATCACCTAACTAAAGACTTTACAAAACAGAAGCACTTAAAAAAAAAAGGAAATGATACATCTACTGTGAATTTTGTATTGCTATCTATGTTGCCATTTATCAGATTCAAGTGAGCAGCAGCAGCATGGAGGAGGACTGGACCCCATTAGCAGGCAGCATGGAGGAAGAATGGACCCCATCAGCAGGCAGCATGGAGGAGGACTGGACCTCATCAGTAGGCAGCATGGATAGTGGCAGAGGTTTATGAGCAGGATAAAAGTTATGTTTCTTTTTTGGTGCAAGTGCTGCAAGTAATTGCATGGTGCTGACCAGAGTGTACTGCTGATGGAGAAATAGTAATAGTACTGGGAAGCATAGAGGGAAGAATAACAGGAAGAGGTCTGAGAGGTTGCTATGGGTAACGGTACTGCAGAGGGAGCCTTGAAAGAATTACATGCAGAGGAAGTTTGGTTACTGATAGCAGGGTACTGATCTACAGGAGGTAAAGAACACTCAGTAGCAGCTGTGGTTGCTAAGAATAATGAAGGGAGGGATTCTGGATGTTTAGCAGCAGATCTGTGTGAATCGTCTAATACTGGGGATAGGATCTCTGATCAGGTTTGTACCAGAGGCAGAATTAAGTTAAATTTGTCTTTCACTTGCTCATTTAAAGAGTGCACAGCAGTAAGGATGAGCTCCGGCGTGTTCACACACCTCGCGTGCAGAGCCTGCCAGGAAGGCGGCACTGTGCTGCACTAATCACAGGCAGTGAGACATTGTCCCGAGGCGTGGCTGCAGAGATGGGGAAATGTCTCGCTGCCTGTGATTAGCACAGCGCAGTGCTGACTTCCTGGCGGGCTCTGCACGTAGGTGTGCACATGGGTGTGCGAACATCCAGGAGCTCACACAGCAGAAAAAAATCTAACAAAACTTGTTGTGAATAGGCTGAATACTGCTGGTAAAAGAACCTGTACAATGTTTTAGCAGCCATCCCAAAAATCCAGCCTGAAACATAGTAAAAGGTGGAGTGAAAACAACATCGCCCTGACCAAACTCGCTCTGACCAGAAAAGACCCAAACTAAAGGCTGTATTTCCCTAAGTGAGAATCTGCCCTCATCAACTAAAGCATGTGCTGTCAGATTGCTTCCCAATAGTTCCTCATCAGCGAAGTCCCACCAAATTAAACAACAAAAATGTTCACCTTCTACTAAAATGTGCATGTGACAAAAAAAAAAAAAAAAAAAAAAAAACCTGAATTTGAAGCATCTTGACTCAAAGCAAATGGCTCCCAGTTCCCAGGTTTAGCTGACCTGTTTGTCAGTGGGCAAAGGAACCCTGTCTATTAGGGACAGTACTATCAGTAGGGAAAGGTCCCTGACAAGGAGGGAAACCATATGGTCGCAACTCTTTTGGCCATTAACCTGCTTGGGCAAGGTACAGCAAGGCCGCATTCTGCTCTCTTAACAGATACTTTCTCTCTGCACATTGTTAGGCCTCATGCAATAAACAAGAGCTGCCTCCTTCCCCACAATCCATATCAGACCCTTGTCTGAGCATGCAGCCTGGGTAGTCAGGCAAGGGGAAAGATGAATATGCGGCAACAAGGAAACTATTACACACATATCTCAAATATTTGGGGTAATACTCATTATGCTTGCACAAATGTTGAAACATTCGCAAAGCACATTTTTCATAAATAAAAACCCTAATTATTCAAATAAATGGTATGGTATAATTCTAAAATGTATATAACACTCAGGGTGCATTTCTATATCTGGTAGAACAGAAAAAGATAGCGGCACCTCCAGAGAATAAAGACAGCTCCTTTATTGTGCAAAAATGGGAATGAAAGACATGCCACACACACTCAACCCATGGAGGGTCAGCAGACGTGTTTCAAATTTCAATGCTTAATCCTTGCTAATTGCCCGTGTGTATGCCTGCTTATAGCTACCCAGTCACATGTGAAACCAATCGAACAAAAATTCAAGGTGGACTATCTGTCCAACGTGACCACAGAGCCCAGCAAACACATACAACACTAAACCATGCCATATAAAACAATATGCATATATAAAAAGAAAAAAATACACAAAATACAAAGGAAATCAAAAAGTTTTAAAAAGATATACACATGTATAGAAATACTAAAGAAAAGAAAGTAATTATAAACGTGAATATAAACCGATATGTTTAACTCAAAAAGTGTGTAAATCAATGCGTATACATACATATATATATATATATATATATATATATATATATATATATATATATATATATATAAAAATCCATGGGAATAAATATATGTGATATCAATTTCAAATATGGCTAAAGTGCCAATCAATGTCACTCGATATATGTCCATATGCAAAGAGCAGCACCTCAACAGACAACTAAAACACAATTAGATTTCTTAATATCTGAATATGTACAAGGTACTGTAAGCAAATGTGGGGAGACATGCGGGGACAGAGCTGGTAAAACCCACTCCAATCCCCAAATGTCCCCACACAATAAAGGACAGAGGACATACAAAGCAATGAGCGAATCCATAGAGCGAGTATATATGGATGTGAATAACAAGAACTAATAACACTATAATAAACACATCCAAGATCCTTCAAAAATAAAAAAACGCCCATAGCTGAAAAATCTAATCAAAAACAAATATATATACTATCTTATCTCATACATATCAGAGAAAATCCCTATTTTTATCTTTATATATTAAGGAAGGGTACTCCATAATTACGTTTTACTATCCCATGCAAGGATGCAGTAGTAAATAAGTTAAATAATGTATTTTATATATCAAAAACCCTACATAACAACATAGGTACTCACTCCAATCCACTGCAAAAAATCAAAAAAGGGAGAAAAAATATTGGTTTATATGCAAAAACACAATAGATAAATGGGGGTGAAAAAAGAAGATGTAAAGTCATTCATAAAAGTGGGAAACATCCCACTCAAAATTTAAATCACCCAAAATTCTAGTATACAAGTGGAAGATCCAAACCCCCCCCCCCCCCCCCCCCCCTTTAAAAGATTAAACAAATCCCCACCTCTGGTAGATAGTTTGACCCTTTCCACAACCTGGACAGGCATCAAGTCAGTATCACCTCCATGTAAACTATCATGCCGCGTACACACTGGTTGTCAGAAATTCCGACCGTGTGTAGGCTCCATTGGACATTTTCCGTCGGAATTTCCGACAAACAAAATTTGATATCTGGATCTCAAATTTTCCGACAGCAAAATCCGTTGTCGTAAATTCCGATCATATGTACACAATTCTGACGCACAAAGTTCCACGCATGCTTGGAATTTAAGCAGAAGAGCCGCACTGGCTATGGAACTATTGGTCCAAGTTTCATTGAGATGTTCCCGGAAACGGCCCCGCAATCGCTGCGTTGTCTGTCCCACATATTGAATGTTGCAGGCTTTGCAAGTAATAACATAAATAACAAATCTGGTATTGCAGTTAAAATAATCTTTCAAAATAAATGACTTGTTATTAGTGCTAGATGTTACCACATCCCCACCAAGAACATGGGGACAACATGGACAATCTCTGGCTCCACATTCATAGTTTCCCTAAAAGCAGGCAGGTGGCACTTTGTTTGGAGCGTGAACTGAAAGAAGATAAAGAATTTGCTATAGAGCAAACTCTGCTGGGAATATTGTTAATACCATCCCTCATGATAACAGATAACTCACTATCCTAAGTGGCAAATACCTTCTAACAATGTCCCCCACCTGTTGGGATTCCTGGCTATAAGAAGTAACCAGGGCCAGCCAGTCACCATAACCAACACGGGAGGTGTGGGGTTTGTTAAGTAGGTCTTGTCTGGTCTTAGCCTGTTCTATACTGTATGCTTATAAAGTCCAGATGCGGCTCTGTAGTGAACTTGAGCAGACTATCCAGAAAAAGGGGAAAAGATGGAATGCACACACCAATTTCTGTGTGAAAGATTAAGAGTGCACCACACCACAGTGCCAAATAAATCTCCTCACCAAAAAGCTGATAAATGCAAGCATGTAACAAAATCTGTCACCAATTCCAGCATCAGAAGGTAAATGAATAGATGTATACTGTGGCATGATTGCGGGAAAAGACCTCTTCTGAACTAAATTCAGCTGATGGATCAGATATCCAAACGGCTTATATCATCCCCAGTCAGATAAACGGTGTTACCAGCATATGAATGGGAATGGGTTTAATGTTTTATTTAGATTGTATTTACAACAAAATAGATAAAATAATTTTTTGATAATTCAAATAATGCTGCGGCTCGGAGCGTGCTTGTGTCATCTATGGTCCGCTTGACATGTGTCGTCCAATGGGACATCAACGGAGGTGTGGCCCTATGACACAAGCACCCCTTTGGGTATCTCTCTGCAATATGAGGTTAGTCAGACTAAAATACATTTTCTTGATCTTCATATTGAGGTCAGAGAGGGCTCTATAGTCACTTCAACATATTTAAAAAATACAGATTAAAATCATGTTGTGAGTGTGGTATGGAATCTTAATGATAATAAATCTTGGGAATTTTAATTAAATAGAATTTAGTGTTTTGGCAAATGGCAAATTATAGATAAAAGGGTAGTGTCTGACTATAAGTACAGTGGATTTTTCAGTGCCTCCAGCCAGTTATGTCACTGGCGGACATGCACAGCCAAAATGGCGCTCGGGAAGACGGCCACTCTCCTCCTCCTCCCCACACACAGGCGCAGCCTGACCCAGCATCGGAAGCCCTGTCAGACATGGAGGAATCCTCCCAGCAGCCTGACAGCTCTCCCATAACTGATAGAGGTAAGAGAGCAGCAGATTCTCCTGAGTTCTCTCCTCAAAAACAGCCCTCTGCAAAAAAACATCACTGGGCAGACAGGCAGGATCCACAGGCAGATGTGTCAGCACCTCACACAGACCCACTATCTGCTTTCCCAGCCTCAGATGCACCTGCTTCTGAAAGCACAATTAAAGCTATGTTACTCTCCCATCAAATAGGAATACAGAATGAGCTGCGCTCCTCTGTGTCCCATCTCGCCAACAGGATTGATGGTATTGAAGATCGCACATATCATATAGAATCCCAGTTAGCAATGGTCATTAAAGCTCATGATGAAATGGTAGATGCGCATGAAAAACAGGCAGACACGATCCGCCAACTACAATTAAAATTGGCGGATTTAGAAGACTGCTCCTGTCGCAATAATATAAAAATAAGAGGAGTTCCTGAAGCTGTAAACCACAAGCGCTCATACCCTACCTACAACAATTATTCTTGAAGCTCATTCCTGATCTCTCACCTAGCGATCTGGCACATAGTGTGCTAAGCACACAGTTAATTTGTTATTGTTAATTCTAGTATTTGCTGTGTCTAACCTATTTAGCCATACTACGTTGTTATTATTGCAAAAGGCCTCAACAGCCCCTTTCAAACCATCTAGATCTCTCAAAAAACAGACATATTGTGTGTTCAGGAAACGCACTTCAAAAAGGAAAAACCTCACCCTTGTCAACACTATCTATACCCCCACACCTTTTTCGCTAATGCGCTCACAAAGGTACGAGGAGTCATGATAGCTGTGCGCAAGTCCCTAGCATTCCAAATCAACCATATTGATGTAGACCCTTGTGGCAGATATCTGATACTAGACGCACTATTTGATAAGGTACCACTCGTTATAGCTAATGTCTATGCCCCTAATTCTCGAAAGAAACAATTTTTCAAAACAATAATCAACAAAATCTCTCATTATCCCAAAGACCGAATAATCCTGTATGGACACTTCAATGACATTATCGACAAGTCACTTGATTCCTCCAACCAACCACGCTTTTGCAATTGGAAGATTTATATGATCCCTGGCGGTGCACACATGGGGCAGAGAAGGACTACACCTTCTATTCAACTGCACAAAAATCCTACTCCAGGATTGAGCTCTTCCTATTACACAAAAGCACACTGCAATCCATCTCTCAGGCCGAAATAGGTTTGATAACGTGGTCAGATCATGTGGCAGTTACGATAATCCTAACTGCTAACCAAAATAATAAGCAATTCTCCACCTGGCGCATGAACACATCTCTTCTATCCCACCCTGTGTCGGGAGGAGATCAAAAAGGAGCTAGAGTTATACTTTACTTTTACTGCAAGTTCTATATCAAATGATGTACTGCTTTGGAATGCGCATAAAGCCTTCATGAGAGGAGTCTTCATACTACTTGGAGCCCGTGAGAGACGTATACGAGCTGAGAAATATAACAGTTTTCTTGAAAAGATCCGAACTCTTGAAAAATCAAACAAAACCTCCCCTAATAACACAGACACAGCCCACTTACATAAACTTAGAGAGGAACTCTGCACCTTCCTACATGCTTCATTTGATTTCCACATAAAACGTTTACATGTAAATTGGTACGCTCATGGGAATAGGCCGGGTGCCCTATTAGCCAAACAGGTAAAAGCAAATTAGCTGCATCCAAAATTCCTTACATGCATTCAGCCCAAAGACTGAGGGTCAGTAACCCCACTGACATCGCCAATTGTTTTAAACATTTTTATGAATCCCTGTATAATTTAAATGCCTCTACAGAATCCCCCAGCCCTGACCCTATTCAAATCTCATGATTTCTCGACTTGTTACAACTACCTGCCCTCACAACAGACCAACTGGAGGAGCTTAATGCCCCACTATCTGAAACGGAGATCCTCAAAACAATCCGATCACTTCCACTACACAAAGCACCGGGACCAGATGGCTATTGTAATGAATACTTTAAGACATTTGCGGATGCTCTAACGTCATACTTATGTAAATCATTCAGTCACACTATGCAAACGGGAGACATCCCAAAAGAATCCTTAGAGGCTCTCACTGTCACCATCCCAAAACCGGGTAAGCCCCAATGACCAACCTGCCAACTACCGACCCATATCGCTCCTAAACACGGACCTTAAAATATACGCAAAAATACTTGCATCACGCATCTCAAAGCATATCCCCACATAAATACATGCCAACCAAGTTGGCTTCATACCACGACGGCAGGCCTCCGATGGCACAAGGAGGATTATAGACCTCATGCAATGGGCCGAATTCCATAAAACGCCTTCTCTGCTTCTCTCTTTGGATCTTCAAGACCATCTCCATTGGTCTTACCTTAAAGCACCATATCTACACAGCAGTGCTTGCTTTATACTCCCATCTCTCGGCTAGAGTGTGGACTTCTGGTATGATCTCTGTCCCATTCACAATTACAAATGGCACGAGACAAGGCTGCCCCCTCTCCCCACTAATAATCCCCCTTGTAATGGAACCCCTAGCAACAGCTATCAGACAACACCCCTCGATCTCAGGCTTACAAATCGGAAAAGTAACCCACAAAATAGGCCTGTACGCTGACGACATCATTGTATTCATGACCAATCCTCTCCAATCCCTACCAAAACTTCATGACCTCATCACACAATTCGGACAAATCTCTTTGTACAAAGTCAATTCCAAATCTAATCTGCTTGGCATCTGCTTAGACCACGCCACAAAAGCCACCCTCACTCACTCGTCCCCATTTCCATGGGCACCATCCTCAATGCTTACCTACTTAGGGACACAGCTAACTGTCCCCTCCAGTAATATTCTCCATACGAACTATGAGGCTCTTCTCAGGAAGCTGCAAGACCTCTGCTCTTCTCTCTGCTCCACCCGTTCCTCGTGGTCTGGAAAAATAGCACTGACCAAAATGTTTCTTCTTCCTCATATATTATACTTCTTCCGGACTCTCCCATCTTACTATCTTCTCAATTGGACATGCTACAGCGCACTCTCAACAACTTCATATGGGACGGCAATCGCCCTAGAATTAAACACTCAGTTATGTGCTCGCCAATGTCAAAAGCAGGAATGGGAACCCCCAACCTCAAAACTTACTACAAAGCCACAATCCTAAACCAAACCCAACACTGGTGGTCATCCACTTCTCATCCACTGTGGGTTCAGATAGAAGAAGCTTCTCTTAGCTCCATCACCAAAACTCTGCTAGCCGCCATCTGGCTACAACATCACCCGACACCATCTTTCCTAAGCACAGTTAATGAAACAGTTAAAGTCTGGAGCTCGATCCATCAACAAACAAAGGGAATGCCAACAGACATTATGGGGTACTTCCCCCTATCAGCACTTGGAATTATATGTACAGATATGTTACTTTCTTCCTGGATAACTGCTGGTGCCACCATAATTGGAAATATCCTAAACAGTGGATCCTTACGTACCTTTCAAGAACTACATGAAAAATGTAACATCCCTAACCACGACTTCTATAAATACCTAAGAATACGTCACGCCATGGCTTTTATCGCTTGGTCGGACCAACCTCTCATGACAGACATCATCAAAGCCTATGAAAGCCCTATCAAGGGATCTTCATTCTTCTACAAAGTGATTAACAACACACAGAACTATAAGAAATTACCAGTTATGGTAAAGTGGGAACAGACCCTATCCTTCTCGGCAAACTTAACAATGTGGTACCAAGAATCACGCCTCCCCTTGAAAGTTTCTAAATGCCTATCACACTGGGAAACGGCACAAAAACTGCTCCACCAATGGTACCAAACACCTAAACTAGCCAGTTTTTCACCCTCCCAATCACCTGCTTTCTGGAGGAACTGTGGCAATGTCAGATCGAATATCCACATCTGGTAGTCCTGCTCAAAACTCTCCCCTTTATGGCACTATGTTAGAAACTCTCTTCACCAACCTTACTGGCAACTCCACAAATATAACACCCCAACTGGCTTTCCTAGGCCTGGGGCTGGAAGCTTGGGACTTTAAATTTCATGTCACCCTCACACACATCCTAATAGCAGCTAGACTTTCAATATCAAGAAACTGGAACAGTGTCTCTCTACCCTCTCCTCAATTCATTCTTCAGACCCTTCATCAACACCTACAATTGGAGCTCATGTTTGCCAAAGCAAACCTAAACCTTCCTAAATTCCAACAGCACTGGGCTCCCTGGCTCAAATACAATCAACTAGATATTACCTCATTACTCTACTAACTTCATAACATCTTATTTAAACAGACTACTCCACATTCCTACACTCGTCCTGTATATCATCTTCACCTGTACCAACGCTACCCACTTTCATCTCCTAGTACCATTACCTCCTCCCCATCTGGAACGGACTTACACTTGGCTACACGTAGATCTATGGAACCTTTATTCAATAAGGCATATTGTAATTAATGTCATTATTGTTCACTTTCTTATGTAACACAGTGATACAGCTCTACAACTATATTGTATGTATACTTTGAAATTCTTCAATAAAAACTAAAAAGTAAAAAAAATAAAATGTGAACTTTGTTCAGACAATCAGTAACATACCACAATAATTTCCTGAGTTTGTTAATCTATGGGGAATTCTTACCAATGTATAAATATCTCCCAATAAAATTAATAAGTAAATCGATTTTATAAATTTACAAGTATAATTATACAAAACCGTAATTTCTGGTGATTAATATTTCATACACATTACACAAGACATCAACGCAACAATAAAACTATTTTCCTTAATATTTGACAAATAACCCAAGGGTAGCCCCAACGACTATGTTAGAAAGCGTGTGGTAACTGCACCCTAAATTCAAAAACACAATATCTCTTGTCGCTCGGGAGACAATTTTTGGAATTTCTCCAGCCGGAAGGAAGTCAAAATATGTCTTGCGGAGCCAACAGATAGATATTATCAATTTGAAAGAAGTCTTAATTTAACATGGCTACCAGATTGAATTGGGCAATAAATAATTTCCCTGGGACCACAATAGCCAAATTAGTTGCAATACAGGTTGATCTTAATTACACCCACACAACACTTCAACACACGACAAGAGCAATAACGTGGGACAATTATTAAATACTAAACTACCCTTCACACAGTACTTGATAAGATTAAAATATAAACAGTAAAATATGATTCCTTTAATTTTGGGTAGAAAATTTTTATCAATATTTATATGGTCAGTATCGCACCACTGTTTAAAGGAAAGGATGTATATTCAAATCGTCCTAACAGCAACATCCAGCGAAATGGGGAGTGGTCACTTATTACCAAAATTGTGTTCGTTCAGAGAGTGTATGTCAGCGTGTGGATCTGTGGTCCTCTCTATCGTTAATCATGTGTGTGTCTCCTTTTGTATGGTGCAAATTGTTGGATGGTTACCTCCCTCTATGTTTACCATCTCGTGATTGGTTGGTTCCAAATATGGGAGGTAACTGCCCTAATTCTCACCCGCACATCTGTGATCCAGGTAAAGGTGTAATCAGAATATGATGTCTAGTGTTAATATGAAATGTATTTTAATATGTTTCATGTTAATATAATATGGCGATTGATGCCTTATGCCCTGTCATTTGCTGTCCCCATATCATGTACCTTGCTGGCTATAAGAAATTTGTACCTAACCAAATATATTGAGATTGACAGAGATTTATGGAATCAAACAACACCACCTTTTAACCATAACAGACTGGTGCCAAAGCCTTGGCCAATACATGGATGACTACAGTACCATTGATTCTTGCAAAATGCATTGCAACATTGTAATTTAACATATTATATATCCATATATATATATATATATATATATATATATATATATATACATAATATATATTTACACATACACACATATACTCTTGGTTCTGTTTCAACTTGTGACTGGTGTCCTTCTGGTGTATAATTAACCGGGCATCTTCTGCCATTGTATGGGGAAAAACTGAGTTAACACTGGGTTCTTACTAAGGAGACAATCTTACCCTTTGAAACAATGGGGATATTTACCCTAGCTTTTTCTTAAACAAAAGGCCTTGATATCTGGAACTCAAAATACCATTTTACCATTGTCAATTGGGTTTGAGTAGTTGCTTCATTGTTCAGGTTACTCTGTTTCAACATAAGGTTTGTATATTGACCTCAACCCTCCACTGGAGAGGGTAATTCAATCAACCTTTTCTTGTATGGGGGGGGGATGCCCCCCTGGTATGACGACTCCTTGGCTGTGTGTTTCATGAATTATGAAAATGTTTAGTTATCCCAGCCATGACAATGGATATATAGGACAGGGAAGTTGCCATCATCCTACTTGGCTAAAAGCAGTCCCCAAGAGCCAATCCTATACGACTGAGGCGGAATTGTACCCAAAAAATGAATTTTTAGAAAAAGCTGCTCTTCTTTGATTGAGATTTGTATATAAGGGGTATAATTCTAAAGATCTGGACGGGACCATAGTAGAAGTTAGTAACATGGATAGGGCCACCATTCTATATGGAACTGGGAGGCCGAAAAAAGTGGAAAAAAGAGGATGAGAAAATTACACATTTGGAAAAAGATATCATCATGGGAAAGAAGGAGAAGATGATGCAAGATAAACTGGACTATTAATCCAACAATGGCTATACTTGGAAAAAGAACTGAACATGGGGTCGAGGACTATATCTCCCCAAGAAAAGGGGCGGTTTCTCAGATGTGGAAACTGAAAATGGCGATGACACTTTGGCAATATCTTGTTCTGATCATTCCATATAATTAGCTACCACTCCAGGAACAAGCCAAATGAGTACACCTTCCATTCCAAAAAATGGGGGGCAGAGAGGGGAGATAAAATGGAACCGAAAAAGAGGTGGAAAAAGACAAGGAGAGGAGGCAAGAAAAGAAGGAGGGTCCTATTCCCTCATACCGCAAACACTGCAATATATTGTATCCCCTTTTCTCTCTATACTTCAAATCCTTTTAATTTGTCTAGTTCCTAATAATTTTTACTACCCCACAAGGGGGAGTATACTGATATGTAGTTATATTGCATAATATGTTTCATTTCCTGCCAGACCTTATGTATAAGTCCAAGAGTTGGGCCTTGCCCATCAACCAGGCTATCTGATTCTATTTGAGCTATAAAATGGTATTGTGAAGATCTACTCAGAATTATTGATTGAATAGGGTTTGTCCAATCTATTACTTCCCATCCTGCAACGGTAGTTGTGCTGCTAAAAAATACATTTTAGCATTTGGAACAGCAAGGCCACCCTTATCTTTTGGAAGTTGTAATGTATTAAGTTTAATTCTAGTGTTTTGTCCCTTCCATAGCTAGGTTCGAAACAGGGAGTCTATTTTTTTAAACCATTTAAGTGGTATCCAGTTCGGTGAATTGTGTAAGACATAGAGTATCTGTGGGGCCCACACCATTTTTATTAAATTTGCTCGCCTCACAACCGACAAGGTTAGTTTGGACAATACTTTACTCCTCATCTTAAACTTATCTAATATGAGGGCTAGATAATATTTAATATATTCTTTTACATTTGAAGAGACCCTTATCCATGAATATTTAAAGGATGTAACAACCTGTATTTTATGCTCTATTTGTGGTAAAGCCACCGTTAACTCATCAACGAGGAGTAGTACTGATTTTTCCCAATTTATAGCAAACCCCCGAGAATCTACCAAAATTTTCAATCAACTTTATCACATATGTTAGGGACTGATCTGTGTCTCACAAAAATATTAACACATTATCTGCGTATAATGACATTTTATCAGCTCTTCCTCCTCTCTCGAAAGCCCCTAATAGTTGTTGTCTGATTGCTATTGCCTATGGTTCTATAGCCAATGCGAATAGTAACGGTGACAGTGGAACCCCATGTGCCTGGTACCTATAGTCAAAAAAAAATTGCTTTGATATTCCTCCATTTATCTGTATACATGCTCGTGGGGCTGTGTATAATAATTTGATCCACCTTACAAATCCTTTACCCAACCCCAATTTCTCCTTAGCCTCCCATAGATATGCCCACACAGTCAAATGCTTTGGCTGCATCTAGGGAAGACTACATTATCTGATGGTATCTGTAGGTTTAAAAAGAGTCTTCTCAAGTTCGTTGTGGACCTACCCAGTATAAAACCTGATTGGTACATATGCACCAACGTATGTATAACCCTATTTAGCCTATATGCCAAGACCCTTGCCAGGATCTTCAAATCAGAATTTAATAGTGAAATTGGACAATAAGATTCTGGCAATAGATGGTCCTTGTCTGGCTTGGGTATTACTATGATGCAAGCATCATTCAAGGTTTCTGGTAACTTAGATGCATGTGCATGATTCAGTACTTTCAGCAATTCTGGCAGCAAGATGTCTCCATAGCTTTTATAGATTTCTGATGGTAAGCCATCTAAGCCAGGTGTTTTCCCATTAGGGGAATCTGAAACTGCTCTAATTAATTCATCTAATGTTGAAGGTGCATTCATATATTCTCTTTCCCTATTTGAAATAGATGGTATTATAAAAGGGTGCAGAAAATCTTTAAGTTCATTCTGATGATAAACGGCCTTACTCTGATATAGATCTCTATAAAAAGTAGTAAATGAGGATAATATATCCTCTTGGCTATGGGAGATTTTCCCATTTGATATGTGTATACAGGGAATGAAGTTAGCCTGGGATTTAGTAATAAATGCTAACATTTTACCATTTTTCTCACTCATTTACTCCTTGCTAAAGATTGTTCTCTTTCAGCTTTTTCCATAGCTGTTCTTTTATATAGAAGTTGTACATCCTTCCTTATAGCTTGGTTTGCAGGTGTAGGATTCTGAACATATTGAAATAATTTTTGTCGTACTTCTACTTCTAGTAAAGTTTCCCATTCCCTACTTGTCTTTTTAAACCTTCTTATAGCTTGTATCATTAACCCCCTGAGAAAGGCTTTTTAAGTTGTTGATTTTGTATTTTCAAGAAAAAAGTTAATTAATAATTGTCGCATGGACTCCCCATGGATTACCTGTAGCCATTAGGCATCCATGAGCCAATAACTTTTGTTATGTGGTTTAATTTTTCTTATGGTCATCAAAACTGGAGAATGATCCGAGATCCCCTTTGCCAAATACCGTATATCAGAAACCAGGGGAAAAGCTAATTCCGTGCCCAGAGCCAAGTCAATCCTGTATAATGTACCATATGTAGAGGAGCAGCAAGTATAATCATATACTCCAGGATTGAAAAGGCACCACATATCACACAGACCCATCTCCCGCAGATGGACGGCAAAGGAATCTCTGATTTTAAGCCCGCCGGTTATCGATCCATCCTCGCATCACATACATTATTAAAATCCCCCATTATCATTGTTGGGATACCAGGATGTTCAGCCAAAAATGTCCTAATCCTACGCAATATTTCTTAGTTATAAGGTGGTGGTATATATACTGATCTTATTATACATTTAGTACTAAATAATGAGCATACCAATAGGACATATCTACCCTGGGTATCTATCAAAGTATGTCTGCAGGAAAATTGTATCTTAGTTGATATTAACACGCTAACACCTCTTCAATATTTAGAGAACACCGAGTGGTATTGAGTAGAAAACTTTTCGTTTTGCAATAGAGAGACAGTGTCTTTTGTGAGATGACTTTCCTGCAGACTATTGATGAATTATATTGTTCCAGAATGGAGAAAATAGCCCTTTTTTAACTGTATCCTTTAATCCTCTCACATTCCAGGGTACAAATACTAACTCGTTAGCCATTATCCCCATTTGTTATACCTGTAGCCAAGATAAATAGGGAAACATAACCCGGTATTTCAAAAGTAAATTATAGCACATCTTAATCTTATAATAACCCCTACATATGTGCATATGTGAGAGCTCCTCGACAGGGGCAGACGGAGAGAGAGAGCAAGAGAGAGGAAGAGAAAGAAAAACCCACAGACCCTCCGACACCCATCCAAAACACACCCTCCCTCACAGACCCTCATTCTAAAACATTCCCCCCCCCCCCCCCCCCCCAAGAAAAAATAAATAAAAAACAATTATCCTGGGCCTGAATGTGAACATCCACCTAGCTGCATCACTCTCCCCCTACTTTTAGCTTATACATTTTTGGGCAGGAAAAAAAAAACTAAAGAGTCACGGAGGGGAGTTTGGGCTGGGCTTTAATGTAAGAGGACGTGTGCTGGATTAGCTCCTGACCTGACCTGCTGATTGCTAGCCTGATATCAGCTGAGGCTAGATATACCAGTGTAGATGGCTGGAAGCTGGGACGTGGAGCGTGATTTCTGTGAGGACAGAGGAAGAAAGACAGAGCGGAGAGAGGGGAGAAAGATGGGTGAGGTGCTGTGCTGTGCTGAGCTGAGTTGAGCCGAGCTGAGCCGAGCCGGAGGGAGACCGAGGTGAGCCATTGTAAGTCGCTGTAAATCCCAGCGTGAATATTCGGCAAGTCTCCCAGACCCGAACCCCATGCTCTGTATCTGTGCCCTGAACTATGATTTGTGCGATTGTCACTTAGTGCTCTTAGCGATCCGTGTATCGGGTTCTCCGCTTCCATACAAGGCTGGATGGATCTGGTTGGATTGGGTCGGTAAAACACTGACAGACAGAAGTGGCTCGGACATACCTGCTTATCTGTTCACCTGATCAACTGTTACCCCTTCGTTCTACTGCTCTATTGGACTGAGCCCCCGGAGGGTCACTGGACATTTTATATCTCTGGATACTGAAGCATTAGTCTGTTGTCTGTTGGACTACACTACAGGAGGAGTACAGGAGGAGAAGAGAGCCATTAGAGCGCAGCAACGTGCAGCAAACGCTGGTAAAAAGCATGATTTGGAGAGGAGAAAGAGTGGAGAAAGAGGCGGTGCAGTGAATGATTGGAGATCCTTTTCTTAACCTGTTTGAAAATAACTCTGTGGAACTGTGCTGTGGGAATGTGCTGATGGGACTTTGCTGATTTATATACAGGAACATTGCAACTGTATTTCTTTGCAACTTTTTGCGACTGTATTTTTTATTTTTTGCTTGCAAAAGGTTTTGGAGCATTTAAGTTGGTCGCAGTGCTTGAAGTTTTTAAAGTATTTGAAATGCTGGAAGTATCTGAGAGTATCAGGAATGTATGAAATGTTTGATATTTGAAGTACCGGAAATACCTGAAAAGTGTGAAAATATTTGAAAGAACTGAGATATCTGAAATTCCTGAAATATTGGAAATATTGGAAATATTTGAAAGTTTGAAATATCGGAAATATCGAAAATATACGAAAGTTCTGAAAATATCATAGTAATTTGAAATATCTGAAATACTTATAATATCTGTATATTTGAATTATTTGCAATATCTGAAATATTCTAGCTGCTAGCCGTTAATGGCTAGGGATAGGGATGAGCCGAACACCCCCGGTTCGGTTCGAACCAGAACCTTCGAACGGACCGAAAGTTCGCGCGAATTTTCGAACCCTATACGTTATAATGGACGCGAACGTTCGAAATCAAAAGTGCTAATTACAACGGCCAATATGCATGTTAATGTCATAAAACAGGTTTGGGGACCCGGGTCCTGCCCCAGGGGACATATATCAATGCAAAAAGAACTTTTAAAAACTAACGTTTTTTCGGGAGCAGTCATTTTAATGATGCATAAAGTGAAAAAAAAAAAGTGAAATTTTCCTTTAAATATGGTACCTGGGGGTGTCTAAAGTATGCCTGTGAAGTGGCATGTGTTTCCCGTGTTTAGAACTGTCCTTGCACAAAATGACATTTGTAAAGGAAAAAAAGAAGCCATTTAAAACCACTTGCGGCTTTAGGTTTGATCTTAAGTAGAATCTGAACAGGTACATTATGAAGTGTAGCTCCATCCCAAAAAAATCTATTTTTAAGCTTTTTGGAGAACATAGGGAGGGGTTATCACCCCTGTAACATTTGCTGTCTTTGCACATGTGTTCAGAACATGTCACCTCACTTTCCGTCCCAATGACAAATGTTTTTGGAAAAGTGGGGTTTTAATTGAAACAAGGATTGGTGATAAAGTATCAGTAGAGAGGAGATACCTTTTTCCCAAATTAAATCTAACAGGATAGAATTTCCCTTCCTAGGGGTAGATTTCCTCTCACTTCCTGTTTTCTCTTTCCATTTGCAAGTAGGAGTCGTTTGTAAGTTGGATGTTTGAAAGTAGGGGCCTGGCGTATATACTCTGCAGAAATTTGCCCTATTAGATGTTGGTGTAGCCACAAGACTGGTGGGCACAGGAATGGGCCCTGCTGTGAGTTAATAGATCAAGATTTGTAATTGCATGCACCTCTTGAACAGGGCAGAAAAATTGGGGGTGGTGGTGGTGGTGGTGGACGGTTTTGCCACAAGACTGTAAGCTCTCACAGTTACTCTTGGTGGGCGCAGGAATGGGCCCTGCTGTGAGTTATTAGATCAAGATTTGTAATTGCAAGCACCTGATGAACAGGGCAGAAAAATTGGGCCTTTGGCGGTGGTGGTGGACGGTGTTGCCACAAGACTGTAGGCCCTCATAGTTACTCTTGGTGGGCGCAGGAATGGGCCCTGCTGTGAGTTATTAGATCAAGATTTGTAATTGCAAGCACCTGATGAACAGGGCAGAAAAATTGGGCCTTTGGCGGTGGTGGTGGACGGTGTTGCCACAAGACTGCAGGCCCTCATAGTTACTCTTGGTGGGCGCAGGAATGGGCCCTGCTGTGAACTATTAGATCAAGATTTGTAATTACCCGCCCCTGTTAAACAGGGGCTGAAAAATTGTGCCTTAGGCACTGGTGCTGGTGCCACAACACTGCAACCCGGCCCTCACAGATACTGTACTTGGAGCACAGCAGTCACACGTGTTGCGAAGCATTTTTTAAAAAATTGTAAGTACACGCCCCTGTTAAACAGGGGCTGAAAAATTGTGCCTTAGGCACTGGTGCTGGTGCCACAACACTGCAACCCGGCCCTCACAGATACTGTACTTGGAGCACAGCAGTCACATGTGTTGCGAAGCATTTTTTTTAAAAAATTGTAAGTACACGCCCCTGTTAAACAGGGGCTGAAAAATTGTGCCTTAGGCACTGGTGCTGGTGCCACAACACTGCAACCCGGCCCTCACAGATACTGTACTTGGAGCACAGCAGTCACACGTGTTGCGAAGCATTTTTTTAAAAAATTGTAAGTACACGCCCCTGTTAAACAGGGGCTGAAAAATTGTGCCTTAGGCACTGGTGCTGGTGCCACAACACTGCAACACGGCCCTCACAGAGACTGTACTTGGAGCACAGCAGTCACACGTGTTGCGAAGCATTTTTTTAAAAAATTGTAAGTACACGCCCCTGTTAAACAGGGGCTGAAAAATTGTGCCTTAGGCACTGGTGTGGTGGCATGGATCATTGAGGAGGAGGAAGAGGATAGTCAGTGAACATAAGAGGACAGTCACTCAGCATCAGCATAGGCAGTCTTGAAGGGATGTGACATTAAAAATTATTCGGTTATATCCGCCTCAGGTGCCTGGTAGCTGGTGGTGATCCAAGACTGATTCATTTTGATGAATGTCAGTCGATCAACCGAGGCGGTGGACAGGCGCACCCTATGATCAGTCACAAATCCTCCAGCAGCACTGAATGTGCGTTCGGAAAGAACGCTGGAGGCAGGACAGGCCAGTAGCTCAATTGCATACTGTGCAAGCTCTGGCCAGTGATCCATCCTCAGGACCCAGTAAGCCAGAGGATTTTCGGTGGGAAAGGTGTCCAAGTCTGACCTTGCCCCAAGGTATTCCTGCACCATGTATATCAGACGCTGGCGATGGTTGCTGGAACCGATCATACCTTGGGGCTGCGGACTAAAAAATTGTCTGAACGCATCGGTCAGACGTCCACCTTCCCCACCGCTCCTTCTGCCACTGACCGAAGCCTCAGCAACTCGTCGCCCAGGACCAGGAGTTTGTAGCCTCCCAGTTTCTGGGAACGCGTTGCACAGACCTTTCTGCAAGGCCTCCCTGAGATGTCTCATCCTCTGCTCCCTCTGCGACGGCAAGATAAGGTCCGCAACCTTACCCTTGTACCGCGGATCAAGGAGAGTGGCCAGCCAGTAATGGTCCCTCTCCTTGATCCGAAGAACACGAGGATCCTTCCGCAGGCTTTGCAGGATCAGGGAGGCCATGCAGCGTAGGTTAGCTGAGGCATTCGGTCCGGAGTCTTCTGGGTCACTGAGGATGACATGATCGCCAGCCACCTCCTCCCAGCCACGTACAAGTCCACTGGCTTGTTGGGACTGTACATCATCCCTAAAAGACTGCTGCTGCTGATGCTGAGTGCCAGGCTCCACCTCCATGCTCACACAATCCTCCTCCTCCTCCTCCTCCTCCTCCTCCTCCTCATCCTCTTCCTGTGTGATGGGTGGGACAGAAGGAACACTGTCCGGATAAAGGGGGCCTTGAGAGGCAAGGAAGTCCTCCTCTTCCTGCCTCTGTTCTGCCTCAAGTGCCCTGTCCATTATCCCACGCAGCGTATGCTCCAACAGGTGGACAAGAGGGACAGTGTCACTGATGCATGCACTGTCACTGCTCACCATCCTCGTGGCCTCCTCAAATGGTGAGAGGACAGTGCATGCATCCCTGATCATGCTCCACTGACGTGGGGAAAAAAAACCAAGCTCCCCTGACCCTGTCCTGGTGCCGTAGTCGCAAAGGTACTCATTGATGGCCCTCTGCTGCGTGTGCAGTCGCTGCAGCATGGCCAACGTTGAGTTCCACCTGGTGGGCATGTCAGATATTAGGCGGTTCTTGGGCAGGTTCAGCTCCTTTTGCAGCTCAGTCAGCCGAGCACTGGCATTATAAGATCGGCGGAAATGCACACAGACTTTCCTGGCCTGCCTCAGGACATCCTGTAAGCCTGGGAACCTGCCCAAGAACCGCTGCACCACCAGGTTGAGGACGTGAGCCATGCAGGGCACATGGGTGAGCTGCCCCTGTCGCAGGGCGGAGAGGAGGTTGGTGCCATTGTCAGAAACGACCATTCCTGGCTTAAGCTGACGTGGCGTCAACCACCTCTCGGCCTGCCCCTGCAGAGCTGCCAGAACCTCTGGCCCAGTGTGGCTCCTGTCCCCCAAACACACCAGCGCAAGCACGGCATGGCATCTTTTTGCCTGCGTACTTGCGTAGCCCCTTGTACGCCTACGGAGCACCGCTGGTTCCAAGGACAGAGCACTGGAGGAAGAAGAAGAGGAGGGGGTGGAGGAGAGAGGTGTGTCACAACCAGTAGCAGTAGTCGCGTTTTGGAGGCGTGGTGGCGGAACAACCTCCAACACTACTGCACCTTGTCCTGCATCCCTCCCAGCTGCCAATAGAGTGACCCAATGGGCCGTGAAAGAAAGGTACCGTCCCTGTCCATGCCTGCTGGACCATGAGTCAGCGGTAATATGCACCTTACCGCTGACCGCCCTGTCCAGCGAGGCATGGACATTGCCCTCCACATGCCGGTAGAGAGACGGAATCGCCTTCCGCGAGAAAAAGTGGCGTTTGGGAACCTGCCACTGAGGAACCGCACATTGAACAAACTCACGGAAGGGGGCCGAGTCTACCAACTGAAAAGGCAGCAGTTGAAGTGCTAGCAATTTAGCAAGGCTAGCATTCAACCGCTGGGCATGTGGATGGCTGGGAGTGTACTTCTTTCTACGGTCCAGCAGCTGGGGCAGGGAAATTTGCCTGCTGCATTCGGACGTCGGTGTACTGCAAGTACTTGGTTGTGACACACCGAATTCTACACCTTCAGTCCTCTCAGAGCAGCTTTCAGAGAGGACTGAAGGTGTAGTGGGGATGGAGATCCCAGCTGAGGAGGAGCAAGGAGAGGTCCGCTTAGTTCTTTGGTGTGGGTCTTTTATGTGTGCCTGCCAACGAGCTGCATGGCAGGTCGCCATATGTCTGGTCATGCTTGTCGTGCCCAAGCGGCTGATGTTTTGGCCACGCGAGATACGCTTGAGACAAATATTGCAAATAGCAGTGGTGCGATCTGCTGCACTCGTCTCAAAAAAGGCCCACACCAAAGAACTTTTCTGATAACGTGCAGAGGCAGCGCCCTGCACAGGCGGAGCTCTGCGGTGTTGTACAGTTGCTGTGCTGGCCTCTACCTGGCCTCCAGGGGGCATCCTGCCTCGTTGGACATGTGACGCCGCATCCTCCTCCTTCTCGTCCTCCTCCTCATCCTCTCTCCCTTGAGGCACCCACGTGGAGTCAGTGACCTCATCATCCCCTCCCTCTTCACCACTAGAGCAAACCTGGCAGTAAGCTGCAGCTGGTGGAACTGTACTGCCAGATTCCTCAAGCTGGGTATCGTCATCCGAGCCTTCGAATCGTTGGGCATCCTCCTGGAGCATGTACCCAACACTGTGCTCAAAGAGTTCGGGGGACTCCTCAGGAGGACATGGTGGGTCTAGGGAAGGGGTGGCTGATGATGCTCTGTCAGTACCCTGAGCCTGGGTGAGAGAGGATGAGGAGGATGAGGAGGGCTTGGTCATCCATTCTACCAAGCCTTCAGCATGATGCGGCTCCACATGTCCAGCTGCCGAAAACAAAGACGCGCGTGTCCCATGGCCACGTGCTGATGACGATGCACGACCACGTCCACGTCCACGGCCACGTCCACTAGAAACAGAGCCTGCCTGCCCTGTGTTCTTGGCTCTGCACGCTCTGCCTCCCCTTGGCGGTCTTCCAGCCATTGTAGTCGGTAGTCCTGTGGGTGCTGCTGAGAAGAAAATATAGGAGCTCTGTGTGATGCCACTAACACACTAGAAGTCCTATGGGTGCTTCTGCAAAGAAAATAGAGGAGCTCTGTGTGATGCCACTAACACACTAGAAGTCCTGTGGGTGCTTATGCAAAGAAAATAGAGGAGCTCTGTGTGATGCCACTAACACACTAGAAGTCCTGTGGGTGCTTCTGCAAAGAAAATAGAGGAGCTCTGTGTGATGCCACTAACACACTAGAAGTCCTGTGGGTGCTGCTGAGAAGAATATATAGGAGCTCTGTGTGATGCCACTAACACACTAGAAGTCCTATGGGTGCTTCTGCAAAGAAAATAGAGGAGCTCTGTGTGATGCCACTAACACACTAGAAGTCCTGTGGGTGCTTATGCAAAGAAAATAGAGGAGCTCTGTGTGATGCCACTAACACACTAGAAGTCCTGTGGGTGCTTCTGCAAAGAAAATAGAGGAGCTCTGTGTGATGCCACTAACACACTAGAAGTCCTGTGGGTGCTGCTGAGAAGAATATATAGGAGCTCTGTGTGATGCCACTAACACACTAGAAGTCCTATGGGTGCTTCTGCAAAGAAAATAGAGGAGCTCTGTGTGATGCCACTAACACACTAGAAGTCCTATGGGTGCTTCTGCAAAGAAAATAGAGGAGCTCTGTGTGATGCCACTAACACACTAGAAGTCCTGTGGGTGCTTATGCAAAGAAAATAGAGGAGCTCTGTGTGATGCCACTAACACACTAGAAGTCCTGTGGGTGCTTATGCAAAGAAAATAGAGGAGCTCTGTGTGATGCCACTAACACACTAGAAGTCCTGTGGGTGCTTATGCAAAGAAAATAGAGGAGCTCTGTGTGATGCCACTAACACACTAGAAGTCCTGTGGGTGCTGCTGAGAAGAATATATAGGAGCTCTGTGTGATGCCACTAACGCACTAGAAGTCCTGTGGGTGCTTCTGCAAAGAAAATAGAGGAGCTCTGTGTGATGGGACTAACACACTTCAAGTCCTATAGGTGCTTCTGGGAACAAAATATAGCTCTGTGTGTGTGATGGGACTAACACACTTCAAGTCCTATAGGTGCTTCTGGGAACAAAATATAGCTCTGTGTGTGTGATGGGACTAACACACTTCAAGTCCTATAGGTGCTTCTGGGAACAAAATATAGCTCTGTGTGTGTGATGGGACTAACACACTTCAAGTCCTATAGGTGCTTCTGGGAACAAAATATAGCTCTGTGTGTGTAATGGGACTAACACACTTCAAGTCCTATAGGTGCTTCTGGGAACAAAATATAGCTCTGTGTGTGTGATGGGACTAACACACTTCAAGTCCTATAGGTTCTTCTGGGAACAAAATATAGCTCTGTGTGTGTGATGGGACTAACACACTTCAAGTCCTATAGGTGCTTCTGGGAACAAAATATAGCTCTGTGTGTGTGATGGGACTAACACACTTCAAGTCCTATAGGTGCTTCTGGGAACAAAATATAGCTCTGTGTGTGTAATGGGACTAACACACTTCAAGTCCTATAGGTGCTTCTGGGAACAAAATATAGCTCTGTGTGTGTAATGGGACTAACACACTTCAAGTCCTATAGGTGCTTCTGGGAACAAAATATAGCTCTGTGTGTGTGATGGGACTAACACACTTCAAGTCCTATAGGTTCTTCTGGGAACAAAATATAGCTCTGTGTGTGTGATGGGACTAACACACTTCAAGTCCTATAGGTGCTTCTGGGAACAAAATATAGCTCTGTGTGTGTAATGGGACTAACACACTTCAAGTCCTATAGGTGCTTCTGGGAAGAAAATATAGCTCTGTGTGTGTAATGGGACTAACACACTTCAAGTCCTATAGGTGCTTCTGGGAACAAAATATAGCTCTGTGTGTGTGATGGGACTAACACACTTCAAGTCCTATAGGTTCTTCTGGGAACAAAATATAGCTCTGTGTGTGTGATGGGACTAACACACTTCAAGTCCTATAGGTGCTTCTGGGAACAAAATATAGCTCTGTGTGTGTAATGGGACTAACACACTTCAAGTCCTATAGGTGCTTCTGGGAAGAAAATATAGCTCTGTGTGTGTAATGGGACTAACACACTTCAAGTCCTATAGGTGCTTCTGGGAACAAAATATAGCTCTGTGTGTGTGATGGGACTAACACACTTCAAGTCCTATAGGTTCTTCTGGAACAAAATATAGCTCTGTGTGTGTGATGGGACTAACACACTTCAAGTCCTATAGGTGCTTCTGGGAACAAAATATAGCTCTGTGTGTGTAATGGGACTAACACACTTCAAGTCCTATAGGTGCTTCTGGGAAGAAAATATAGCTCTGTGTGTGTAATGGGACTAACACACTTCAAGTCCTATAGGTGCTTCTGGGAAGAAAATATAGCTCTGTGTGTGTGATGGGACTAACACACTTCAAGTCCTATAGGTGCTTCTGGGAACAAAATATAGCTCTGTGTGTGTAATGGGACTAACACACTTCAAGTCCTATAGGTGCTTCTGGGAAGAAAATATAGCTCTGTGTGTGTAATGGGAATAACACACTTCAAGTCCTATAGGTGCTTCTGGGAAGAAAATATAGCTCTGTGTGTGTAATGGGACTAACACACTTCAAGTCCTATAGGTGCTTCTGGGAACAAAATATAGCTCTGTGTGTGTGATGGGACTAACACACTTCAAGTCCTATAGGTGCTTCTGGGAACAAAATATAGCTCTGTGTGTGTGATGGGACTAACACACTTCAAGTCCTATAGGTGCTTCTGGGAACAAAATATAGCTCTGTGTGTGTGATGGGACTAACACACTTCAAGTCCTATAGGTGCTTCTGGGAACAAAATATAGCTCTGTGTGTGTAATGGGACTAACACACTTCAAGTCCTATAGGTGCTTCTGGGAAGAAAATATAGCTCTGTGTGTGTAATGGGACTAACACACTTCAAGTCCTATAGGTGCTTCTGGGAAGAAAATATAGCTCTGTGTGTGTAATGGGACTAACACACTTCAAGTCCTATAGGTGCTTCTGGGAACAAAATATAGCTCTGTGTGTGTGATGGGACTAACACACTTCAAGTCCTATAGGTTCTTCTGGGAACAAAATATAGCTCTGTGTGTGTGATGGGACTAACACACTTCAAGTCCTATAGGTTCTTCTGGGAACAAAATATAGCTCTGTGTGTGTGATGGGACTAACACACTTCAAGTCCTATAGGTGCTTCTGGGAACAAAATATAGCTCTGTGTGTGTAATGGGACTAACACACTTCAAGTCCTATAGGTGCTTCTGGGAAGAAAATATAGCTCTGTGTGTGTGATGGGACTAACACACTTCAAGTCCTATAGGTGCTTCTGGGAACAAAATATAGCTCTGTGTGTGTGATGGGACTAACACACTTCAAGTCCTATAGGTGCTTCTGGGAACAAAATATAGCTCTGTGTGTGTAATGGGACTAACACACTTCAAGTCCTATAGGTGCTTCTGGGAAGAAAATATAGCTCTGTGTGTGTAATGGGACTAACACACTTCAAGTCCTATAGGTGCTTCTGGGAACAAAATATAGCTCTGTGTGTGTAATGGGACTAACACACTTCAAGTCCTATAGGTGCTTCTGGGAAGAAAATATAGCTCTGTGTGTGTAATGGGTCTAACACACTTCAAGTCCTATAGGTGCCTCTGGGAACAAAATGAAGGAGCTCTGCCTGCCTGCCACGAACACACTACAAGTCCTATAGGTGCTTCTGGTAACAAAATATAGGAGCTCTGCCTGCCTGCCACGAACACACTACAAGTCCTATAGGTGCTTCTGGTAACAAAATATAGGAGCTCTGCCTGCCTGCCACGAACACACTACAAGTCCTATAGGTGCTTCTGGTAACAAAATATAGGAGCTCTGCCTGCCTGCCACGAACACACTACAAGTCCTATAGGTGCTTATGGTAACAAAATATAGGAGCTCTGCCTGCCTGCCACGAACACACTACAAGTCCTATAGGTGCTTCTGGTAACAAAATATAGGAGCTCTGCCTGCCTGCCACGAGCACACTACAAGCCCCTCTTTCTCAATCAATCTTTGTAACTGAATCTATCTAACTCAATCTCTGTAAGTGAATCTCTCTAACTATCTAAATGCAGCAGAGTGTCACAGAATCTGCCTGCTCAATCTGCGCCGGAACAGCATGTGACCGGCGCAGACGGCGTGGCGGCGTTTTATAGGGGGGGGCGTGTACTACAGCCCCTGAGCTGTAATTGGCTACAGGCGTCCTGCCTGTAGCCAATTATGGCTCTTCGAGTTTCCGGGGCTGTGATTGGCCAAGCATGCGGGGTCACAGTGCATGCTTGGCCAATCATCAGCCAGCAATGCACTGCGTCGGCCGCGCCGGCCGCAATGCATTGCGGGGCCGCGCGCATCACACGAACGTGATGCGAGCGGCCAAAATAGTTCTGGGCTCGCCGAGCGAGCGAACGCCCGGTGCTCGATGCGAACGTGGGTTCGCATCGAGCACCGGGCCCATCCTTAGCTAGGGATAATAAATAGAGCTATGCAAAGAAGGAATAGAGGGGAGGGAATAATGACGTCCCAGAATATCAAGAACAGTTATGAGTCTTCCTCCCAAAAAATATTGCCAAAAGATAGAAATTCAGGGGAGAAGCTGAAAAACCCTCTAGGAAACATTACTACTGAAGCTTCAGCAATACAACACACACAGCATTCACCGGTACAGATAATGGAAAAGCAAGATCATCAGGAGCAGATCCTGGAATACACACCAATAGAGGTGCAGAGGAAGGAATCTTATACAAAGGAGGAAAGGGGGAACAAGTAGGAGGAAAAGAGATCTGGAAGTAAATCCGTTATCAAAGAGAGCATACAAAATGCACAGGGAGGAGAACCAACCTAAAAAGATGTATTTCAAGCAGTACAGATATGCAATACTACATTAATCACATTATCAAGCCAATTTCAGCATTTACGGGAGAAAGTTACTATTATATGCCATGCTATGGTTTGCTATGGTATGCTATGGTTTGAGAACACACAACTGCTGTGGAGGATAGAAATAGCAATGTTGAAAATACTTTGGCCTTTATGTAACGGGATCTAAAAGCAGTGGGTTTACAGTTCAAACACCATGCTAATTACATAGACACTTTAGAAAACAGGTTATGCAGAAATAATGTCAGGATATTGGGCCTCCGGAACAGATGGAAGGAAGACATGCTATAGAATTTATTAAATGCATTTAATAAGCACAGCGAAAATGTGCATACCCGCTCTTTGGAAATCGCCTAATCCCCCAACGACCGCAGATTGGCTTAGACGTATTTCCAAAATTGCGGAATTGGAGGACTTAATCCACCAATCCAAAGATTCACCCACTAAATTCAAAACTGTATGGTCTTGCTGGCATCACTTCACTATGACTGATGAATATAAAGAACTGCTTTCTCCTAGTCAACCCAGGCCCCAGGACACCCAAGGACCAAACTAAGAATCCACATCCGATCCGTCATATTAAACCTGACCCCTCTATCCACCTGATGTATACTGCTTACCATCTTTCTATGTTTGGATAACCATGGTGCTTTTACTATGTAATACACCCACACCCACTCCCTCCCCCATCCCACCCGCACGTCCTCCCCCATTACCCCTAAATGCCTCTGTACTTACATGCCCGTGCCTCCCAGAAATACTACATCCGGGGATGCTAGTGGTCCAAGACCGCATTCCCGGAATTGATCCGCCATCCTATGGTTAGCGAGGCATCGGAGCAATCACCATCCCCACACGTGTGCACGGTAGTTTCTGAACCTACCAAGATGTTTGTAATGTTATCTCTCTGAACCACACAACTTTGGGGCCCTTGCCCCTCCCTTTGCTGTGGTCTACTAGTTCTATGTTTTTGCCATTGACTACGCATACAGCATTCCCAACATATGTTTGATTCTCAGGGAACTTATTTGTTAATAGCTAACTGCAATGTTTCAACTGGTTGATGTTTTCATGTATTCATGTACACGATGTAATGGCCTAATGCGTTGTCATACCTGTTGTACTTATTGTTTACAATAAACTTTTTTCTTGGAAGAAAAAAAAATAATTTATTGAACATTGGCTGTTGGAGATTTTTGACAAAAAGCATTTTTCCTCTTTCTTCTCTGTTGAGCGTGCTCATAGGATACCATCAAGACCCCCTTCTCCAGGAAAGTTTCCAAGCCCATTTATTGTTAAAATGCTGCATTTTGGTGACAGAGATAAAATAATGGCCTTGGCACGAACAAAAGGCATTATAGAAGTTAAAGGGTCAAAAATGTCCTTTTACCCAGATTACTCTATTCAAATACAAAAAATGAGGGCAGAATATTCTGAAGTTAAAAACTGTCTTCGTAAACTCTAAATAACGTACAAAATGTTATACCCGGCTAAACTGAGGATTATTGTTAAAGACGAGACAATTTTTTTTTGATAATTCTAAAAAGGCCACAATATAGCTGGACAAAAATTAGCAAAATTTGTCTTCTGATTGCAGAGATAGACCCAGCTAAGAAAAAGTCACTTGCTTTTTTCTTGTTTTTTTTTTTTTTTGAGATCTTGCTAGTTTAGCTAGGAATTCTACCACCCATGTGATTCGTGGAGACAATCTTACTTCCTTAGAGAAGGCTGCTTTGCATAATTTACAGAATGATACATCAATTGTGGTACGCAATT
Organism: Lithobates sylvaticus; assembly: GCA_028564925.1. Lineage (NCBI taxonomy): Eukaryota > Metazoa > Chordata > Amphibia > Anura > Ranidae > Lithobates > Lithobates sylvaticus. The sequence continues at coordinate 109,059,550 of CM053031.1, read as the reverse complement.
CGGACAAAGGGGGCATGGTAGTCATAATGAATGGTACTTCCTATAGGGAGGAAGCAATTATACATTTGTCAGACCATAATACATAATGAAGACTTAGGGGTCTTACAGGGCAGGCCCATTGTTACGGGTATAGGTACCCTTAATGAAAAATTAGGCCAATGGTTGGATGACCAGCTGCAACCTCTGGTGTGTTCTCTACCCCGTCACCTTAAGGATACCAACCACCTCCTTAGCGTTATGAGTGATATAGAATGGAAACAGGATTTTGTTTGGTTGACCTGTCATGTCACCAGACCTGCATCATTTAGCTAGAGAAGGGATTTCCTTTTATTTAAAATTCCACACTGAATTATCTGTTCTGGAGGTGTTGGACTACCTACTTACCCACAATTATTTAATTTTTAATGGTGTGTTCTATCTCCAGCAGTGTGGGGCCTCGATGGGGGCACAATTTTTGCCCTCAGTCGCTGACCTCTTCATGGGTTGGTGGGAGCGGTCCCACATCTATGGCGATAGCAATCCCTTCAGGCCCTATATTTATTTATTTAGTAATTTTATAAATGATCTCCTGTTTGTTTGTGACAGAAAAATGGGGGACCTTGTCTCCTTTTTATCCTATCTAAACACAAACAACTGTAATTTACACTTTATTGGATGTTTGGAGGAGTGGGAGATCCCATTTTTAAATGTCCTGTTGGTGGCATTGCATAACAGAGTTATCACACATCTGTATAGGAAACCCTTGGCTGGCAACAGTTCGTTGCTAGCTCAGTCCAGTCACCCTAAACACATGGTTCGAATAATTTACATTGGACAATTCATCCGGCTTCACATAATTTGTACTGAGGACACTGATTTTGAAAAAGAGGCAGCTCTACTGTATGAATGATTCAGACAATGTGGTTATCTCAAATGGGTACTTTAACAAGCATACAGCAAAGGCTAAGACCAAACAAGACATACTTGACAAACCATGCACCTCCACTGTTGGCTATGGTGACAGGCTGGCCCTGGTTACTTCTTATAGCCAGAAATTCCGGCAGATGGGGGACATTGTTAAGAGGTATTTGCCACTTGTCTATGAGGATAGTGAGTTATCTGTTATCATATGGGATGGTATTAACATTTTTCCCAGCAGAGCTCGCTCTATAGCAAATTCTTTATCACCTAGCTTCTTTCAGTCAACGCCCAAAGTGCCACCTGGCTGCATTTTAAGGGAAACTATAAATGTGGAGCCAGAGATTGTCCATGTTGTCCCCACATTCTTGGTGGGGATGTGGTAACATCTAGCACTCATAACAAGTCGTTTATTTTTAAAGACTTTTTTAACTGCAATACCAGATTTGTTATTTATGCTATTATTTGCAAAGCCTGCAACATTCAATATGTGGGATGGACAACCCGGCGATTGCGGGACCATTTCCAGGAACATCTTAATGACACTAGAACCAATACATCCACTAATGTGGCCAGACACTATTCATTCCACCAGGTTGTGGAAAGGGTCAAACTATCTACCAGAAGTGTTTGTTTAGTCTTTTATGCAAGAAGGAGGTTTTTTGGATCTTCCACTTGCATACTAGTATTCCAGGTGGTTTTAATTTTGAGTGGGATGTTTCCCACTTTTATGAATGACTTTACATCTTCTTTTTCACCTCTATTTATCTATTGTGTTTTTGCATATAAGCCAGTATTATTTGTTCTCCCCCCTGTTTTTTGATTCTTTGCAGTGGATTGGAGTGAGTACCTATGTTTTCATCTAGGGATTTTGATATATAACGTACATTATTCAACTTATTTACTAATGCATCATTGGTGGTATAGTTAAGTGTAATTATGGAGTGCCCTTATTTAATATATATATTTGCCTAGAATAAAAATAGTGATTTTCTCTTATATATGACATAAGATAGTGAATATATTTGTTTTTAATCAAATATTTGAGTGTGCAGCTATGGGCGTTTTTTATTTTTGGAGGATCCTGGATGTGTTTATTATAGTGTTATTAGTTCTTGTTATTCACATCCATATTTACTCGCTCATTGCTTTGTATGTCCTCAGTCCTTTATTTTATGGGGACATTCGGGGGTGGGAGTGAGCATTGTCAGCTCTGTCCCCGCATGTCTCCCCACATTTGCTTACAGTACCTTGTGCATATTTAGTTATTAAGAAATCAAATTGTGTTTTACAACATATGTCGGTCTGTTGGGGTGCTGCTCTTTGCATATGGACATATATATCGAGTGACATTAATTGGTACTTTAGCCATATTTATAAATTTATATCATATATATATATATATATATATATATAAGTTGTGCTCATAAGTTTACACACCCTAGCCAATGACAGGTCGACTTGGCCTTGTGTTTTGGATCATTGTCATGTTCGAATGTCCAAGTACGTCCCATGCACAGCTTCCTGGCTGATGAATGCAGATGTTCCTCCGGTATTTTTTGATAACATACTGAATTTATCTTGCATCAATTCTGACCAAATTTCCTGTGCCTTTGTAGCGCACACACCCCAGAAACTAGACATGGGAACCGTCAAAAAATTTGTTTAGTTTTGTTCCGTTTCGTAAAATAAAAATCGGAATTCGTAATTTGTGTACGAATTCCATTCGAATTCGTACGAAATACGAATTTCGTACGAACCGTTAAAAAAATGATTGAATTGAATTGAATCGTTTTAAATCGTTACGAATCGTTACAAATGTTAATAAATCGTTATTGAATTGCCGGTTCCCGTAACATATAGAACAATTCAATTCCAACTACCAAATATCAAATTTCAACTAATACGAAAGAAATTATTATAGCGGATATAACGAATGATTCGAATGAATTCGAATGATTCGAATGACAAAGTGTCATTTTTGCAGGAAAAAAAGCTATTTAAAATCACTCGCGGCTAATGAATTGTTGGCTCCCGTAGCACAGAGAACAGTCATTCATTGAAAGTCATTGATAAAAAAAGCGTGGGGGTGACCCCAAATTCAATAACCAGGCCCTTCAGGTCTGCTATGGATATTAAGGGGAACCCCACTTCAAATTCAAAAAAAACAAATGACGTGGGGTCCCCCCTAAATATCCATACCAGACCCTTCAGGTCTGGGATGGATTTTAAGGGGAACCCCCGGCCAAAAAAAAATGGCGTGGGGTCCCCCTCAAAATCGCGCCCCCCCCTCCTGAACCGTACCAGGCCACATGCCCTCAACATTGGGAGGGAGCTTTGGGGTCCCCCCCAAAGCACCTTGTCCCCATGTTGATGAGGACAAGGGCCTCATCCCCACAACCCTGGCCATTGGTTGTGGGGGTCTGCGGGCGGGGGGCTTATTGGAATCTGGAAGCCCCCTTTAACAAGGCGACCCCCAGATCCCGCCCCCCGTGTGAAATGGTAAGGGTACCCCTACCATTTCACCAAAAAAGTGACAAAAATGGTAAAAATTACAGGAGACGGTCTTTGACAATTCCTTTATTAAAATCTTCTTTCTTCTGGTCTTCCTTCTTCCTTTCTTCATCCTTCAGTTTCTTCATCTTCTCCTTCTGGCATCTTCTTCCATCTTCTTCCATCTTCTTCTTCCTCCGATCCGCTTCTTCTTGCTCTGGTCTTCTCGTCCTTCTCGTCCGGCATCTTCTTCCATGGCGTTGGCGTCTCTTCTTGGGCCGCTCCTCGCAACGTCCCCATGACGCATGGGGACATCATGGGGACTTCCCTATGGCTTTCCCCATGACGTCAGAGGGGTGCGGGGTCACCAGGTGCCCTCAGTTATAAAAGACCTGTTAGACGCAGCAAAGCCTCACACAGCGGGAGCCTCCCATTGCGAGGAGCGACCCGACACAGAAGAACAGACGCCAACGCCATGGAAGAAGATGCCGGACGAGAAGACCAGAGCAAGAAGAAGCTGATCGGAGGAAGAAGAAGATGGAAGAAGATGCTGGAAGGAGAAGATGAAGAAACCAAAGGATGAAGAAAGGAAGAAGGAAGACCAGAAGAAAGAAGATTTTAATAAAAGAATTGTCAAAGACTGTCTCCTGTCATTTTTAAAATTTTTGTCACTTTTTTGGTGAAATGGTAGGGGTACTTTTGTACCCCCTTGCCATTTCACATGGGGTGGCCGGGATCTGGGGGTCCCCTTGTTAAAGGGGGCTTCCAGATTCTGATAAAGCCCCCCGCCTGCAAACCCCCACAACCAATGGCCAGGGTTGTGGGGACGGAGCCCTTGTCCTCATCAACATGGGGACAAGGTGCTTTGGGGGGTCACAGACCCCCAAAGCACCCTCCCAATGTTGAGGGCATGTGGCCTGGTATGGTTCAGGAGGGAGGGGGGACGCTCTCGTCCCCCCTCTTTTCCTGCGGCCTGCCAGGTTGCGTGCTCGGATAAGGGTCTGGTATGGATTTTGAGGGGGACCCCACGCCATTTTTTTTTGGGCGGGGTTCCCCTTAAAATCCATCCCAGACCTGAAGGGTCTGGTAGGGATATTTAGGGGGGACCCCACGTCCTTTTTTTTAAAATTTGAAGTGGGGTTCCCCTTAATATCCATAGCAGACCTGAAGCGCCTGGTAATTGAATTTGGGGGGACCCCACGCTTTTTTTTTATCAATGACTTTGAATGAATGACTGTTCTCTGTGTTATGGGAGCCGACAATTCATTAGCCGCTAGTGATTTTAAATAGCTTTTTTCCTGTAAAAATGACACTTTGTGCAGGGACAGTTCTCGATATTAGATATACTGAATCTCAAATTCATTCGAATCATTCGTTATATCCGCTATAATAATTTCTTTCGAATTAGTTGAAATTCGATATTTGGTAGTTGGATTTGAATTGTTCTCTGTGTTACGGAAGCCGACAATTCATTAGCCGCGAGTGATTTTAAATAGCTTTTTTTCCTGCAAAAATGACACTTTGTCATTTGAATCATTCGAATTCATTCGAATCATTCGTTATATCCGCTATAATAATTTCTTTCGTATTAGTTGAAATTCAATATTTGGTAGTTGGATTCGAATAATTCGGAGCCGAAATTCGTAAACAGAATTTCGTATTCCGTACAGAATTCGTATTCGAAAAAATTTGTACTACAGATTCGTACGAATGTACGAATTTCGAATTCGTACGAAACTAATAGCACATGTCTACCAGAAACATCAGCAATCCACCTTCGTGTTTCACAGTAGGAATGGTGTACCTTTCATCAAAGGCCTTGTTGACTCTTCTCCAAATGAAGCGTTTATGGTTGTGGGCAAAAAGCTCAAATTTAGTCTCATCACTCCAAATTACTTTGTGCCAGAAGATTTGAGGCTTGTCTCTGTGCTGTTTGGCGTATTGTAAGTGGGATACTTTGTGGCATTTGCATAGTAATGGCTTTCTTCTGGCGACTTGACCATGCAGCCCATCTTTCTTCAAGTGCCTTCTTATTGTGCATCTTGAAACAGTATTTCATTTGAAGTTTTTTGTGGGTTTTTCTTTGCATCCCTAACAAATTTACTGGCAGTTGTGGCTTAAATTTTAGTTGGTCTACCTGACTGTGGTTTGGTTTCAACAGAACCCCTCATTTTCCACTTCTTGATTAGAGTTTGAACACTGCTGATTGGCATTCTCAATTCCTTTAATATCTTTTTATAGCCCTTTCCTTTTTTATACAGTTCAGCTACCTTTTCCCGCAGATCTTTTGACAATTCTTTTGCTTTCCCCATGACTCAGAATCCAGAAACATCAGTGCAGCACTGGATGAAAGATGCAAGGGTCTGTCAGGAGTCCAGAAACTTATTGACCTTTTATACACACACACTAATTACAAGCAAACAGATCAGAGGTGAGGATGGTTACCTTTAATAGCCATCCCAACTCCTTTGTGTCAACTTGTGTGCATGTTATCAGGCCAAAATCACCAGGGTATGTAAACTTGTGATCAGGGTGATTTGGGCAGTTTCTGTTGTCATTATAATTTAAAAAGATTAAACACAGTTGATTGATAATAAATTACTTCAGCCAAACACTAACCATGAGTGAAAGAAATGTTTTTGTATGATAATCCATATTCTCTGAAAAATGAATGCCAAGAAATCAAATTCTGCCAGGGTATGTAAACTTATGTATGTATACACACACACATATATATATATATATATATATATATATATATATATATATATATATATATATATATATATATGCATAGATTTGCACACTTTTTGAGTTAAAAATTTTTGTTTATATTGACGTTTATAATTTTTTTCTTTTCTTTAGTATTTCTATGCATGTGTATATATATTTTTTAAACTTTTTGGTTTCCTTTTTATTTTGTGTATTTTTTTCTTTTTATATATATGCATATTGTTTTATATGGCATAGTTTAGTGTTGTATGTGTTTGCTGGGCTCTGTGGTCACGTTGGACAGATTGTCCGCCTTGAATTTTTGTTCGATTGGTTTCACATGTGACTGGGGAGCTATAAGCAGGCATACACACTCTGGGCAATTAGGATTAAGCACAGGAGTGTGAAACACGTCTGCTGATCCTCCGTGGGTTGAGTCTGTGTGGCATGTCTTTCATTCCCATTTTTGCACAATAAAGGAGCTGTCTTTATTCTCTGGAATTGCTGCTATCTTTTTCTTTTCTACCTGCATATGGGGTTTGCGGACCCAGGCAGCCACCCAGGATTTTTTGGCAGCTGAAGATCTTACAGGAGCGGTGCTCACCCCATTTGTCTTTTCCTGCATTTCTATATCTGCTGGATCGATATTATGTATATAGATATATTTATGGTCGGAGCCCTCGGTCCTGAAGATATGAAGGAGCAAACATAAACACGCCACAAGACAGACAACATAACTAGACTTGAAGTGTGCCCTGGCCTATCGAAAGGTAAGCCCTGGTGAGCTGAGCCATGAGGCCCATTCTGCTAGGAGAATAGTTAAGAAAAGGGCCCTTACCTGAGAAGTAATGGCTGTTTCTGTAGAGAAACGTATTGGAGTGTTCTGAGAAGGGGAATGGGTGGGTGGGTACGGCGCACTGGAACCGACACCGGCCGTTTGTGGATGGTCTGGTATATAAACCCTCCGGGCTCCTCCCATAATTGCAGGCCACCATACTGGCCTTCCTATTTATGGTCGGAGCCCTCGGTCCTGAAGATATGAAGGAGCAAACATAAACACGCCACAAGACAGACAACATAACTAGACCTGAAGTGTGCCCTGGCCTATCGTAAGGTAAGCCCTGGTGAGCTGAGCCGTGAGGCCCATTCTGCTAGGAGAATAGTTAAGAAAAGGGCGCAAAAGACTTGGTTTTAGGGAGGTAATGGTTTATTTTGGTAAAGGCAAATACTACAAGGCAAGGTTGCTGAAAGCCCGGGACATTTCGGTTTGGTGATCGGGAATGTAACGGGCGAAGCAGGTGGACTTCCACCGGCCCATCTTCCTGATCACGTGATCCGGGACTCCGTTGCGGGAGGCTGCGGATGCTGCTCCGATGCGAAAGGAATGACCTGAGAATTGTGCGGGGTCAAGACCTAAGTTGCGAAGGAGGATCCTGACGTGTGTGACGAATTGATTGCTGCTAAGGGGCCTGACCGGAAATGGTAACAACGGGCTGTCGGGTGAGGGATCAGGTAGATGTGCCAGTAGCTGATCTAAAACTGCTACGGAGCACCAGGCGTTGAGAGTTTCGAACAGCTTGATGTCAGTGCCTGGGCCAGCCTGCTGCGTTTTAGATGTTTCTAGGTGCAGGATGAAAAAGGTCTGACGACGTACGAGGTGCCGCCTGCGTAGCGTCTTGCAGATAGGGCCGGTAACTAAAAATTCGCTGGGGCGTAAGAAGCCGTAGAAGGCCAGGTACATGGCTGCCTGGATGACCAGGCTGGGAAGAAAGCCGAATGGGGAATGCGAGAGCATGATTGACAAGTCCCGAAAAATGGCACTGGTTACTGGGAGGCGTTTGATGTTGACCTGCGGCTGTCTTTTGAGGATGCCGCGCAGGATTGCCTTGACTGCGTGGGAGGCGAACAAGGATGGTTTGGAAGGGTCTTGTAAAGAAATGAAATGCTGGATACCGGCTAGATGAAGTTTGATGGTGTTGTGCGATAAAGCTAGCTGTGTGTGGCAGTGTGAAATGAAGGCCAGGATATGGTGGAGGTCCCCTGGTGTCCCCCCATGGCTTGCGTCCAGAAACTGGTGGTACGTCTTCCAAGCAGCTTGGTAGGCTTTCAGCGTGTTGTGTGACAACGAAAAGTTTATAAGACTGGTGGCGCTGTGAAGGTGGTGACTCAGAGTAGGGTTAGTTGAGACCAGTGAGGGATAGCAGACATGGTCGGATCGGCTCCGGGTTCCTGCGAAAAGAACGACGAAAAATTAAAGCGGGACAGAGCGTCGGCTGAGGTGTTACATTTGCCCGGGATGTGGACGCAGAGGACATTGAACTGGTACAGAAGGGACAGTTGAACTAGCCTGCGCAGGAAGGCCATTATGGCCAAGGACTTGGAACGGCCTTTGTTTATGATGTTGGCTGTGGCCTGATTGTCGGTGGCAAATATCACCGTCTGACCTGCCCAACTGCTCCCCCAGGTTTGTGCTGCTGCCACTATAGGGTATAGCTCGAATAAGGAAGAGGATTGGCTGAAACCGGGGATTGCCAAAATCTCTGGCGGCCATGGACCGGAAAACCAGTGGGGGCCAAAAATAGCTGCAAAGCCAGTGGAGGCAGCGGCGTCCGTGACTATCTGGGGAGAAGAAGGAGATGCTGCTGGTATAAACATGGAAATGCCATTCCAGTCAGCTAGGAAGTGGTCCCACATGGAAAGGTCGGCTATAGCTGCCTGGTCAAGTTTGAAGATCTGGTCTGGGTCTTGACATTCTGTGAGAAAGACCAGAAGGCGGGAGACGAAAGATCGTCCCTGAGGGATGATTCTTACCGCGAAATTTAACATCCCGAGTAAAGACTGGAGTTGCCTCCTGGTGCACCCCTGGGTGGCCGTGAAGGAATGAATGACCTCCCTGATGCGGGTCAGCTTGTTGGGTGGTAGGCTGGCCTGCATGGCCTGAGTGTCCAGTATGATACCTAAGAAGGTGATGCGTTGTGCTGGACCTTTTACCTTCTTCTCTGCTATGGGTATGTTGAGGTTGGAAAAGACCTCTTTTAGACTCTTTAGGTCTATGGGGGGTTCGCCGGGGTCTTCGATGAGCAAAAAATCATCCAGGTAATGGATCACTTTCTGACAGGATGCGTGGTGTGAGAGAATCCAGGACAGGGACTGTGCGAATGTGTCAAAGAGCCACGGGCTGCTCTTGGATCCGAAGGTTAGCTTCGTGGCAAAGTAATACTGACCTTTCCACCTGACTCCGTGCCAACGCCACAGACATGGCTGGATTGGTAGAAGCTTGAAGGCGTCTGCGACGTCTGCTTTAGTCAGCCAGGCGCCCGCACCGATGTTTAGGATGGCTTGGATAGCGAGGTCGACAGAGGAGTATTTGAGGGAAAATTCCTCTGAGGGTATGAGTGAATTTAAGCTCGTTGTGTGAGTAAAATGAGGCGCGGACAAATCATAGATTAGACAGAGTTTATTAGAAAACTTTCCTTTGACGAGCCCGATAGGGCTAACTCTCCAAACAGAAAATGGTGGGTGAGAGAAAGGGCCGATCATGTACCCCTGGTCAAGTTCATTTTGTAGTAGGGTACTGATGGCTTCCACGTCGGTGGCTGCTGACAGCAGGTTTTTGCACTCGTGGGTGGTGTCGGGTAGTGTGATAAACCCCGTGTGAAAGCCTGTGGTGAAGCCCTGTACCAGGAAGGCTGCTAGTGAGGGTGACGGAGGAAAGGTAGGATTGCAGCCATCCGATGTGAATACGGCTTAGTCATGCCAAGTTGAGCTTCTTAATCCCGCAAGAGATACTGGGGTGAGCTTTGCGGCAGGTGAGGCAGATGTGGAGAAGTCTGCAATGTGGGAAGTTGCAACCCCCCAAGTTAAAGTTGTTGCATATCTGCGCACAGGGGCGGACTGACCATTCGGCCACTCGGGCACTTCCCGAGGGCCCCGGGCCACTAGGGGGCCCCATCAGGGTTGCCAGCCTCAGTAAAACCAGGGACAGTATGTAAAAATCAGTGTTTTTTTACATCTGTTTCTGAAATGTCCCTTACCGACATCCTTTTGGTCTAAAAATCCAGAGATTATAGCTGCCCCACCTCTCCAGTACCTTCTCTGCCAATAGAAACATATCTGTGTATACTGTGTGTACATGTATGTGTATACTGTGTGATTGTATACTGTGTGTGTATACTGTGTGGCCCCGTAATCTCTGAATCTCTGATTGCCTGGGGGCCCCATAATCTCCTATTGCCCTGGGGGCCCCATGAGTTGTCAGTCCGCCCCTGTCTGCGCACCTCCTAACGTTTGGACGGGCCATCCGAGCTTGTCTTCCTGGGGGTGTTATGGGGTTGCTCCTGAATACTGGGCTGTGTTTGGGACGGAGGGGAAGTTGGGGAAGCGTCTGCCATCGGGGTCTGAACACCAATTGGCCGTGTGGGTGGAGGATTGGCAGTTGGTGCAAAGTGGGGAGCGAAGGCCAGCGAAATGGCGACAGAAAAGTTCGGTGTCGATAGCGCTCCAGTCAGTGGTTGCCTGGAACTGGCTGAGCCTGGCTGCTGCCTTTGCTGAAAAGGAGCGATGGTAGTCGTAGAATGCACTGCCCCCGTACTTGTACCCTAAATCTGTGACTGCGTGAAGGTAGAGGTCTAGTTCTTCCCTCCTGTCGGGTTTGATGGAGCAGATAACATCCCGAAACATGCCGAAGGCTAGCACGAACTCCGTGACCGTGAGCTTTCGTGTAAGCCTGTGGTCTTTCGCTTTTAGGACAACGGATACGTCGCCCCAAGCGTAGGCTTTGTTCTCTGTCACGTCGTGTACCGAGATAAGGAGGGATGCCAAGTTGATGTCTCGGCCATCTAGTATGTCCTTCCTTATGCTCGCTGGGACGAGATGTGCGGGGAAGACGGAGAAACCGCTGTGGGGCGTACCTGTAAGGTATGATGCGGGGGTGGCGGTGGCGGTGGCGACAGTTGGTAAAGTGGGGGTTACTTGCTGGAGCTCCAAGGTCCCCACTCTGGACTGGACGTCGGAGACGGTAGTTGATAGGGAGGAGACGAGCGTGTGTAGCTGGGACACTGCCGAGGCGATTGATTGTAGTGATGCCTGAGTGTCTGGTGGGGTTGGAGGGGATGGGATGGGGAACAGTAGACTGAACAGTTCAGCTTTCCTGGCTGTGGCGGGGTAGGGGATATTCCTGCGCCTCAGCTCTGCTGAGAGTCTGGGGATGGTCCAAGCTCTGAAGGCCTGTGAAATGTTGTCTGCCGAGCCCGCCTCGGGAGGTGATGGAGATCGTCGCTGCCGGCCAGAGACATGGCGTCTGCTAGAATAAAAGAGGGGGGATGCATGTTTCTCTTTTTTTTTTTTGAGCTTGTAAAACAGGAGAAAAATATATGGGCGTTTTACATAGATTGGGGAGGGGGGAAGTGGGAAACAGAGCAGGATACCGTGCGACAGGTATGGGGACAATCGGGGATTGCGCGTGAGCGCTGAGTGAGATTGTTCCTCTGGCCTATTTGGAAACTCAGGGGATGCGTGACAACCGAGGTGAGCCAGGAGGTGACTGGACAGGTAACCGATGCTCGGGTGTCCGTCTGTGCTCGGCACAGACTAGTTAACCAGCGCCCCCCAAGGCGGTACTGGGGAGAGTGGCTGCTGATTGGTTGCTAAGTAGGAATGTTTCGATCTGTAGTAGTTTGACGTAGGTTTGGTCTGCTAATACTTGCACTGCCAGCAAGTCATGAGATTAGGTGACCTTGTCTGCGTAGTGAAGGCTTGTGCTTCAAAAACAGAGTGACATGCATAGAAGTATGTGACAGTTACTAACGCCTGGATACTGAGCCAAATATATATGCATTTTAAATAGATTGGGGAGGGGAGAAGTGGGAAAACAGAGCAGGATACCGTGCGACAGGTATGGGGACAATCGGGGATTGCGCGTGAGTGCTGAGTGAGATTGTTCCTCTGGCCCATTTGGAAACTCAGAGAATGCGTGACAACCGAGGTGAGCCAGGAGGTGACTGGCCAGGTAACCGATGCTCGGGTGTCAGTCTGTGCTCGGCACGGACTAGTTAACCAGAGCCCCCCAGGGCGGTACTGGGGAGAGTGGCTGCTGATTGGTTGCTAAGTAGGAATGTTTCGATCTGTAGTAGTTTGACGTAGGTTCGGTCTGCTAATACTTGCACTGCCAGCAAGTCATGAGATTAGGTGACCTTGTCTGCGTAGTGAAGGCTTGTGCTTCGAAAACAGAGTGAGATGCATAGAAGTATGTGACAGTTACTAACGCCTGGATACTGAGCCAAAAGGTGCGTGAAACGAGGATGTGTAGTGAAAGGTGTGTAGAGAGAAAGGAAACTAAAATAACAACAACCTACGCACCTGCTTGCTGCCCTAGTGATAGAGTCTCTGTTGGGGTCGAACCTGGTAGACCTGGTACCTACGGTAGGGTGACATGGAAATATTGTAACAGAAAAAAAAAAAAAAAGATGGGTTGCAAGAGCTGATTCGGGGCCATAGTTGACCCCCTGGTGAAGAGATGCAAGCCCTCAACATTTTTTTTTTTTTTTACCTGGGAAAGAAAGAGATCCGACCGTGGAAGCTAGATTGTAACTGGTTCAAATCGGCTGGCGGTGAGTGATAAGCAGGGACAGTGGGGCGTATGACTGTGAAAGAAACAAAACGAAAACAGCATGGTGGACGAAGTGATTCGGTATGGTAACGAGGGCAAACACATTAGTCCTACCTGCGATGCTGAAACGTAACGATCTGGAAGTGCGAACGGGAACTGGAATCTGCGATCGGGAACGAGGAACGTAGGACAACGCGAAGTGAGTTGTTTGTCGGCCTGGTGACGTAGGATACGGCGCACTGGAACCGACACCGGCCGTTTGTGGATGGTCTGGTATATAAACCCTCCGGGCTCCTCCCATAATTGCAGGCCACCATACTGGCCTTCCTATATATATTTGAATGTAATGTATCAGATTAACAGATCTATCCACGCAACACACACACACTATCCACGAGATAATATAAATGGTTCTACAGCTACAAAATGCAAACATTATGCTGTCACGTGGCTGTAACATACAGTCAAAATGTTGGTAGATAACAGTTGGTCATGAATGTTGTCCGCTTACCTGCATATTATTGATAAAGAAGGACTAATCTGCCTGATAAGTAATCAATGTATGGTTAGATGACATTCCACTTATGCATATGTTAGAGACATTTTGTTCAAATTCTAGCTACTGCTGTAGTATGTGAAATTTAGGAGATCATTACTTAAAATTTTCTGACAAACGAATTGTCTCAGGCTGTCATTATATATCCATAGAAACTAATCACCCATCCCTTTTATTTTTTGATAATGTAATGAAGGATATAATTGGTTTATTCAAAACAAGAGTGTATGAGATGTACACAACATTTTTCACTGTGACTGAACTAGTAAGTCAAATCAATAATTAAAAGTACAATTAATAATACATTTTGATATGACTTGACAAATTACTGAACTATTTAGAGTAATGTAGGCCTAATAGCTAATGTTACCTTTCTGTGCCAAAGTACCAAGTGCCATTTTACTTTGAGAATGTGTAATGTTTTATGTATAGGAACACTGAGAAATGTTACCGGAATGAGTCAAGGGTTATCTTGTACCTTGATTCAATGTTTAGATGTGTTAAGGTCATCCGTCCCATCGGAAATTGACTCCTAATAATTGTGCCTCTGTATTCAACTTCATCCACTTGAGGATTTTGAACATGAAAAATGCATCCTGAAAAACCTCAACAAAATTTTCAGGATGCATCTCTTACATCCAGCTTCTCACCCCGGTCTGCAACTTCACCTGATATTATCGACTATTACTTCCATTCAATATGACAGACAACTAAGAAAAAAATCCTTTCTATATTTGCAAATAACTTTGCCATGGTTGGTACCAAAAATAAGGTCAGTGGAATTTTAAATGTAAGCAATTACAGAATAAAAAGTATACACTTTATTTACAGTAAAACTTATTTGTTAAAACTATCAAAACATAAAAAAAACAGTATTATGAAACTGAATGTTATACAGTGCATAGAGAGTAAATTTTTTTTTATAAAAAGTATTGTACTGTGTTCACTAGGAATATTCAATAGTGGGAACATACGGTATATCATGAATTGTTTGAGAATTAAAGGATAAAATGTGAGCGTGAGAAGACATAATAAAGCATATTTTTATACCTTTTTAGTTCTTACAGTTATTCTAAAAGTCAGTTGTTAAACTATAAGCTTTCAAAGCCTTGGTATACTTCCAGCTGAGGAACTGCAGGAAGCAGAAGTGAATTCCATACATTTAAAAACTGAATTTCAAACCACTTCTTTTGTGCATTTAAGTGTGTATAACATGTATCTTTTTTTTTTTTTGAAAAATCTTTTTATTAAATTTTTGAAAAACAGTACAACGCATGCATACAAAACAATACATGTATAAAACATACAAGGAACAGTACAACAGTACAGTCCTATCTACATACCTACCCACCTCCCAAAAAAAACAGAACCCAAAATGGGCAACCTACCACATCCTGTGGCTGATGAACTAACGTAGTTCATAGAACCCCCCCTTCCCTACCCTCCCCCTCCCCCCCCCCAACCTTGCGTGCAACTCAATGCTTTGGAGTGTACCATATTATAATGCAGTGAATTTAACCTACTCCCATCATGCCATCCCTGCGTATAAGAGGGGATATGGACTGTCCACCGTTATACCTTCAAACATAGAGATTAATAACCACTCTACCTTAACGTGTTACATTTTCAAGCATGTCATATTTAGATCAGCGTCCAACAATTATTTCTATCATCCCACAGTGTCTGATGAGTCTAACCAAGGTTGCCATAATTTGTAAAACTTCTTCTCACAGCCTCTAGATCTATATGTCGCTTTGTATAGGGGGATAACTTTATTTACTAAACCCTTCCAGAATGACAGCGTAGGAGCCTCCCTCTTTTTCCATTTTAAAAGTATGGCTTTCCTGCCATAGAAAAGGCCAATGTTCAGGAATGTGCGATGTGCCCTTGAAGGAACTACCTCCTCCACAAGGCCGATCATACACACCCTGGGCGTTTGGGGTATAGGTATACTTAGCACTTCCGTCAAACAATCTGTAATACCGGCCCAAAAGGGTTGTATTTGTGGGCAGCTCCAGAAAATGTGTTCGGCATCCGCCGGGGAATAGTCACAGCGCCAGCAGCTGCTGTTGGATGATGAGTAGATGCGAGCTAGCCTAGCTGGTGTGAAGTAGATTCGGTGCAAAAATTTAAACTGTATCAATCTGTCCCTCGCCGAGACCAGATGTTTAAAGGGGTGATCCCACATGTCATCCCAGTCTTCCCCTTGAATATCCGAAATCTCGCTCTCCCATTTCCTCCTACATTTGACTAAACCAGGGGGTTTTTTTTTAAAAGGGGATTTATATACTGTGGAGAGAGGTTTGGCTAGGTCCACTGTAGTCAGCATGGACTCTAAGTCTGAGGGCAAATATTCAATACGCATACCTACAAATTGAACCTGGAATGCATGACGCAGTTGCATATAGCGGAAAAAATAAGTATTCGGAAGGTCGTGTCTGGCTTTTAGCTGGTCAAAGGTACAGAGTTCCCCTTCACTAGTGATGTCTTTCAGCGGTTTGATGCTTTTACACGCCCAAGTCTCCGGGTCTGGGAAGGAGAGAAAATGTGGGAACTTAGGATTCATCCACAAGGGGGCCGATGGAGTAACCCCGTCATAGCTAGGTGTTGTCAGGGTAGTAGTGACCTCCCAAGCCCTAATAGTGGCCTTCATGGAGCTCGTCAAAGGTAAACAGGATTTTGTGCCTCTGTATAGTGCCAGACGCAGACTTTCATATGAGCCCAGCAATGCCGCTTCAACAACCGTGGCAGAGTCGCCTTCCTCCGCCGTCAGCCATTTCCTGGCAACCACCATTTGGCCTGCCAAATAGTATTTTTGCCAGTCCGGTATCTTTAATAGCAATTCTTTTATAATTAAACTACTTATCATCAGTGCCAGATGTACATCAATGAAGCCCGTAGGGGACAACTTTTGGCTGCTAAAGCAAGACCTTCTGCTGTACCGCAACTTTTAAAAATAACATAATCTTGTTTACTGGTCATAAAATTGATTAAAATATTGTGACAAAGAGTCTAATTTACTAAACACGTTGAAAATCTTCACTCATTGTAGCTGTGCTCTTTTGAATACCCAATCGTGTGCAGATGAAATAAACCTTAGATTGGAAGCTCCTTGATGGCAGGGACTAATGTAAATGTACAGTATGTACAATTCTGCATAAATTATCAGCACTATATAAATACCTGTAATAAGTAAATATAAATGCTTGTAATTTAGAAATAGGAATTTTCTCTTCACATGATTGGATAATTGAATTGAACCATCCTAGCACTGGGGTTACAGTGCTTTTTATGTGAGTATCTGATTTTTATGAATAAAAAGAGAGTATTTTAGCAAAATATAGTGTGCACTAAATATTTTTTCATTGTTTTTTTCATGGTACTACGGTTGGAATTTAAGAGTGACAACGTGCGGTTGTTAAAAGTGGTTGGACATCGTATCTTATTCATCTGTACATTCAAGCTTCCATCTGTGACCACTTTAAGTGGCGAATGCCTGTTTGACCCATCTGCTAGCTCAGGGGTCAAGTGATTGAGGTGAGCGGTTTGGCTAGCTGGTGGAGGAATCACTGATTAGGAGATATCACATGAATGTCTATGAACACCCTTATCACCGCCGAGGAGATCTTATCTGTCAACTTTTATATTCATCTTTTATACCAAAGGGGCTTTTTAACATTTTATGCTATGAGCAATCTGTTATTTTGTTTCTGTATATATTCTTAGCACTGAACTGTTATTTGCCTATTACAAATTAAGAGAATACCTTGGGGACCCCCAGGTCACCAGAACTAGTGTCCCCAATGGAAGATTTTCCCTCTCATACTTTTCTGGAGACAACCCAAAATTTGGGATTTTCTTTTACTTTCACATTCAATGATAATGGTACACAGGACAGACAGAGAGGGTGGATCTCCCTAATGGGGGCACAGACAGAGATAAAACCTGGCAGATGTTCTAATCTAATCCATTTCCATTATGTCCAAAACTGAAAAATAATGTTTCGCCTTTAGTTGTACTTTAAGCCCTATTTGTCCTGAAAAAAAGTGATGGATAAAACCTTAAATATATAATGCGTGGTACTAAAACATCGCTAAAATAGGGTCCTACCACTTTAGTGCTCCCTTATTTCTGGGCCCGGCCATGTTCCTGCAAAGTGACTAAGACACACTTATATGATATCTCTGGGCATATGAAAAGTAGATGAACATATTTTTGGAAGCAGTTTTTACCATGCCATCACTGTGTTTGCAAAGCCCATTACTGAATTTATGCTTTTGTTGAATGTATTTAAATTGTTTTTCTAATTTTGATACCAAGTGCATTTGAAACATTTTAGTTTAAAGTCCAGTTTATACCTCTTGCCTAAAAGGCGGTCTACCTTTCTATATAGAGTCATTTTGGGGTTGGTGCTGCGTAAGGTCCTGCCACTTCCGAACAGCTGTAAATGCAGTACAATGACAAAAAACTTACATGGCAGTTGTCAGCCAATGACTGCCAGAATGCACTCCCTTGTTTTGAGGGCCATGTCATCTTCTCACTAAGTGACTAAGGCATACAGTATTTATGTTGTGTTCCTATGTATAGGAGTAGTAGTATAAAGTATTTCATAGTATAATTACCTATTTATATACATACATTTTAGTATAATTACTTACTTATGTACATAAGAAACTGAAAAAATAATTAAAAACGAAAATGTTTTGCTTTACTTTCAAGTAACCCTAATATGAATATAATAATTACAAATGTTCACATAAATCACATTCTAAAACTTAAGATTGTTTTCTGTTCAAAATGTTGACATTTTTGGAGATAAGACCTTTTTTCATATTATGAGAAAATAGTTTCATTAAAGCGTTTAACCTAAAAAAAAAATATTGATCCAGTTCCCTTAAAGCATGTTATACTGTGCAGCACAGTTTTTGTGCTGTGTAATTTGGCCCCTTCTATCACCTGAAAAACCTGGCTGATCCTGCCTGGCTATGCCCTCCCCCTGTAAACTGACCACGGTTTATCATGGCTGCTAAGCCCTGATACCATGGTCAGTTTATGTGCCTCCGTCCCCTGTCCTCCTCTGTCCTCTCTCCCCCTCCCTATCAGCTCCTGTATCAGTGCCCACCCCCCTCCCCTCTTGCTGCTGAAGTTTCATTTATAGTTTCATACTATCCTCTGTGTTTAATAATCCTATGTTTCCTTGTGTCTGTGCTTTGTAAAAAATAAGCCTCCTTTACCTGTTTTCAGAGCGCCGATCGCGGCTCACGTGACCGGCTGCCTCTCTCCTCCTATTCTCCTCCCCTCCTGACTGACATCAGCAGCTGTCAGACGGGAAGAGCAGAGAGGCGGAGGGTCACGTGAGCGGCGCTCGGCGCTCTGAAAACAGGTAAATAACGGCTTACTTGTATAAAACACAGACGCAGGCAC
Organism: Lithobates sylvaticus; assembly: GCA_028564925.1. Lineage (NCBI taxonomy): Eukaryota > Metazoa > Chordata > Amphibia > Anura > Ranidae > Lithobates > Lithobates sylvaticus. Next base: position 109,040,861 of record CM053031.1, on the reverse strand, counting down.
ATATGATTATTAATAAGAGAGGATGGTATAAAGTGCATAAAGTGGCTTAACAGCCACTTTAATAAAATTGAATATATTGTATATATATAAACCACCATTTCTACATCATGTTGCCTTATGAATAAAACGATTATCCCATATCATAAGAGAAAACTAAAAACTGTTGGAACTTGGCCCATCCCCAAAATGCTACAGGGAAGCTTTAATATTCTATATCAACATTTCTAATCACTTTAAATGTTCTCCATGTAATGTTCCCCATAGCCCCCTCTTTTTTTGGGGGGGGGGGATTTTCTTCTTTTTTTTTTCATCTTAACGGAAAATATATTTTTTTTCTTTCTTTCCTATATCACCTTATTTTTTTTTGGTGATTCTTCAGTTTTGCTTGGCTATGGTCAAATAAAAAAAGAGGGGACTATGGGGGACATTACATGGAGAGCGTTTAAAGCGATTAGAAATGTTGATATAGAATATTAAAGCTTCCTTGTAGCATTTTGGGGATGGGCCAAGATCCAAAAATTTTAGTTTTCTTTTATGAAATGGGATAATTGTTTTATATGAATTTAGGTCATTGTAGCTATTTATCATGACACTAGTAATAGTAGGGTTTAACAACAGTCATGTGACTATTTTCTGTGCAAATGTGACATACAGTCCTCTCTACAGTTCTAATATTGGGCAGTCATCAGATGTGGTCATTGATTTTTTTTTTATGTTGGTTAGGTTTTCCTTTTTGTGCCATAATAAGTTCAAAGAGCATTGCGTGAATATCATATAGATATACTGGGACTGGTGAGACTCATAGTGATTGGCAAATAGCAGGGAGTATAGTATAAAAGTATTTTATTTTGATTGTTCCTGAAGCCACTAGTGACTGGGGACATCACACTTATCCATATTCTGAAATCAAGTTATTTTTGTCTGCATAGACGACACTGCCTAATCTGCACATAGAACTCTCAAAGTGGTGACCTCTTCTGTAGCATGCTAAAGGCAGGATGGTACAGTAGCTACCCATGGTAGCCAAGGACAGAGCTATATGCCCAAATGTTTGGCACCAGCACTGAATATAGCTGCAGTAAAAGGAGTTAGTGGTGAGTTGCGATGGCAACAAGATCCCCCTGGACACTTAAAGTGTCACACACACACACACACAGTGGATTTCAGCAGAAGGTGGAGCAGAGTTACTTGCAGGCGTATGACAATGGAGGAAGAAAGATGAGGGGTGGAAATCAGACACCTGGCTGAAGAACGTAAACTTTCAAATTGTTACACATGTCACTGGGAAAGGGGTCTCACTTTATGTTGCGGTATATCTATGGCAGTTAAAAGGTTCTTACTGCTCAGACTTACCAGACAAGCATTCATTTGAATTCATATGTCTCAAATGTACTTGTGTTTTTCTTTCTCTACCTCTGTCCACATTAATAAAGTATAATCTTAGAAAGCCCGAAAAGCTGTTCCAAAGGCCATTACTGTATGCTGTATCCAACTGGAATCACTATGGAAGGCTGTCCCAGAAGCAAGGGCAACATGACCAGATTGACATTATTGACTTTCGCACTATTATTATTGGACAGTTGAGAACAAGGATCCTCATGTTTTTTTCTTCCTTCATTTTTTTTTGGGGGGTGCGTTTTTTTTTTATCGTATGATTTTTCTTTTATTATTATGGACTTATTACATCCAGAAAAAGTGATGACTACCGATACTGGGATCCAGAAATGTGAACTGTAGAGATGGAGAGTTTAAAAGTTTTTTTTCTTCTCAAAGAGTTTTATTTCATTTCAGAGGGCAAAGCCGAAAGTTCCAAATATTAAAGAAGATTGCACATAAACCATTATTCTATGTGTGGCAGAGTCTCATATTCTCAACTGGCCACAAGGGGCCATCTGTTGCCTTATGAGTTTATGTGAAATCTCCATTAATAGCTGTGAAATATTGTAATTATGAATATATCTCTTTTGGCTTGCAGCTATGATAGTGGGGCCAACCGCCTTTCTCCGAAGCTCTTGTTAATTGCAGACAATGCGGGGCCGAGGCTTGTATACACAAACAATGAAGAGCCAATTCCATTGTCTTTCACCTATTCGCTTCAAAAGGACCCCATGCTGGGGTAAAAAATGAAGTAGCTCAACTCATACTCAATACTGAGACTGAGGTAATCACTAGGAGTTGCATTAAAGGGGGCTGGCTTAGACTAAGTATAGGGAAGATAACCAATCAGAAGTCACGCTATGCCAACCAATGAGACATCAGCATTAAGTGATATACTCAGAGGAAAACAGAAAACAATGTAGGCCTAGTGTGCATGTACACAGCCAATACCCCAAAGGGATGCTTATTATCAAGATAGACAACAAAAAGGTAGATGCAGTTCAAAATGTGGTGTATTTTATTAGTTGAGGCTATATACCAACATGCAAAGATAAATAGTACAAAATATTCAGTCAAAAAGAACATACAATCAGCATATACAATTTGACCATATCAAAGCATAAACATATAATGTTTAGACAAGAAAAACTTGCGATATGTATATAGTCTAGGAAAACGCCGACATGTTTCGGACTTTGGTCCTTTTTCAAAGGCAGTTTAATATCCTGTTCTTTCACATCGAAAATGTGTGAATAGGTAAATGTTAGTACATGAATTATAACAAATGTGCTTGTTTGTTCTACCATGTAGATCGACATAATAGTATATTATTGTGGATATGGTACTCACATGCAACGATGGGGATCTCCCCAGATAAAGTAAGAGGCCACGTTGTAGGCTCATATGGTAGATGTATGCACTGATGCAGTGCCTGTGCAAGTAAAAGCAAGAAAAACTGCCGTGTGGCTGGGCGACGGGCTGGAGGAAACTCAGGCAGCTGCAAGGTCTCTAACAAGAGACAGGCTGACAGCCCGTGACTTGTAAGCGTGTAGCCAATGGGTACAGAGAGCTGGAATAGATTAGAAGTACAAGTCAAAAGTAACAGGTCGTAGAGACCATATAAGAGTATCAAAGTAGTAGAAAAAATGTAGAAATATTACCTATCAAGTTTTCTAAGATGTGTTATCGTCAAAAAACGCCAGCGAGTGGACGGCATGTCTAAAGCCTCCACTGCTGGTCGTTTATAATGAGTATAAGGATTGCTCCCAGCTGTGTGTTCGCGCCACAGGGAGGTGCGGCAGTATATCAGGAGAGCGGCATCGGACGGACGGCCCGCTCTCTGGTGCGCATGCGCGGGGGCTCGGCGCTCCGGCGCATGCGCACTCGCGGCTCGGCGGTCCGGCGCCGCCGCATGCGCACTAGCGCCCACCTGGAGGCGGTGACGCGCAATTAGCGTCACTCTGGTGCCTATTTAAAGCGCCCTGACGCACAGGCACCTTGCTGGTCTGTCTCTCCAGCTTAGTGCCTGTGTGTCCTGTATTACTGAAAATCCCTGACCTTGTACCTGCTGTTGCCAACCCGGATTGCCTGACATTTCCTGCTTATCTCCTGTGTTTGACCCCCTGGCTTGCCCTACGGACTTCCTGCTTATCTCCTGTGTTTGACCCCCTGGCTTGCCCTACGGACTTCCTGCTTATCTCCTGTGTTTGACCCCCTGGCTTGCCCTACGGACTTCCTGATATCTCCTGTGTTTGACCCTCTGGCCTGCCCTACGGACTTTGCTGACACCTCCTGTAAAGGATCCTCTGGTTGCCTGCTGAAGCCTCCTGTGGTTGACCCTCTGGCTAGTCCACCTGACCTCTACCGGATTCCCCAGTGTCAGCACCCCAGCCGGGCGTTTGGTTCTTGCCTCCCTATCCTGCCATCTGCCGGCCACCTGGGCCAGGTCATCATCACCTCCAGGTTCCCCGCCAGTTTCTGCTTACATATCGGAGGTGGCCTGTGCCTCCTGGTGCCGTTTGCTCCCTGTTCCATCTCCAGGGGCTTTCTGCGCTGGGTCGCAAGGGTGAACCGCTCTCGGCATCTCGGCCTCGGTAAGTACAGCTCTGACAGTACAGACCAGCCATGTCCGAGGCCGACAGAGCGTGTTCTCCCCTTGAGATCCTGTGCCAGCAGATGGCAGCACTTACTGAGGCTGTCCAAAAGCTGCAAATGGGGTACACTCAAATAGACAGCCGCTTGCAACAACTGACAGGGCCGTCTCCCCCCACAGCGGTTAACCTTGCCGCATCCAGTGGGCTTCCCCCATCTGCAGCACCTACTAACCCCACAGTAGTCATGGCCACTCCGGAACCCAGGGTCCCTATACCAGAACGGTTCATGGGTGATCGCAAAAAATTCAGAGCATTCAAGAACGCCTGCTCCCTGTACCTAGCCCTCCAACCCAGAACCTTCTCTTCCGAAGTGGTGAAAGTGGGGTTCATTATTTCTCTGCTGGCTGAAGAACCCCAGGCCTGGGCCCATAGCCTAATGGAGCAAAGGAGCCCTATACTGAACGCTGTGGACACCTTCTTTGAAAGCATGAGCCAGCTCTACGATGACCCCCAAAAGGGGGCCACAGCTGAGACCACCCTACATAACCTTTCTCAAGGCCGGAGGCCGGTTGAGGACTATACAGCGGAATTCCGAAAATGGTCAGCCGACACCGGCTGGAATGAGCCAGCCCTCAAGTACCAATTCCGCCAAGGACTATCTGACACCCTTAAGGACGAGCTTGCCCGGATTGACGTCCCAGACGCCTTAGAGGATCTCATACAAGCCGTCACCAAAATTGACCGGCGCTTGCGGGAACGTCGCGCTGAACGCTTTCAGTCCTCTCGCCCCAGTTGGATGCTACCCAAACCAGGTCCTGGTCCTGCCCAATCCTCTTTTCACGCTCCACCGGGGAACACCTCCGGAGTCGAGCCCATGCAGCTAGGTCTTGTTCGCGCTCCCCTGACCCCAGAAGAGCGTTTACGTAGGCGACAAGGCAACTTGTGCCTTTACTGCGGAAGCTCCGGTCACTTCCTCCGGTCCTGCCCCATAAGACCCAGTAAGTCCTCACATATCCCCAATTTCAGCCTCCAAGTCTCCAGATTCTCTCAAACTTACATTGTCCTTTTTATCTCCCTACAGTTGACGGAAAGGGCGGTCCGCCTCCCGGCCATAATTGATTCCGGGGCCTGCAGTTGCTTCTTGGATTCTGCCCTTGCTGCCAGGCTTCAGCTTCCCCTTGTCCCCAAGAAGCAATGCCTACAGGTTCACCTAGCCGATGGTTCCCTGCCCCGTTCCGGCTTAATTACTCATGAGTCTGGCCTCATCTCGGTTACCACCGATTCGGGTCATCAAGAGCTCCTCTGTCTGGATATTATTCCTTCTCCCATGTTCCCCATTATCTTGGGGCTCCCCTGGCTACAAGCGCACGAACCCCTCATTAACTGGCGGACGAAGGAGGTTTCCTTCCCCTCTCACTACTGTACCCAGAACTGCCTTGCTCTCCGCCCTGCTACCTGTTCAGCTCTAGTACCAGTGCCCGAGCACCTAGAACACGTACCACCAGTCTACCTCGAGTTCAAGGACGTCTTTGACAAACAGCAGGCCGATTGCCTACCACCTCACCGGTCCTACGATTGCCCCATAGACCTCCTACCCGGGGCCGCGGTCCCTTTCGGCCGTATCTTCCCCCTATCTGAAACCGAGTTGAAGACTCTTAAGGCCTACATTGACGAAAACTTAGCCAAGGGATTCATTCGTCCCTCCTCTTCACCGGCTGGTGCTGGTATTTTCTTTGTTGAAAAAAAGGATGGCTCACTGAGGCCCTGTATCGACTACCGGGAGATTAACAAGATCACCATTAAAAATCGGTACCCGCTTCCTCTCATTCCTGAATCATTCCAACGCTTCCGGTCAGCACGGATCTTCTCCAAACTCGACCTCCGTGGGGCTTACAACCTTATAAGGATCAGAGCGGGTGATGAGTGGAAGACCGCCTTTAGATCAAGATTCGGGCACTACGAGTACCTAGTTATGCCATTTGGGCTTTGCAATGCCCCGGCCACATTCCAGCATCTGGTCAACGATATATTCCGTAGGTACCTAGATGACTTCCTAGTGGTCTATCTCGATGACATTCTCATCTTCTCCGCCACTCCCGAGCTCCACCAGACACATGTCAGACTGGTCCTCACCATCCTTAGGCAACACAAGCTCTACCTCAAAGCAGAAAAGTGTGAGTTTGAGAAGACCACCGTACAATTCTTGGGATTTATCATTTCCACCCACGGAGTCGCAATGGACCCACAAAAAGTTCAAGCCATTCAAGACTGGCCGGCTCCCAAGGACAAGAAGGGAGTCCAGAGGTTCATTGGGTTTGCCAACTTTTACCGACGCTTCATCATTGGTTTCTCCTCCATTGTGGCTCCAATCACTCAGTTAACCCACCAACATAATCAGTTCCATTGGTCCCCTGAGGCCCAGGCGGCCTTTACCCAGTTAAAAACCCTGTTCTCATCTGCCCCAATCCTACGGCACCCGGATCCCGGACTACCCTTCATGCTGGAGGTGGATGCCTCCGAGACAGCTCTCGGGGCTATCCTCTCTCAGCGTCAGGGCGCTAAGGCCCTCCTTCACCCAGTAGCCTTTGCCTCTCGGAAATTGAGCCCTCCAGAGAGGAACTATGATGTGGGAGACAGGGAGCTGCTGGCTATTAAATTTGCCCTTGAAGAATGGCGGTATCTCTTAGAAGGAGCATCTCACCCTGTCATGGTCTGGACCAACCATAGGAACCTGGAATATTTGAGAACAGCCAAACGCCTTCGGCCCAGGCAGGCCAGGTGGGCCCTCTTCTTCTCAAGGTTCAACTTCCTTATTGCATACCGACCGGGTTCCAAGAATGGGAAGGCAGATGCGCTCTCCCGCATGTTTCTAGACACCCCTCGGGAAACTGAACCTAGCACCATTTTATCCCCCCAGAACTTTTGCCTAATTACGGAAGTGGATCTCGTAACTGCCATCAAGTCAGCTACCAGGCGCCATCCGGTGCCCACCGACCTCTCCCTGGTTGAACATAACGACCTACTTTGGTCCAAGGAAAATTTTTTCGTCCCTCAAGAGACAAGGCCATTGGTTCTCAAAACCTTCCACGACCACAAACTGGCAGGCCACTTCGGGTCCACGAAGACCACTGAACTCATCTCCCGTTCGTTCTGGTGGCCGGGTTGGAGACGAGATTGCAAGGACTATGTTGCCTCCTGTATTACGTGCCAGCACAGTAAGGGCCCAAAGGCCAAGTCTTGGGGGCTGTTAAGACCTCTACCTATCCCTGAACGTCCATGGGCAGAGATTTCCATGGATTTCATTGTAGAGTTACCCCCTTCAAAGGAATTCACCACCATCTTTGTCGTCATCGACCGGCTCTCTAAGATGGCCCACTTCATACCTTTGGTTGGCACTCCTTCTGCTTCCACCACGGCAGATGTGTTTTTTAAGGAAATTGTAAGGCTGCACGGGGTACCTAAAAGCATCACCTCAGACAGAGGCACGCAGTTTACGTCAAGATTCTGGAAAGAGTTGTGCAAATCCTTGGAAATTAAGGTCTGCCTCTCTTCCGCGTATCACCCCCAAAGCAACGGGCAGACAGAGAGGACCAACCAGACCTTAGAACAGTACCTCCGATGCTTCTGCTCTGACTCTCAAAGCGACTGGTCAACCTTGCTGCCATACGCTGAGTTTGCGTACAACAACTCCATCCACTCCGCCACCCAACAGACACCTTTCTGGGCAAACTTCGACTTCCATCCCTCATTTCTCCCTGCATCACCCCCGGAAACCTCAGTCCCGGCAGCCCAGGACCGGGTGAATTCTCTACAAAGCAACTTTCAAAAACTTCAGGAGCTAATGCAAAGGGCCCAGGAGGGGTACAGTAAATACTACAACAAGGGGAGGAAGGAGAATCCGGCTTTCAAGGTCGGCGAAAAGGTTTGGCTGTCTTCCTCCAATTTAAAGTTACCTGTTCCTTCCCACAAATTGGGGCCGAAGTTCATCGGCCCATTCAAGATAAAAAGGGTCGTGAACCCTGTGGCCTTTGAACTCGAGCTTCCCCAGAGCTATAGGATCCATCCGGTCTTTCACGCCTCCTTACTGAAACCCGTTACTCCCAGTCCTTTCCCTGGCAGGGAAGAACCACCGCCACCACCTATCCTAGTTGAGGGGTCAAACACAGGAGATAAGCAGGAAGTCCGTAGGGGAGTTTGAGGTGGAGGAAATCTTGAACTGCAGGAAAATGGGCAGACAGCTCCAGTACCTAATTAGGTGGAAGGGTTACCCCCTGAGGACAATTCGTGGGAACCTTCTAGGAACCTGCACACCCCACGCTTAATTCGGGCCTTTCACCAAGCTCACCCAGAACTGATGGCCAGCTTGGGTGTCCAGAGGCCACCCCTCGGGGGGGGGGGGGGCACTATCAGGAGAGCGGCGTCGGACGGACGGCCCGCTCTCTGGTGCGCATGCGCGGGGGCTCGGCGCTCCGGCGCATGCGCACTCGCGGCTCGGCGCTCCGGCGCCGGCGCATGCGCACTAGCGCCCACCTGGCGGCGGTGACGCGCAATTAGCGTCACTCTGGCGCCTATTTAAAGCGCCCTGACGCACAGGCACCTTGCTGGTCTGTCTCTCCAGCTTAGTGCCTGTGTGTCCTGTATTACTGAAAATCCCTGACCTTGTACCTGCTGTTGCCAACCCGGATTGCCTGACATTTCCTGCTTATCTCCTGTGTTTGACCCCCTGGCTTGCCCTACGGACTTCCTGCTTATCTCCTGTGTTTGACCCCCTGGCTTGCCCTACGGACTTCCTGCTTATCTCCTGTGTTTGACCCCCTGGCTTGCCCTACGAACTTCCTGATATCTCCTGTGTTTGACCCTCTGGCCTGCCCTACGGACTTTGCTGACACCTCCTGTAAAGGATCCTCTGGTTGCCTGCTGAAGCCTCCTGTGGTTGACCCTCTGGCTAGTCCACCTGACCTCTACCGGATTCCCCAGTGTCAGCACCCCAGCCGGGCGTTTGGTTCTTGCCTCCCTATCCTGCCATCTGCCGGCCACCTGGGCCAGGTCATCATCACCTCCAGGTTCCCCGCCAGTTTCTGCTTACATATCGGAGGTGGCCTGTGCCTCCTGGTGCCGTTTGCTCCCTGTTCCATCTCCAGGGGCTTTCTGCGCTGGGTCGCAAGGGTGAACCGCTCTCGGCATCTCGGCCTCGGTAAGTACAGCTCTGACACAGTATTGCTGGATAGCGATTGGCTGGAGAGGCAAAGGGGGCAGCTAATCCAGCTGCTTGTATTCCCCTGTGAGACCTCTGATGGGACGGCGCTGGGTGGCTTTAGACGTTTCCTTATACTCATTCTAAAACATTTCCCCCCCCTAAGAAAAAAAAACTAAAAAACAATTATCCTGGGCCTGAATGTGAACATCCACCTAGCTGCATCACTCTCCCCCTACTTTTAGCTTATACATTTTTGGGCAGGAAAAAAAAAACTAAAGAGTCACGGAGGGGAGTTTTGGCAGGGCTTCAATATAAGAGGACGTGTGCTGGATTAGCTCCTGACCTGACCTGCTGATTGCTAGCCTGATATCAGCTGAGGCTAGATATACCAGTGTAGATGGCTGGAAGCTGGGACGTGGAGCGTGATTTCTGTGGGGATAGAGGAAGAAAGACAGAGCGGAGAGAGGGGAGAAAGATGGGTGAGGTGCTGTGCTGTTTTGAGCTGAGTTGAGCCGAGCTGAGCCGAGCCGGAGGGAGACCGAGGTGAGCCATTGTAAGTCGCTGTAAATCCCGGCGTGAATATTCGGCAAGTCTCCCAGACCCAAACCCAAACCCCATGCTCTGTATCTGTGCCCTGAACTATGATTTATGCGATTGTCACTTAGTGCTCTTAGTGATCCGTGTATCGGGTTCTCCGCTTCCATACAAGGCTGGATGGATCTGGTTGGATTGGGTCGGTAAAATGCTGACAGACAGAAGTGGCGCGGACATACCTGCTTATCTGTTCACCTGATCAACTGTTACCCCTTCGTTCTACTGCTCTATTGGACTGAGGCCCCGGAGGGTCACTGGACATTTTATATCTCTGGATACTGAAGCATTAGTCTGTTGTCTGTTGGACTACACTACAGGAGGAGTACAGGAGGAGAAGAGAGCCATTAGAGCGCAGCAACGTGCAGCAAACGCTGGTAAAACACATGATTTGGAGAGGAGAAAGAGTGGAGAAAGAGGCGGTGTGGTGAATGATTGGAGATTGGATTTCTCTTGACCTGTTTGAAAATAACTCTGTGGAACTGTGCTGTGGGAATGTGATGATGGGACTTTACTGATTTATATACAGGAACATTGCGACTGTATTTCTTTGCGACTTTTTGCGACTGTATTTTTTATTTTTTGCTTGCAAAAGGTTTTGGAGCATTTAAGTTGGTCGCAGTGCATGAAGTTTTTAAAGTATTTGAAATGATGGAAGTATCTGAGTGTATCAGGATTGTATGAAATGTTTGATATTTGAAGTACCGGAAATACATGAAAAGTGTAAAAATATTTGAAAGAACTGAGATATCTGAAATTCCTGAAATATTGGAATTATTGGAAATATTCGAAAGTTTGAAATCGGAAATATCGGAAAGTTCTGAAAATATCATAGTAATTGGAAATATCTGAAATACTTATAATATCTGTATATTTGAATTATTTGCAATATCTGAAATATTCTAGCTGCTAGCCGTTAATGGCTAGGGATAATAAATGGAGCTATGCAAAGAAGGAATAGAGGAGAGGGAATAATGACGTCCCAGAATATCAAGGACAGTTATGAGTCTTCCTCACAAAAAATATTGCCAAAAGATAAAAATTCAGGGGAGAAGCTGAAAAACCCTCTAGGAAACATTACTACTGAAGCTTCAGTCATCAGGAGCAAACCCTGGAATACACACCAATAGAGGTGCAGAGGAAGGAAGCTTATACAGAGGAGGAAAAGGGGGAACAAGGAGGAGGAAAATAGATCTGGAAGTAAATCCGTTATCAAAGAGAGCATACAAAATGCACAGGGAGGAGAACCAACCTAAAAAGATGTATTTTAAGCAGTACAGATATGCAATACTACATTAATAACATTATCAAGCCAATTTCAGCATTTACGGGAGGAAGTTACTATTATATGCCATGCTATGGTTTGCTATGGTATGCTATGGTTTGAGAACGCACAACTGCTGTGGAGGATAGAAATAGCAATGTTGAAGATATTCTGGCCTTTATGTAACGGGATCTAAAAGCAGTGGGTTTACAGTCCAAACACCATGCTAATTACATAGACACTTTAGAACATAGGTTATGCAGAAATAATGTCAGGATATTGGGCCTCCCGGGACAGATGGAAGGAAGAAATGCTATAGAATTTATTAAACATTGGCTGTTGGAGATTTTTTACAAAAAGCATTTTTCCTCTTTCTGCTCTGTTGAGCGTGCTCATAGGATACCATCAAGACCCCCTTCTCCAGGAAAGTTTCCAAGCCCATTTATTGTTAAAATGCTGCATTTTGGTGACAGAGATAAAATAATGGCCTTGGCACGAACAAAGGGCATTATAGAAGTTAAAGGGTCAAAAATGTCCTTTTACCCAGATTACTCTATTCAAATACAAAAAATGAGGGCAGAATATTCTGAAGTTAAAAAGCGTCTTCGTAAACTCCAAATAACGTACAAAATGTTATACCCGGCTAAACTGAGGATTATTGTTAAAGACGAGACAATTTTTTTTTTTTTAAATTCTAAAAAGGCCACAATATAGCTGGACAAAATTTAGCAACATTTGTCTTCTGATTGCAGAGATAGACCCAGCTAAGAAAAAGTCACTTGCTTTTTTCTTGTTTTTTTTTTTTTTTTGAGATCTTGCTAGTTTAGCTTGGAATTCTACCACCCATGTGATTCGTGGAGACAATCTTACTTCCTTAGAGAAGGCTGCTTTGCGTAATTTACAGAATGATACATCAATTGTGATATGCAATTCGGGAAAAAGGAGGCATGGTAGTCATAATGAATGGTACTTCCTATAGGGAGGAAGCAATTATATAGTTGTCAGACCATAATACATAATTAAGACTTAGGGGTCTTACAGGGCAGGCCCATTGTTACGGGTATAGGTACCCTTAATGAAAAATTAGGCCAATGGTTGGATGGCCAGCTGCAACCTCTGGTGTGTTCTCTACCCCGTCACCTTAAGGATACCAACCACCTCCTTAGCGTTATGAGTGATGTAGAATGGAAACAGGATTTTGTTTGGTTGACCTGTCATGTCACCAGACCTGCATCATTTAGCTAGAGAAGGGATTTCCTTTTATTTAAAATTCCACACTGAATTATCTGTTCTGGAGGTGTTGGACTACCTACTTACCCACAATTATTTCATTTTTAATGGTATGTTCTATCTCCAGCAGTGTGGGGCCTCGATGGGGGCACAATTTTGGCCCTCAGTCGCTGACCTCTTCATGGTCCCACATCTATAGAGATAGCAATCCCTTCAGGCCCTATATTTATTTATTTAGTCATTTTATAAATGATCTCCTGTTTGTTTGTGACAGAAACATGGGGGACCTTGTCTCCTTTTTATCTAAACACAAACAACTGTAATTTACACTTTATTGGATGTTTGGAGGAGTGGGAGATCCCATTTTAAATGTCCTGTTGGTGGCATTGCATAACAGAGTTATCACACATCTGTATAGGAAACCCTTGGCTGGAAACAGTTCGTTGCTAGCTCAGTCCAGTCACCCTAAACACATGGTTCAAATAATTTACATTGGACAATTCATCCGGCTTCACATAATTTGTACTGAGGACACTGACTTTTAAAAAGAGGCAGCTCTACTGTATGAATGATTCAGACAATGTGGTTATCTCAAATGGGTACTTTAACAAGCATACAGAAAAGGCTAAGACCAGACAAGACATACTTGACAAACCATGCACCTCCACTGTTGGCTATGGTGACAGGCTGGCCCTGGTTACTTCTTATAGCCAGAAATTCCGGCAGATGGGAGACATTGTTAAGAGTAGGGATGAGCCGAACACCCCCGGGTTCGGTTCGCACCAGAACCTTCGAATGGACCAAAAGTTTGCGCGAATTTTCGAACCCTATTCGTTACAATGGACGCGAACGTTCGAAATCAAAATTGCTAATTACAACGGCCAATATGCATGTTAATGTCATAAAACAGGTTTGGGGACCCGGGTCCTGCCCCAGGGGACATATATCAATGCAAAAAGAACTTTTAAAAACGAACGTTTTTTCGGGAGCAGTCATTTTAATGATGCATAAAGTGAAAAAAAAAAAGTTAAATTTTCCTTTAAATATGGTACCTGGGGGGTGTCTAAAGTATGCCTGTGAAGTGGCATGTGTTTCCCGTGTTTAGAACTGTCCCTGCACAAAATGACATTTGTAAAGGAAAAAAAGAAGCCATTTAAAACCACTTGCGGCTTTAATGTTATGTCTTGTCCTGGCCATATGGCTGAAAATCCTTGAGAAAAATGGCATGGCTACCCCATCAACCCCCCCTCCCCAGCCCCTTTTGGTCTTGTATGGATATTAAGGGGGACCCCCGCACCCAAAATAAAACCCTATACCTACAACCCTATATACTCTGAAGAGCAGTATATAAGCGGTGCAAACAAGAGAGGGACTGGAGGTTTGTTCTTAAGTAGAATCTGAACAGGTACATTATGAAGTGTAGCTCCATCCCAAAAAAATCTATTTTTAAGCTTTTTGGAGAACATAGGGAGGGGTTATCACCCCTGTAACATTTGCTGTCTTTGCACATCTGTTCAGAACATTTCACCTCACTTTCCGTCCCAATGACAAATGTTTTTGGAAAAGTGGGGTTTTAATTGAAACAAGGATTGGTGATAAAGCATCAGTAGAGAGGAGATACCTTTTTCCCAAATTAAATCTAACAGGATAGAATTTCCCTTCCTAGGGGTAGATTTCCTCTCACTTCCTGTTTTCTCTTTCCGCTTGCAAGTAGGAGTCATTTGTAAATTGGATGTTTGAAAGTAGGGGCCTGCCGTATATACTCTGCAGAAATTTGCCCCATTAGATGTTGGTGTAGCCACAAGACTGTAAGCCCTCACATTTACTCTTGGTGGGCACAGGAATGGGCCCTGCTGTGAGTTATTAGATCAAGATTTGTAATTGCATGCACCTGTTAAAAAGGGCAGAAAATTTGGGCCTTTGGTGGTGGTGGCGGACGGTGTTGCCACAAGACTGTAAGCCCTCACAGTTACTCTTGGTGGGCACAGGAATGGGCCCTGCTGTGAGTTATTAGATCAAGATTTGTAATTGCATGCACCTGTTGAACAGGGCAGAAAAATTGGGCCTTTGGTGGTGGTGGTGGACGGTGTTGCCACAAGACTGTAAGCCCTCACAGTTACTCTTGGTGGGCACAGGAATGGGCCCTGCTGTGAGTTATTAGATCAAGATTTGTAATTGCATGCACCTGTTGAACAGGGCAGAAAAATTGGGCCTTTGGTGGTTGTGGTGGTGGACGGTGTTGCCACAAGACTGTAAGCCCTCACAGTTACTCTTGGTGGGCACAGGAATGGGCCCTGCTGTGAGTTATTAGATCAAGATTTGTAATTGCATGCACCTGTTGAACAGGGCAGAAAAATTTGGCCTTTGGTGGTGGTGGTGGACGTTGTTGCCACAAGACTGTAAGCCCTCACAGTTACTCTTGGTGGGCGCAGGAATGGTCCCTGCTGTGAGTTATTAGATCAAGATTTGTAATTGCATGCACCTGTTGAACAGGGCAGAAAAATTGGGCCTTTGGTGGTGGTGGTGGACGTTGTTGCCACAAGACTGTAAGTCCTCACAGTTACTCTTGGTGGGCACAGGAATGGGCCCTGCTGTGAGTTATTAGATCAAGATTTGTAATTGCATGCACCTGTTGAACAGGGCAGAAAAATTGGGCCTTTGGTGGTGGTGGTGGACGGTGTTGCCACAAGACTGTAAGCCCTCACAGTTACTCTTGGTGGGCACAGGAATGGGCCCTGCTGTGAGTTATTAGATCAAGATTTGTAATTGCATGCACCTGTTGAACAGGCAGAAAAATTGGGCCTTTGGTGGTTGTGGTGGTGGACGGTGTTGCCACAAGACTGTAAGCCCTCACAGTTACTCTTGGTGGGCACAGGAATGGGCCCTGCTGTGAGTTATTAGATCAAGATTTGTAATTGCATGCACCTGTTGAACAGGGCAGAAAAATTGGGCCTTTGGTGGTTGTGGTGGTGGACGGTGTTTGCCACAAGACTGTAAGCCCTCACAGTTACTCTTGGTGGGCACAGGAATGGGCCCTGCTGTGAGTTATTAGATAAAGATTTGTAATTGCATGCACCTGTTGAACAGGGCAGAAAAATTGGGCCTTTGGTGGTGGACGGTGTTGCCACAAGACTGTAAGCCCTCACAGTTACTCTTGGTGGGCGCAGGAATGGTCCCTGCTGTGAGTTATTAGATCAAGATTTGTAATTGCATGCACCTGTTGAACAGGGCAGAAAAATTGGGCCTTTGGTGGTGGTGGTGGACGTTGTTGCCACAAGACTGTAAGTCCTCACAGTTACTCTTGGTGGCACAGGAATGGGCCCTGCTGTGAGTTATTAGATCAAGATTTGTAATTGCATGCACCTGTTGAACAGGGCAGAAAAATTGGGCCTTTGGTGGTGGTGGTGGTGGGTGGTGGACGGTGTTGCCACAAGACTGTAAGCCCTCACAGTTACTCTTGGTGGGCGCAGGAATGGGCCCTGCTGTGAGTTATTAGATCAAGATTTGTAATTGCATGCACCTGTTGAACAGGGCAGAAAAATTGGGCCTTTGGTGGTGGTGGTGGACGGTGTTGCCACAAGACTGTAAGCCCTCACAGTTACTCTTGGTGGGCACAGGAATGGGCCCTGCTGTGAGTTATTAGATCAAGATTTGTAATTGCATGCACCTGTTGAACAGGGCAGAAAAATTGGGCCTTTGGTGGTGGTGGACGGTGTTGTCACAAGACTGTAAGCCCTCACAGTTACTCTTGGTGGGCACAGGAATGGTGCCTGTTGTGAGTTATTAGATCAAGATTTGTAATTGCATGCACCTGTTGAACAGGGCAGAAAAATTGGGCCTTTGGTGGTGGTGGTGGTGGTGGTGGTCGGTGTTGCCACAAGACTGTAAGCCCTCACACTTACTCTTGGTGGGCGCAGGAATGGGCCCTGCTGTGAGTTATTAGATCAAGATTTGTAATTGCATGCACCTATTGAACAGGGCAGAAAAATTGGGCCTTTGGTGGTGGTGGTGGACGGTGTTGCCACAAGACTGTAAGCCCTCACAGTTACTCTTGGTGGGCGCAGGAATGGGCCCTGCTGTGAGTTATTAGATCAAGATTTGTAATTGCATGCACCTGTTGAACAGGGCAGAAAAATTGGGCCTTTGGTGGTGGTGGTGGTGGTGGACGGTGTTGCCACAAGACTGTAAGCCCTCACAGTTACTCTTGGTGGGCGCAGGAATGGGCCCTGCTGTGAGTTATTAGATCAAGATTTGTAATTGCATGCACCTGTTGAACAGGGCAGAAAAATTGGGCCTTTGGTGGTGGTGGTGGTCGGTGTTGCCACAAGACTGTAAGCCCTCACACTTACTCTTGGTGGGCGCAGGAATGGGCCCTGCTGTGAGTTATTAGATCAAGATTTGTAATTGCATGCACCTATTGAACAGGGCAGAAAAATTGGGCCTTTGGTGGTGGTGGTGGACGGTGTTGCCACAAGACTGTAAGCCCTCACAGTTACTCTTGGTGGGCGCAGGAATGGGCCCTGCTGTGAGTTATTAGATCAAGATTTGTAATTGCATGCACCTGTTGAACAGGGCAGAAAATTTGGGCCTTTGGTGGTGGTGGTGGTGGTGGTGGACGGTGTTGCCACAAGACTGTAAGCCCTCACAGTTACTCTTGGTGGGCGCAGGAATGGGCCCTGCTGTGAGTTATTAGATCAAGATTTGTAATTGCATGCACCTGTTGAACAGGGCAGAAAAATTGGGCCTTAGGCACTGGTGCTGGTGCCACAACACTGCAACCCCTCACAGATACTGTACTTGGAGCACAGCAGTCAGACGTGTTGCGAAGCATTGCTTAAAAAATTGTAATTAAACGCCCCTGTTAAACAGGGGCTGAAAAATTGTGCCTTAGGCATTGGTGCTGGTGCCACAACACTGCAACCCCTCACAGATACTGTACTCTGAGCACAGCAATGAGACCTGTTGCAAAGCATTGCCTAAAAATTGTAATTACACGCCCCAACAGGGGCTGAAAAATTGTGCCTTAGGCACTGGTGCTGGTGCCACAACACTGCAACCCCTCACAGATACTGTACTTGGAGCACAGCAATGAGACCTGTTGCAAAGCATTGCCTAAAAATTTTAATTACACGCCCCAACAGGGGCTGAAAAATTGTGCCTTAGGCACTGGTGCTGGTGCCACAACACTGCAACCCCTCACAGATATTGTACTTGGAGCACAGCAGTCACACCTGTTGCAAAGCATTTTTTAAAAAAATTGTAATTACACGCCCCTGTTATACAGGGGCTGAAAAATTGTGCCTTAGGTGCTGGTGCCACAACACTGCAACCCCTCACAGATACTGTACTTGGAGCATAGCAGTCAGACGTGTTGCGAAGCATTGCTTAAAAAAATTGTAATTACACACCCCTGTTAAACAGGGGCTGAAAAATTGTGCCTTAGGCATTGGTGCTGGTGCCATAACACTGCAACCCCTCACAGATACTGTACTCTGAGCACAGCAATGAGACCTGTTGCAAAGCATTGCCTAAAAATTGTAATTACAACGCCCCAACAGGGGCTGAAAAATTGTGCCTTAGGCACTGGTGCTGGTGCCACAACACTGCAACCCCTCACAGACACTGTACTTGGAGCACAGCAATGAGACCTGTTGCAAAGCATTGCCTAAAAATTGTAATTACACGCCCCAACAGGGACTGAAAAATTGTGCCTTAGGCACTGGTGCTGGTGCCACAACACTGCAACCCCTCACAGATACTGTACTTGGAGCACAGCAGTCACACCTGTTGCAAAGCATTTTTTTAAAAAATTGTAATTACACGCCCCTGTTATACAGGGGCTGAAAAATTGTGCCTTAGGCACTGGTGCTGGTGCCACAACACTGCAACCCCTCACAGATACTGTACTTGGAGCACAGCAGTCACACCTGTTGCAAAGCATTTTTTTTTAAAATTGTAATTACACGCCCCTGAAAAATTGTGCCTTAGGCACTGGTGTGGTGGCACCCAGAAACAAAAATGTTCTTCCAAGCTATCAAGGAATGGATCATTGAGGAGGAGGAAGAGGATAGTCAGTGAACATAACAGGACAGTCACTCAGCATCAGCATAGGCAGTCTTGAAGGGATGTGACATTATAAATTATTCAGTTATATCCGCTTCAGGTGCCTGGTAGCTGGTGGTGATCCAAGACTGATTCATTTTTATGAAGGTCAGTCGATCAACCGAGTCGGTGCACAGGCGCACCCTGTGATCGGTGACAAATCCTCCAGCAGCACTGAATGTGCGTTCGGAAAGAACGCTGGATGCAGGACAGGCCAGTAGCTCAATTGCATACTGTGCAAGCTCTGGCCAGTGATCCATTCTCAAGACCCAGTAAGCCAGAGGATTTTCGGTGGGAAAGGTGTCCAAGTCTGACCTTGCCCCTAGGTATTCCTGCACCATGTATATCAGACGCTGGCGATGGTTGCTGGAACCGATCATACCTTGGGGCTGCGGACTAAAAAATTGTCTGAACGCATTGGTCAGACGTCCACCTTCCCCACCGCTCCTTCTGCTACTGACCGAAGCCTCAGCAACTCGTCGTCCAGGACCAGGAGTTTGTAACCTCCTAGTTTCTGGGAACGCGTTGCACAGCCCTTTCTGCAAGGCCTCCCTCAGATGTCTCATCCTCTGCTCCCTCTGCGACGGCAAGATAAGGTCCGCAACCTTACCCTTGTACCGTGGATCAAGGAGAGTGGCCAGCCAGTAATGGTCCCTCTCCTTGATCTGAAGAATACGAGGATCCTTCCGCAGGCTTTGCAGGATCAGGGAGGCCATGCAAAGTAGGTTAGCTGAGGCATTCGGTCCGGAGTCTTCTGGGTCACTGAGGACTACATGATCGCCAGCCACCTCCTCCCAGCAACGTACAAGTCCACTGGTTTGTTGCGACTGTACATCATCCCTAAAAGACTGCTGCTGCTGATGCTGAGTGCCAGGCTCCACCTCCATGCTCACACAATCCTCCTCCTCCTCATCCTCTTCCTGTGTGATAGGTGGGACAGAAGGAACACTGTCTGGATAAAGGGGGCCTTGAGGGGCAAGGAAGTCCTCCTCTTCCTGCCTCTGTTCTGCCTCAAGTGCCCTGTCCATTATCCCACGCAGCGTATGCTCCAACAGGTGGACAAGAGGTACAGTGTCACTGATGCATGCACTGTCACTGCTCACCATCCTCGTGGCCTCCTCAAATGGTGAGAGGACAGTGCATGCATCCCTGATCATGCTCCACTGGCGTGGGGAAAAAAAGCCACGCTCCCCTGACCCTGTCCTGGTGCCGTAGTCGCAAAGGTACTCATTGATGGACCTCTGCTGCGTGTGCAGTCGCTGCAGCATGGCCAACGTTGAGTTCCACCTGGTGGGCATGTCACATATTAGGCGGTTCTTGGGCAGGTTCAGCTCCTTTTGCAGCTCAGCCAGCCGAGCACTGGTATTATACGATCGGCGGAAATGCACACAGACTTTCCTGGCCTGCCTCAGGACATCCTGTAAGCCTGGGTACCTGCCCAAGAACCACTGCACCACAAGGTTGAGGACGTGAGCCATACAGGGCACATGGGTGAGCTGCCCCTGTCGCAGGGGCGGAGAGGAGGTTGGTGCCATTGTCAGAAACCAACATTCCTGGCTTAAGCTGGCGTGGCGTCAACCACCTCTCGGCCTGCCCCTGCAGAGCTGCCAGAACCTCTGGCCCAGTGTGGCTCCTGTCCCCCAAACACACCAGCGCAAGCACGGCATGGCATCTTTTTGCCTGCGTACTCGCGTAGCCCCTTGTACGCCTACGGAGCACCGCTGGTTCCGAGGACAGAGCACTCGAAGAGGCCATGGAGGAAGAAGAAGAGGAGGGGGTGGAGGAGAGAGGTTTGTCAAAACCAGTAGTAGCATTTTGGAGGCGTGGTGGCGGAACAACCTCCAACACTACTTCACCTTGTCCTACATCCCTCCCAGCTGCCAATAAAGTGACCCAATGGGCCGTGAAAGACAGATAACGTCCCTGTCCATGCCTGCTGGACCATGAGTCAGCGGTAATATGCACCTTACCGCTGACCGCCCTGTCCAGGGAGGCATGGACATTGCCTTCCACATGCCGGTAGAGAGACGGAATCGCCTTCCGTGAGAAAAAGTGGCGTTTGGGAACCTGCCACTGAGGAACCGCACATTGAACAAACTCACGGAAGGGGGCCGAGTCTACCAACTGAAAAGGCAGCAGTTGAAGTGCTAGCAATTTAGCCAAGCTAGCATTCAACCGCTGGGCATGTGGATGGCTGGGAGTATACTTCTTTCGACGGTCCAGCAGCTGGGGCAGGGAAATTTGCCTGATACAATCGGACTTCGGTGTACTGCAAGTACTTGGTTGTGACACACCTAATTCTACACCTTCAGTCCTCTCAGAGCAGCTTTCAGAGAGGACTGAAGATATAGTGGGGATGGAGATCCCAGCTGATGAGGAGCAAGGAGAGGTCCGCTTTGTTCTTTGGTGTGGGTCTTTAATGTGCGCTTCAACGAGCTGCATGGCAGGTCGACATATGTCTGGTCATGCTTGTGGTGCCCAAGCGGCTGATGTTTTGGCCACGCGAGATACGCTTGAGACAAATATTGCAAATAGCAGTGGTGCGATCTGATGCACTCGTCTCAAAAAAGGCCCACACCAAAGAACTTTTGTGATAACGTGCAGAGGCAGCGCCCTGCACAGGCGGAGCTCTGTGATTTAGTTGGTGTGCTGGCCTCTAGCTGGCCTCCAGGGGGCATCCTGCCTCGTTGGACATGTGCCACCGCATCCTCCTCCTCCTCCTCTCTCCATTCAGGCACCCACGTGGAGTCAGTGACCTCATCATCCCCTCCCTCTTCACCACTAGAGCAAACCTGGCAGTAAGCTGCAGCTGGTTTAACATTACTGCCAGATTGCTGTCCTTCAGCATCCCCTCTCTCTGCGCGCACACTACTGCCTTCCTCAAGCTGGGTATCATCATCCGAGCCTTAAAATCGTTGGGCAACCTCCTGGAGCATGTACCCAACACTGTGCTCAAACAGTTCGGGGGACTCCTCAGGAGGACATGGTGGGTCTAGGGAAGAGGTGGCTGATGATGCCATTGAGAATGCGTTGGCAGCTGCTCTGCCAGTACCCTGAGCCTGGGTGAGAGAGGATGAGGAGGATGAGGAGGGCTTGGTCATCCATTCTACCAAGCCTTCGGCATGATGCGGCTCAACATGTCCAGCTGCCGAAAACAAAGACAAGCGTGTCCCATGGCCACGTGCTGATGACGATGCACGACCACGTCCACGACCAGCACTGTTGTCTCTAGAAACAGAGCCTGCTTGCCCTGTGTTCTTGCCTCGGGACGGTCTGCCTCTCCTTGGCGGTCTTCCAGCCATTGTAGTGGGTAGTGTATATTGTATAAAAAATAGAGCTCCTATGTGTGCTCACAACACACTGTAGGTCCTATGGGTGCTGACACAAACACACTAGAGGTACTATGTGTGCTGACGAAGAAATAGAGCTCCTATGTGTGCTCACAACACACTATAGGTCCTATGGGTGCTGACACAAACACACTATAGGTACTATGTGTGCTGACGAGGAAATAGAGCTCCTATGTGTGCTCACAACACACTATAGGTCCTATGGGTGCTGACACAAACACACTATAGGTACTATGTGTGCTGACAAAAAAATATAGGTCCTATGTGTGCTCGCAACACACTATAGGTCCTATGGGTGCTGACACAAACACACTATAGGTACTATGTGTGCTGACAAAAAAATAGAGGTCCTATGTGTGCTCACAACACACTATAGGTCCTATGGGTGCTGACACAAACACACTATAGGTACTATGTGTGCTGACAAAAAAATAGAGGTCCTATGTGTGCTCACAACACACTATAGGTCCTATGGGTGCTGACACAAACACACGATAGGTACTATGTGTGCTGACGAAGAAATAGAGCTCCTATGTGTGCTCACAACACACTATAGGTCCTATGGGTGCTGACACAAACACACTATAGGTACTATGTGTGCTGACGAAGAAATAGAGCTCCTATGTGTGCTCACAACACACTATAGGTCCTATGGGTGCTGACACAAACACACTAGAGGTACTATGTGTGCTGACGAAGAAATAGAGCTCCTATGTGTGCTCACAACACACACACTAGCTCCTATGTTTGCTGACACAAACACAATATGGCTCCTATAAATCCCTGCCTGGGATGGGACAGAAGGTTGAGACAGAAGTTGGGGTGCAATGCTGTTCTAACAGCACTGTGATTGGTGCTACTGCAATGCTGTACTAACAGCACGCACACACCAGACTAATCCCCAGCAGCAGATAATATCACACTCTGTGCAATCAGCAGCAATGATCAGTAATGATTTGAATGACTCAGGTCAGGAGACAGCAATGGTTTAGCAAAAAAGAAAATCAAACAGCAGACTGCTCTTCTAAAAGCCGGAACACATGTGCCCTGGGCCGACGGCGTGGCAGCCTTTTATAGAGTGGGGCGTGTACTAAAGCCCCTGAGCTTTAATTGGCTACAGGCGTCCTGCCTGTAGCCAATTATTGCTCTCCTAGTTTCCGGCGCTGTGATTGACACACGAATGTGATGCGAACGGCCCAAATAGTTCTGGGCTCGCCGAGCGGGTGAATGCCCGGTGCTCGTTTCGAACGTGGGTTTGAATCGAGCACCAGGCCCATCCCTAGTTAAGAGGTATTTGCCACTTCAGGTCTGGGATGTATTTTAAGGGGAAAAAAGGGGGAAAAAATGACGTGGGGTCCCCCTCAAAATCGCGCCCCCCCTGAACCGTACCAGACCACATGCCCTCAACATTGGGAGGGAGCTTTGGGGTCCCCCCCAAAGCACCTTGTCCCCATGTTGATGAGGACAAGGGCCTCATCCCCACAACCCTGGCCATTGGTTGTGGGAGGGGGGCTTATCGGAATCTGGAAGCCCCCTTTAACAAGGGGACCCCCAGATCCCGCCCCCCGTGTGAAATGGTAAGGGGGTACCCCTACCATTTCACCAAAAAAGTGACAAAAATTGTAAAAATTACAGGAGACGGTCTTTGACAATTCCTTTATTAAAATCTTCTTTCTTCTGGTCTTCCTTCTTCCTTTCTTCATCCTTCGGTTTCTTTATCTTCCCCTTCTGGCATCTTCTTCCATCTTCTTCCTCCGATCCGCTTCTTCTTGCTCTGGTCTTTTCGTCCTTCTCGTCCGGCATCTTCTTCCATGGCGTCGGCGTCTCTTCTTGGGCCGCTCCTCGCAACGTCCCCATGATGCATGGGGACGTCATGGAGACTTCCCTATGGCTTTCCCCATGACGTCAGAGGGGGTGGGGTCACCAGGTGCCCTCCGTTATAAAAGACCTGTTAGACGCAGCGAAGCCTCTCACAGCAGGAGCCTCCCATTGCGAGGAGTGGCCCGACACAGAAGAACAGACGCCGACGCCATGGAAGAAGATGCCAGACGAGAAGACCAGAGCAAGAAGAAGCTGATCGGAGGAAGAAGAAGATGCCGGAAGGAGAAGATGAAGAAACCGAAGGATAAAGAAAGGAAGAAGGAAGACCAGAAGAAAGAAGATTTTAATAAAATAATTGTCAAAGACTGTCTCCTGTCATTTTTACAATTTTTGTCACTTTTTTGGTGAAATGGTAGGGGTACAAAACCCTTACCATTTCACACGGGGGCGCCGGGATCTGGGAGTCCCCTTGTTAAAGGGGGCTTCCAGATTCTGATAAGCCCCCCGCCTGCAAACCCCCACAACCAATGGCCAGGGTTGTGGGGATGGCGCCCTTGTCCTCATCAACATGGGGACAAGGTGCTTTGGGGGTCACAGACCCCCAAAGCACCCTCCCAATGTTGAGGGCATGTGGCCTGGTATGGTTCAGGAGGGAGGGGGGGCGCTCTCGTCCCCCCTCTTTTCCTGCAGCCTGCCAGGTTGCATGCTCGGATAAGGGTCTGGTATGGATTTTGAGGGGGACCCCACGCCATTTTTTTTGTCCGGGGTTCTCCTTAAAATCCATCCCAGACCTGAAGGGAAAAAGTACCCCTACCATTTCACCAAAAAAGTGACAAAAATTGTAAAAATTACAGGAGACGGTCTTTGACAATTCCTTTATTAAAATCTTCTTTCTTCTGGTCTTCCTTTCTTCATCTTCTCCTTCCGGCATCTTCTTACATCTTCTTCTTCCTCCGATCCGCTTCTTCTTGCTCTGGTCTTCTCGTCCTTCTCGTCCGGCATTTTATTCCATGGCCTCGGCGTCTCTTCTTGGGCCGCTCCTCGCACTGGGAGGCACCTGGTGACCCCGCCCCCCTCTGACGCACGGGGATGTCATGGGGACTTCCCTATGGCTTTCCCCATGATGTCAGAGGGGGGCAGGGTCACCAGGTGCCCTCCATTATAAAAGACCTGTCAGACGCAGCGAAGCCTCACACAGCGGGAGCCTCCCATTGCAAGGAGCGGCCCGACACAGAATAACAGACGCCGATGACATGGAAGAAGATGCCGGACGAGAAGGACGAGAAGACCAGAGCAAGAAGAAGCGGATCAGAGGAAGAAGAAGATGGAAGAAGATCTAGGAAAGAGAAGATGAAGAAACCGAAGGATGAAGAAAGGAAGAAGGAAGACCAGAAGATTTTAATAAAAGAATTGTCAAAGACCGTCTCCTGTCATTTTTACCATTTTTGTCACTTTTTTGGTGAAATGGTAGGAGTACTTTTGTACCCCCTTACCATTTCACACAGGGGGGGGCGGGATCTGGTGGTCCCCTTGTTAAAGGGGGCTTCCAGATTCCGATAAGCCCCCCGCCCGCAGACCCCCACAACCAATGGCCAGGGTTGTGGGGACGAGGCCCTTGTCCTCATCACCATGGGGACAAGGTGCTTTGGGGGGGACCCCAAAGCACCCTCCCAATGTTGAGGGCATGTGGCCTGGTACGGTTCAGGAGGGAACCCCTACCATTTCACCAAAAAAGTGTCAAAAATTTTAAAAATGACAGGAGACGGTCTTTGACAATTCCTTTATTAAAATCTTCTTTCTTCTGGTCTTCATCTTCTCCTTCCGGTATCTTCTTCCATCTTCTTCCATCTTCTTCTTCCTCAAATCCGCTTTTTCTTGCTCTGGGCTTCTCGTCCCTCTAATCCGGCATCTTCTTCCATGGCGTCGGCGTCTGTTCTTCTGTGTCGCCATTTTTTTTTTTTTTGGTCCGGGGTTCTCCTTAAAATCCATCCCAGACCTGAAGGGTCTGGTATGGATATTTAGGGGGGACCCCACGTAATTTTTTTTTTAAATTTGAAGTGGGGTTCCCCTTAATATCCATAGCAGACCTGAAGGGCCTGGTTATTGAATTTGGGGAACCCCCACGCTTTTTTTTTTTATCAATGACTTTCAATGAATGACTGTTCTCTGTGTTACGGAAGCTGACAATTCATTAGCCGCGAGTGATTTTAAATAGCTTTTTTTCCTGAAAAAAATGACACTTTGTCATTTGAATCATTCAAATTCATTCGAATCATTCGTTATATCCGCTATAATAATTTCTTTCGTATTAGTTGAAATTCGATATTTGGTAGTTGGATTCGAATAATTCGGAGCCGAAATTCATAAACGGAATTTCGTATTCCGTACAGAATTCGTATTCGAAAAAATTTGTACTACGGATTCGTACGAATGTACGAATTTCGAATTTGTATGAAACTAATCGCACATGTCTACCAGAAACATCAGCAATCCACCTCTGTGTTTCACAGTAGGAATGGTGTACCTTTCATCAATGGCCTTGTTGACTCTTCTCCAAATGAAGCGTTTATGGTTGTGGGCAAAAAGCTCAATTTTAGTCTCATCACTCCAAATTACTTTGTGCCAGAAGATTTGAGGCTTGTCTCTGTGCTGTTTGGCATATTGTAAGTGGGATACTTTGTGGCATTTGCATAGTAATGGCTTTCTTCTGGCGACTTGACCATGCAGCCCATCTTGCTTCAAGTGCCTTCTTATTGTGCATCTTGAAACAGTATTTCATTTGAAGTTATTTGTGGGTTTTTCTTTGCATCCCTAACAATTTTACTGGCAGTTGTGGCTTAAATTTTAGTTGGTTTACCTGACCGTGGTTTGGTTTCAACAGAACCCCTCATTTTCCACTTCTTGATTAGAGTTTGAACACTGCTGATTGGCATTCTCAATTCCTTTAATATCTTTTTATATCCCTTTCCTTTTTTATACAGTTCAGCTACCTTTTCCCGCAGATCTTTTGACAATTCTTTTGCTTTCCCCATGACTCAGAATCCAGAAACATCAGTGCAGCACTGGATGAAAGATGCAAGGGTCTGTCAGGAGTCCAGAAACTCATTGACCTTTTATACACACACACTAATTACAAGCAAACAGATCAGAGGTGAGGATGGTTACCTTTAATAGCCATTCAAACTCCTTTGTGTCAACTTGTGTGCATGTTATCAGGCCAAAATCACCAGGGTATGTAAACTTGTGATCAGGGTGATTTGGGCAGTTTCTGTTGTCATTATGATTTAAAAAGATTAAACACAGTTGATTGATAATAAATGACTTCAGCCAAACACTAACCATGAGTGAAAGAAATGTTTTTGTATGATAATCCATATTCTCTGAAAAATGAATGCCAAGAAATCAAATTCTGCCAGGGTATGTAAACTTATGTATGTATATATATATATATATATATATATATATATATATATATATATATATATATGCATAGATTTGCACACTTTTTATGTTAAACATTTTTGTTTATATTCACGTTTATAATTTTTTTCTTTTCTTTAGTATTTCTATGCATGTGTATATATATTTTTTAAACTTTTTGGTTTCCTTTTTATTTTGTGTATTTTTTCTTTTTATATATATGCATATTGTTTTATATGGCTTAGTTTAGTGTTGTATGTGTTTGCTGGGCTCTGTGGTCACGTTGGACAGATTGTCCGCCTTGAATTTTTGTTCGATTGGTTTCACATGTGACTGGGGAGCTATAAGCAGGCATACACACTCTGGGCAATTAGGATTAAGCACAGGAGTGTGAAACACGTCTGCTGATCCTCCGTGGGTTGAGTCTGTGTGGCATATCTTTCATTCCCATTTTTGCACAATAAAGGAGCTGTCTTTATTCTCTGGAATTGCTGCTATCTTTTTCTTTTCTACCTGCATATGGGGTTTGCGGACCCAGGCAGCCACCCAGGATTTTTTGGCAGCTGAAGATCTCACAGGAGCGGTGCTCACCCCATTTGTCTTTTCCTGCATTTCTATATCTGCTTGATCGATATTATGTATATAGATATATATATATATATTTGAATGTAATGTATCAGATTAACAGATCTATTCACGCAACACACACACACTATCCACGAGATAATATAAATGGTTCTACAGCTACAAAATGCAAACATTATGCTGTCACGTGGCTGTAACATACAGTCAAAATGTTGGCAGATAACAGTTGGTCATGAATGTTGTCCGCTTACCTGCATATTATTGATAAAGAAGGACTAATCTGCAAGATAAGTAATCAATGTATGGTTAGATGACATTCCTCTTATGCATATTTTAGAGACATTTTGTTCAAATTCTAGCTACTGCTGTAGTATGTGAAATTTAGGAGATCATTACTTAAAATTTTCTGACAAAGGAATTGTCTCAGGCTGTCATTATATATCCAAAGAAACTAATCACCCATCCCTTTTATTTTTTGATAATGTAATGAAGGATATAATTGGTTTATTCAAAACAAGACATTGCTTTTTGACAAGTCCTTCCACAGTTGTAGTTTATGTATGAGATGTACACAACATTTTTCACTGTGACTGAACTAGTAAGTCAAATCAATAATTAAAAGTACAGTGAATAATACATTTTGATATGACTTGACAAATTACTGAACTATTTAGAGTAATGTAGGGCTAATAGCTAATGTTACCCTTTCTGTGCCAAAGTACCAAGTGCCATTTTACTTTGAGAATGTGTAATGTATTATGTACAGGAACACTGAGAAACGTTACCGGAATGAATCAAGGGTTATCTTGTACCTTGATTCAATGTTTAGATGTGTTAAGGTCATCCGTCCCATCGGAAATTGACTCCTAAGAATTGTGCCACTGTATTCAACTTCATCCACTTGAGGATTTTGAACATGAAAAATGCATCCTGAAAAACCTCAACAAAATTTTCAGGATGCATCTCTTACATCCAGCTTCTCACCCCGGTCTGCAACTTCACCTGATATTATCGACAATTACTTCCATTCAATATGACAGACAACTAAGAAAAAAATCCTTTCTATATTTGCAAATAACTTTGCCATGGTTGGTACCAAAAATAAGGTCAGTGGAATTTTAAATGTAAGCAATTACAGAATAAAAAGTATACACTTTATTTACAGTAAAACTTATTTGTTAAAACTATCAAAACATAAAAAAAAAACATAATTTTTTTTTTTTTTAAATAATAAAAAATAAATCTCTATTTGTGGGGAAAAAAAGGACGTTTTTGATGTGGGGTAATGTCGCACAACTGCGCAATTGTCAGTTAAAGTGATGCAGTGCCGTCTGTAATCACTAGCTATTACTGTTAGGTCCACAAAAGTAATTTTAAGGACTGGTATAGGTGTACAGTATATAGGGTTATAATACACTTATAATATACTTTCTTTCAAATATAGAAAGCATATTATAGTGACTGCAGTGCTGACTGATTCTGCAGCTATTTTCTCAGTGTAGGGAGTCTAGGGACAGTTTGCTGTTTGGAGCAGGCACAGTCTGTAATTCACTAGCTAGCTACTATTAGGTCCACAGAAGTCCTTTTAAGGACTGGTATAGATGTACAGTATATAGGGTTGTTGTAATACACTTATAATATACTTTCTTTCAAATATAGAAAGCATATTATAGTGACTGCAGTGCTGACTGATTCTGCAGCTCTTTTCTCAGTGTAGGGACAGTTTGGTGTTTGGAGCAGGGACAGTCTGTAATTAACTAGCTAGCTACTATTAGGTCCGCAAAAGTCATTTTAAGGACTGGTATAGGTGTACAGTATATAGGGTTGATATAATACACTTATAATATACTTTCTTTCAAATATAGAAAGCATATTATAGTGACTGCAGTGCTGACCGATTCTGCAGCTCTTTTCTCAGTGTAGGGACAGTTTGGTGTTTGGAGCAGGGACAGTCTGTAATTCAGTAGCTAGCTACTATTAGGTCCACAAAAGTCCTTTTAAGGTCTGGTATAGGTGTACTATTTGGTGTGCAGTATATAGGGGTGTAATACACGTATAAAATACTTTCAAATATAGAAAGCATAGTATAGTGCATTTATACTGTGCAGTATTGTGACTGCTGAGCGGTTCTGCAGCGATACTACAAAGAGTGACAAACGCAATTAGAAAAAAGTATTATAACTGGTGTGAAAGACCAGTGGCCCCCCAAAATGACAGATTGAAGTGGGGTGTTATATACCTTCTTCCACATATACTACACTTATCTAGAGACTTTTTCTCACAGGGTCAATTAAAAAATGACAGGCAGAGGAAGAGGCAGGCCCTTCCACAGGGGTGGTAGGGGTAGGGCAGGAGCAACAGGCTTGAGCCAAAGTGGGAAGTTGCAGAAGGTGCATTCGATTACATCAAAGGACGCACCAGACTTGGTTGAGTGGCTCACTCAGCCTAATGCCCCGTACACACGGTCGGAAATTCCGACCAAAAATGTCCGATCGGACCATGTTGTCGGAAAATCCGACCGTGTGTGGGCTCCATCGGACTTTCCTGCTCTCAAATTTTCCGACAACAAAATCCGATCTGACTTTTTCTGATCGTGTGTAGACAATTCCGACGGACAAAGTGCCACGCATGCTCAGATCAAATTACGAGACCAAACCTATTGGCTAATAGCCTGTACGTAGTTCCGTCGTACGCAACGAACGTCACCACGTTCAGAATGATCGGATTTTCCGACGGTTTTGTCCGACCGTGTGTATGCAACACCAGTGTCGGACAACATTTTGTGGTCGGAATTTCCGACCGTGTGTACGGGGCATTACTCTTCTGCACCCTCCTCATCCTCTCGATCTGCACCCTCTTCACTCTCTGCTGTGTGCACCCCCAAAGACAATACCACCAACACCACCACAACCTTATACCCTCTGCTTGAGTCACAGGAATTATTTTCCGATCCATCATCACAAGACATTTCTGATGTGCAGCCATTCTTGGCATTGGACCAGGAAGAGGAGGTAGCAACAACCGCCACTCAGCAGTCTGACGACAGTACCCAGATCAGCCCAAGGAGGTTGGTCCCCGCTGTTGCTGCCTACGCTGAGATCTCTAATTATATCAGTGGGGAAGGTGACGTCGATGATGACGTGTCTAGGGATGTCACGTGGGTGCCCACAAGAGAGGAAGAGGAGGGGAGTTCAGAGGGAGAGATGGACCAGCAGATAGGGAGGAGAAGCAGGCGGAACTTACATTGCACAGGAGGGACAAACCAGACTGCGAATGTATCAGGAGCGAGGCATCAACCATGTACGGTCACATCTGGCGCTCCCAGGACGCCGGCACAGGGCTCCACAGTGTGGGCTTTTTTTTAACGTGTCCGCTGCTGACAATAGTGTTGCCATCTGCAGCCGTTGCAGTTAACACATAAGTCGCGGTAAGCCCAACAGTCACCTAGGGACGACTGCCTTATGAAGGCATATGAGCTGCCATCACCTAGCCCAGTGGGAGCAACGCCATCAGAACCCACAAAGCCACACTCCCGGCTCCCACCATCCAGCCTCTTCTGCTTCTCCTTCTCCTCTCTCCTCAGAATTGTCCTCCACTCCACCTTCCATCATGCCGTCCTCACGTTTTTCTGGAAAAAGGCAGGCTTCTGTGGGCCAAAAGTTCGAGCGTAAAAAATGATGACGCCGGATAACCCTCTTGCCCAACGGATGACCGCTGGCTTGTCAGATCTGATAGCCCGCCAACTACTGCCATATAAACTGGTGGACTTGGAGGCCTTTTGGAAATTTGTGGCCATTGGAACAGCACAATGGAAGGTCCCAGGAAGGAAGTATTTCTCACAGAAGGGCATCCCAGAGCTATATGGCCATGTTCAGCGGCAAGTGAATGTATCTCTGGCACACAGTGTCGGTGCCAAGATACATCTGACCACAGACACGTGGTCTAGCAAACATGGGCAGGGAAGGTATATAACTTTTACTGCCCACTGGGTGAACCTTCTGACAGCCGTCAAGCATGTAACCCGTGGCACCCGTGTAGATTTGGTTTTACCGCCACGGATTGCATGCAGGCCTGCCTCTTCTTCTCCTCCTCCTACTCCATCCTCCCTCTCCTCCTGGGCTGACTCCTCCTTTTCCGCTGCTAGCGGCTCTTCCGCTGCGCCGCCCAAGATCACCAGAACATTTTTGACATGCCAGGTGAGACGTTGCCATGCTGTGCTGCGTCTGTTGTGCCTGGAAGCCAAGAGCCACACTGGCCCTGCACTCCTTTCAGCTTTGCGTTCACAGGCAGATCAGTGGCTAACACCTCTCAACTTGACAGTTGGTAAAGTGGTGTGCGACAACGGTGCCAATCTGCTTAGCGCGTTGAAACAGGGCAAAATTACACATGTGGCATGCATGGCACATGTCTTAAACTTGGTCGTGCAGTGATTCATTGTCAAATACCCTGGGGTCCAGGACATCTTGCGGAAGGCAAGGAAAATCTCGGTAAGAGAAGATCTTACACGGCCATGGATCTCCTTGCTGACATTCAGCGGCGACACAATCTGCCGGTCAGATGTCTTATTTGTGATTGCCCGACGCAATGGGACTCAACCTTCTATATGCTTGATAGACTGCTCCAGCAGAAACGTTCAGTTAACGACTATCTGTACGAACTCTGTGGCAGAACAGGTTCTGGGGAGCTTATTTTTTTTTTCACTGCGCCAGTGGCTGCTCATGCGCGACGCATGCAGACTTCTGCGGCCATTTGATGAGATCACCAAACTGGTCAGTCGCAGCCATGGCACCACCAGTGACATCGTACCTTACACCTTCTTTATGGAGCGTGCATTGCGTCGTGTCATTGATCTCGATCTTGATTGAAGCCATGGAGGAGCAGTAGCAGGAAGATGAGGAAGTCGCAATGCTGGATGAATTCCTAGGGGGGGGGGCTACTCTATCTGAGACAAGTCAACAACAGGAGTTTGAAGAGGAGTCAGAGGAGGATGGTGCCGGGGCGGAAGAGGAGGAGCAAGAAGAGCATGCTTTAAACCTTTCTGGGATCCCTGTTGTTGTCCGTGGATGGGGGGAGGAGAACGAGGAGGACGACATTATCCTGGATGATGAGCAGGAGCCAGGCCACCACACCGCTTCCAGTTTATTGCAAATGGGGGCCTTCATGCTCAAGTGTTTTAACAGGGACCTCCGTATAAAAAGCATAATGGTCAAGGACCAGTACTGGGTGGCAACGTACTTAGACCCCCGGTACAAACACAAAATGGTGGAAATGTTACCACCATAACAGAGGGCTGTCAGAATGGAGCACTTACAGGCCTTCTTAGAGAAATGCTGCATTCTGCTTTTGCGTGCACTGGCAGAGGAATTGCCACTCCCAGAGAAAGAGTTGCGGGTACCAATCCAACAGCGCCTGCAAGAAGAGGGCGGTTTGAAGATGTGTTGGTCACTTCTGATATGAGATTATTCTTTCAGCCAACCCATCTACAGGTGTCATCCGGATCCTGCATCAGGGAACGCCTAGACCGACAGGTGTCTGACTACATCGGGTTAAAGTGATGAACCCCTGGAGAAGTGATGAACCCCTGGACTACTGGGTGGGCAGGCTTGACCTCTGGCCAGAGCTTGCACAATTTGCAGTGGAACTGTTGGCTTGCCCCTCGTCCAGTGTCCTCGTTCAGCGCAGCAGGGGGGATCGCGACCGATAAGCACACTCGTCTAGCTCACGACAGTGTTGACTACCTCACATGTCTAAAAATGAATGAGCCATGGATCTCTGAGGAATTCAACACATGTGACCAGTAGACCATGTATATGCATAACTCTATAAACGATTTATATAATCTAGCACGCGGACCTTTTTTCTACCTTTGGCTCACTTGTACAAAAAAAGCACACCATACTATATGCCCGTACCCTCCTGTTTGAAGAGGTTGAGCGGTGTCATATTTTTGGGTCCCGCAGTGAGTTGCTAGTGTCAGTGCTGGTGTCAGTGCTCTCTATCTTGTGCTGGTGTCAGTTCTCTCTATCTCGGTGCTGGTGTCAGTGCTCTCTATCACGGTGCTGGTGTCAGTGACATCCCACGATATCGACACGAACATTCCACAACCACCAAAGTTTTCTTTGACCCCAATTACCACGGATATCACTAAAAACATCATCAAAAACCTCAGAGACAGCACATCTCCTATTGACATCATCCCCACAAAACTCCTGAAAGAATGCTCCGACATCTTGGCTCCCACCCTAACTCACCTCATAAATCAATCATTCAAAGAAGGGATTGTTCCAGGCGCCCTCAAACCTCGACCCCCGGGACCCTAACCACCGCAGACCGATAACAAGCCTGAACAACATCTCCAAGATTATGGAGAAGGCGGTAGTACAACAGATACAACGCCACCTGGACACACACAAACTCCTGGACCCTCTACAATCAGGCTTCCGCCCAGGCCATGGTACAAAAACTGCACTCCTGAAGATATGGGACGACGCCCTCGAAGCAGCAGATGACGGAGAATCATGTCTTCTGGTACTGTTGGACCTCAGTGCAGCGTTTGACACTGTGGACCACAATACTCTATTCATCCGCCTCACAGAAGTAGCAGGAGTCACAGACTCAGATCTACAATAGTTCGCATCCTTCTTAGGAAATCGGTCTCAGACAGTGAAACTAGGAGATTTCACCTCTGAAACCCAGGCAATCTCTTGTGGAGTCCCTCAAGGATCACCCTTGTCGCCAGTGCTTTTCAACATATACATCCGCCCACTCTTCAAAATCATCAGAAGATCAGACCTTTGCTTCCACTCATACGCTGACGACACGCAATTATATTTTCATTTCACCGGACAAAAAGGCCCTTATTTAGCAATTCGAAAAATGCCTCACTATGATAGACGACTGGATGACCACTAGCTCCCTCAAACTTAACGAATCGAAAACTGAACTTCTTATTCTACATGCAAACCAAAACTCCAGAACCAAGATCCCTTGGACACCACCCACCATCTTTGGACAGACCATCTCCCCAAGGACGAAGGCCAAGAGTCTCGGAGTCATTTTTTACTCAGAAATGTCAATGGATGCACAAATAGGAGCAGTAGTCAGTGGTTTTCACCATCTGCTCCGCCTGCTAGGCAGACTCATCCCCTTCATTCCAAAGGAGGACAAAGCAGTGGTAGTTGGAACAGTCATTAATTCTCGACTTGACTACGCAAACTCCCTTTACATAGGTTTACCCCAATATCAACTTGCACGCTTACAACTTATCCAAAACACGGCGGCAAGGCTGATAACAGGAAAAAAAATTGGGAATCCATCTCCCCTTCCCTGAGGAGCCTACATTGCCTAACCGTAAAGAATCGGGTCACATTCAAGACCCTCTGCCTCACCCACAAATGCACCCATGGAGACGCTCCTCAATACCTTCTCGAGAAAATAAAACACTACATACCCAATCGCAGTCTTCGATCGGCTAATCAAAACCTCCTCCTTATTCCCAAATCCCGCTACAAATCAAAGGGGGAACGGAGATTCGCTGTCCAAGGACCACGGCTATGGAACGCTCTACCAACCTACATCCGCTTGAAAGAAAACCATCAGGCCTTCAGGAAAAAACTCAAGACCTACCTCTTCTAAGAAGCTTGACAACAAAGCATGAATACAGCGCCTTGAGGCGATTCAGTTCGCATTGTAGCGCTATACAAATTATTCATTCATTCATTCAGTGCTCTCTATCTCAGTGCTGGTGTCAGTGCTCTCTATCTCAGTGCTGGTGTCAGTGCTCTCTATCTCAGTGCTGGTGTCAGTGCTCTCTATCTCGGTGCTGGTGTCAGTGCCAGCACCATGGCTGATGATCAGCACTGGACTGGCACCTCCGGACCACCGCAGTGGAGCCCTGCATAGGTGCGGGTTAGGGCCGGGCAGAGGGAGGGGTCAGGGGCTCAAGCACAGGTTGGCACACTGGGACACTGGCACAGGACTGCGCTGCCCTGACTGTGGCACTGATCCTCTCCTGCACCCCTTCATAGCCTGGCCTGACCTTGCCTCTCCTCCATGGCCTTCAATTGACAAAATTTCACAGATAAAAAAAGAATGCTTGTTGTTGTCGATCCCAGATTCACTTAATACTTCTGGTATGTCAGTGTCCATGTTGTGGGACTATGTGTGCACAGCTAGTAAGTATTTTGTGGCTGAAAATATGACCTGGAGGTTTTTAAGGTTCGCCTGCCATTAAAGTCAATGGGGCCCGCCACGAACCTGCGGTTCGCGAACATTTGGGCACGTTCGCGGATCGCGTTCACGGATCCCGTCGGAAGTTCGTCCATCACTATGTGTGTATGTATGTATGTATATATATATATATATATATATATATATATATGTGTATTTGTATATATATATATATATATATATTGTAACCTGGGGGACAGGTAGCAGGTACAAAGCTCCCTGGGATGAGCTGTTGTTTAAGCACAGATACCAAATTCACTGAGGTAGTGACAAACAGGGCTGTGTTTATTTGTGTAAAATACAAGTCCATACACATGTGCTGCACAGTCTTCCAGAAAACATATCAGAACAGAAATAACAAAACAAAAGTCCTAGCCGTGTCTCGGCTCTAACTATACCATACACAGGCCCTCACTACCAGGCTGAGCAAGCCTACCGCTTGTCAGTTTCTCTATATATAGATTTAAAGCGTTTTACCAACCTTTAGCTCCTCACAAACCATCCATGTGTGTCCCAGGCAGAGAGCAAAGGCTGTCTGCTCAGGTGAGCTTAAATTAGCCTGGGGAAAAGGACTAAGATCCGAACTGGATCATGTATCAGAGACCTCTGAATGTGTATGAGAGGAGACTGGGAGACGTATAAACCCCGAACAAGACTTCTCCTGGCTCTCTCTGTGACGCTCTGCTACATATCCTCCCCCCTTGTTTCATCCCCAGGGTTGGAACACCTGTGGCCCAACAGGAGTGAACACGGGACAGGGCATCTACATTCCCCATCTCCACACCTGGCCTGTGTTTTACGGTGAAGGAGTAATCCTGTAGAGCCAAAAACCACCGGTTCACCCGTCTATTAGTCTCCTTCTTTTGGGCCATCCATTTCAGGGGAGCATGGTCAGTTATTAAGTCAAACTGGCGCCCTAACAAATAGTACCTGAGCACGCCCACGGCCCACTTTATAGCTAAACATTCCTTTTCAATGACTGCAAACTTTTTCTCATGGTCATTGAGCTTTCTGCTTAGGTACACGACAGGGTGTTCTTCCCCATTGTATACCTGTGATAGTACTGCCCCGATACCAACATCAGACGCATCCGTCTGAAACAAAAACTCTCTGGAGAAATCAGGGGAGTACAGTACTGGCTGTGCACACAGAGCCTTCTTCAGGACCTGGAAAGACTCCTCTGCTACTGATGACCATTTCACCATTACTGAGTCTTTCCCTTTCGTAAGGTCTGTCAGAGGGGCAGCTATAGTTGCAAAATTTGGAATAAATCTTCTATAATACTATAATACCCCGCAATACCAAGAAAGGCCCTGACCTGCTTCTTGTTTGCAGGGCATGGCCATTCCTGGATGGCTGCTATTTTACTCACTTGAGGTTTTATGACACCCCGGCCAATAGTGTAGCCCAAATACTTGGCTTCCTCTAGACCAATGGCACATTTTTTCGGATTTGCTGTAAAACCTTCTTTGAAGAGGGAATCAAGAACAGCCTGGACACGAGGCAAGTGAGACTCCCAGTCCGTGCTATGTACCACTATGTCATCTAGATAGGCTGCTGCATATCGTCGGTGGGGTTTTAGGGTCCTGTCCATGGCCCTCTGAAATGTCGTGGGGGCATTTTGCAACCCAAAAGGCATTTTTTTATATTGAAAGGAACCCTCTGATGTCACAAATGCAGTCTTCTCTTTGGCGCTACCAGTCAGGGGTATTTGCCAATACCCTTTTGTCAAATCCAAAGTGGTAAGATAGCGAGCCTTGCCAAGTCGGTCTATAAGTTCGTCTACTCTGGGCATTGGGTACGTGTCAAACTTTGTCACCGCATTAAGCTTCCTGAAGTCGTTATAGAACCTCCAAGTGCCATCCGGTTTTGGGACTAACACGATGGGGCTAGACCAGTCACTATTGGATTCCTCAATGACATCTAGCTCCAACATTTTTTTTACTTCACTGCTGATGTCCTTTCTCCTTGCTTCAGTAATTCGGTACGGATTGAGCTTGACACGTACCCCAGGTTCAGTAACAATATCATGCTGAACTGCTGAAGTCGTGCCAGGTAACTCTGAAAACTTCTCTCTATTCCTTATCAGGAATTCTCTAGTGTCCTGTTTTTGGGAATGTGACAGGGTATCGGGAATCGTGACCTCAGGGATGAGAGGGGACTCGGTACACGTAGGTGTTACTGGGAGGGGCCTCACAGTTAACGCCATTCTATCCTTCCAGGGTTTTAATAGGTTTATATGGTAAACCTGTTCGGGCTTCCTTTTTCCTGGTTGGTAAACCTTGTAGTTGACCTCACCAACTCTTTCTATTAGTTTCAATAGTTTTTTATTTGAGAACAAGTGTAAACATTTACAATAACAATGCGCGCAACGCAATACGTGCTCATTAACATTATGAGCAAAACAAAACAGAATTTCAACATCAATATAATCCAATCATAGGTATACTTCTCTATTAATTTGTTGACCTATATTATGATGTTCACCAGTATTCTTCTACTATTCGTTTTATATAGGAGGTAATCTATGCGACTATGTAGCCCTTAGGAGGGTGGCCCACCCCCTGGACGCCCCGTTAGGGATCACACTGCATCCAGAGGGCGGTCCCCCCTGATGAGTTGGCCCATGTAGACTCTATCCTATGGGTCATTTGCAGTGGTCTCAAGTTGTCAGTCAGTAGGTCTGTGTGTCCTGTGAACCCATGCTTATAGGCCGCTAAGTCTTATACAAGAAAAATGTTTATGAACGTTTGTTTGGTTATGCGAAGCCTAGTTGTTCAAGTTGAAATAGAAGAGAGGAAAATGATAGAAAGAAGGGTAGGGAGAGGAGTAGAGTGGGAATGGGTGTGGGAGAGGGTGGGTGGAGTGCACATGGTATGTGGCCCCCCCTGTTTGAAAAGGGGCGGGGTACCCCATTGGCTATTTAATATTTGTTTGCAGTAATCAGGTTGTCGAGTGGTATCCCAACTGCAATACCACTCGACCCAAGGTTTCCAAATCTGGCA
The DNA here is from genome assembly GCA_028564925.1 of Lithobates sylvaticus. Classification (NCBI taxonomy): domain Eukaryota; kingdom Metazoa; phylum Chordata; class Amphibia; order Anura; family Ranidae; genus Lithobates; species Lithobates sylvaticus. The sequence continues at coordinate 109,002,096 of CM053031.1, read as the reverse complement.
CTTGGCTGCATAGTTCCCTTGAGAGGCTGCGAACATCAGTTCGTATGATATGTGTAAGTTTGTAGTTTTTATTACCTCTGTAATAGAGGGGATTTCAGGTTTCAGCCATTGTCTTGTGAGTCCTAATCTAGCACTCGTGAGAATCTGGGTTGTTATGTGTCTCATATGGTGAGGTATTGTCTCTATGCCCAATGAAAGTAAGGCCATGTCAGGAGTAGTAGGGGATTGACTTTTGGTGATATTTTGAATGATGTGGAAAACTTTATGCCAGTACTGTTTAATTTTATTACAGGCCCACAGGATGTGTAAAATAGAGCCCCTATGACCGCAATTTCTCCAACACAGCGGAGTTGTGTCTGGATTAAATACCGCCAGGCGTGTGGGGGTCATGTACCACCTGAGAAGTATTTTTTGGTAGAGTTCCCATAAGTTCACACTTTTAGATGCTTTGTAGATGGATGTTATAGCTATTTGCCATTGTTCAGTAGTATATGTAGAGTTAAGGTCTATTTCCCAGGTTCTCATAGAAGGGGACTTGGTGCATATTGCTTTTAAGTGGAGATAGCCATAGAATACTGAGATTCCTTTAATGGAGGTCCTGGGGTTAGTCAGGTAGAGATATATTTTCCAGGGGACTTCCGTGTTGAATTGTATACTGGATTTCAGTAGGTGGGAAACCTGCATATGTGTGAATTGGTCCTTAGTTTCTAAGTGGTATTCAATTTGAAGTGCTCTAAAGGATTTTAGTGCTGGTCCTATATAAAGATCCTCTATGTGTTTAACCCCCACTCGTGGCCAATGACTGACATGTAAGTCGGGTATTAGAAGCTCTAGGCTCGTGATAGGTATCGGAATGGCTTTTTGTGGTATGTCAGATTTTGGCAATTTTAGGATAAGTTTCCATGCTGAGAGGGAAGCTGCCATGGTTGGCGAGAGCCTGGAAGAGTGAGGCATATGCTCGTGTACCAATAATAGGTCAGAGAGTCTGTGGGTAGGAGCTTGGAACCTCTCTAGGGTTTGCCATCGCGTCTCGTGGTTGCCGGGGAACCAAGACTCCCAACTCTTTCTATTACTTCAAAGGGCCCCTGCCACTTAGCCAGGAACTTGCTCTCAACAGTGGGGACTAACACCAGGACCCTGTCACCAGGTGAGAAAACACGGAGTTGGGCCCCCCTGTTGTATATTCTCAGTTGGGCTGCCTGGGCCTGCAGTAAGTGTTCTTTTACCATTGGCATGATTGCTGCAATCCTCTCCTGCATTTGAGCAATATGCCCAATGACACTTTTATGGGGTGTCTGTTCTCCCTCCCAAGTTTCTTTGGCTATGTCTAAGAGTCCCCCAGGGTGTCTCCCATAAAGCAACTCAAAGGGAGAATACTCCGTAGAGGACTGGGGAACCTGCCTGATGGCAAACATCAAGTATGGTATCAGGAAGTCCCAGTTTTTCCCATCCTTGTCAACAACCTTTTTTAACATGCTCTTTAACGTCTTATTGAAGCGTTCCACCAAGCCATCTGTTTGAGGATGATACACTGAGGTTCGCAACTGCGTCACCTTAAATAACTTGCAGAGCTCCCTAGTTATTTGCGACATAAACGGGGTGCCCTGGTCTGTAAGGATTTCTTTCGGGATGCCAACCCGACTGAACACCATAAACAGCTCTTTGGCAATGTTTTTAGCAGAAGCGGCGTGTAAGGGAACTGCTTCAGGGTAACGGGTAGCATAATCCATGATTACGAGGATATGCTGATGACCCCGGGCAGACTTGGGAAGTGGGCCCACAAGGTCCATGGCAATCCTCTCAAAGGGCACTTCAATGATAGGCAAGGGTACTAAAGGACTTCGGAAGTGGGATAGTGGGGCTGACATCTGACACACAGGACAGGATTGACAATAATTCTCAATATCCTTCTGTATCCCGGGCCAGTAAAACCTGCGCAACACCCTTTCAGTAGTTTTTTCAACCCCTAAATGGCCTCCTAGCAAGTGCCCATCGGCAAGTTCTAACACCAGCCGTTTGTATGGCTTAGGGACGACCAACTGTTCAACCATTTCTTCATTCAATTTACATACACGATATAGTAAATCCTCATTTCTGCTGAAATAAGGAAAACAGGGGCTGTCCCTGGGTTCGACAGGTACATCATTAATCACTATTACATTTTCCCAGGCCCTGGAAAGGGTATGGTCTTTTCTCTGCTCAGTACCAAAATTTTCCTTATGCACATTAAGGTCAGCAAACTCTAACATAGGCTCGGAGTCAGCAGACGGCTGTCCGGCTCTACTGGTAGTGGGGACTTCCTCAGGCTCCTCCAGCTCTCCTGCCATAACTGATAGAGGAAAACCTGGGGATATCTGAGAAGAGTCCCCTGAATCCACATTGTCAGTAGTGGCCAGGAATTCTGGCTCTGCGACTGAATCAGGTACTGCGACTGAGTTGGGATGATCCCACAGTTCCCAAAACTTAGGGAAGTCCCTACCAATGATGGCCTCATGCACCAAGTGGGGAACAAGTCCAACCGGATGGGTCACCGTACCTAAACCAGTTTTAAACTGAACAGTGGTTACAGGATACTCCCGGGTATTCCCATGTATACAGATCACAGCAATATTTTTAGCATGATAATTCACAGGTTCAATCATTTCAGCTGTAACCAAAGTCACTAGACTTCCAGAGTCCAGCAAGGCTGTAATAGGCTTATCATTCACAGTCATTTGGCACATTGGTTTTCTCATATTTGGGGTTGCAGTGCATGAAACCACTGCAAACATAGACTGCCTTCTAATAGATAAATCACACTGCATTGGTTCATCTGTCAATGGGCAATTTTCCGCAACATGTCCCATTTCTTGGCAACGAAAACACCCGACATTCCCCCAGTTTGGTTTGCTGACAGGCACCGGCTTCCCTTGTTTGGGAGGCCAAGCTTCAGTCTTGGCACCAAAAATCCTCCCCCCTATTTCCTTGCCATGCTTACCACCCACTTCCCCTGGAACAGTCTTACCGGTTGTCTGGGGAGACTGTGGCTTTGGGCGGAAAGTCCGTGCGGCTGTAGGGGTGGTGACCATGTTCTTTGCAGCAAAATACCTTTCAACCAGTTCCACCAGGTGGTTCGCCGAATTGGGGTCTCCTTGACTCACCCACTCCTGCAGGGAAATTGGTAGTGACCTCAGAAACTGGTCCATGACCACACGCTCCACTATTTGTGGCCCAGACAGGGACTCCGGCTGTAGCCATTTCCTCACCAGGTGAATTAGGTCGAACATCTGCGATCTTGGGGGCTTCTCGTCTTGGAAGGACCAGCTGTGGACCCGCTGTGCTCGAACTGCCAAAGTGACACCAAGTCGTGCCAGTATTTCCTGTTTGACCTTTTCATAGTCTCCTGCTTCTGCTGACTCCAAATCATAGTAGGCCTTCTGCGATTCCCCAGTAAGCAATGGGGCGACCAGTCCTGCCCACTGGGTTTTAGGCCAACCTTCCCTCTCAGCGGTCCATTCAAACGTTAGCAGAAAGGCCTCTGGATCATCATCTGTAGTCATCTTAGGCAAAAAGCGAGCCACATGGATGGCTGAAGGCTTGTCTCCAACATTATCAATGTTAGCAGGTGACCACTGTGCTATTGTCTCCACAACCTCAGACAAGGTTTTCCTATCTGCTTTTGCATCAGTGGCTAGCTGTTCAAACAGCCTCTGCGATTGCTCCTGTGTGATAGCATTAGCTTGCTGTTGTGCAGCATTAGCTTGCTGTAGTGCAGCATTTGTTTTCTGCTGTTCAGCGGTTGCTTGCTGATGTGCAGCGTGGAGTGAAGCATTTGTTTTCTGCAGTGCAGCGTTTGTTATCATCAATTGTTTTAGGATTTCCTCCATGTTTAGTCACTCTAGGTACTGGCCTTTTAAGTAGTAACTTACTACAGCTGCCCGCTGAACTCCACCATATGTAACATGGGGGACAGGTAGCAGGTACAAAGCTCCCTGGGATGAGCTGTTGTTTAGGCACAGATACCAAATTCACTGAGGTAGTGACAAACAGGGCTGTGTTTATTTGTGTAAAATACAAGTCCATACACATGTGCTGCACAGTCTTCCAGAAAACATATTAGAACAGAAATAACAAAACAAAAGTCCTAGCCGTGTCTCGGCTCTAACTATACCATACACAGGCCCTCACTACCAGGCTGAGCAAGCCTACCGCTTGTCAGTTTCTGTATATATAGATTTAAAGCATTTTACCAACCTTTAGCTCCTCACAAACCATCCATGTCTGTGTGTCCCAGGCAGAGAGCAAAGGCTGTCTGCTCAGGTGAGCTTAAATTAGCCTGGGGAAAAGGACTAAGATCCGAACTGGATCATGTATCAGAGACCTCTGAATGTGTATGAGAGGAGACTGGGAGACGTATAAACCCCGAACAAGACTTCTCCTGGCTCTCTCTGTGACGCTCTGCTACAAATATATATATATATATATATATATATATATATATATATATATATATCTGTATGTGTGTGTATATATATATATATATATATATATATATATATATACTGTATACATCATATAAAATCTAGGAATTAAGTTAGTATAAGTAACCTATTTTATTTTTTTATTTTATTAAGTTGTATCTAAATACCTTAAGGGATTGTCGTTTTTGATAGCACTGTTATGGGTTGATTTATTGTAGCATGAAAGATACAAGTAGATGAAATTATCTTTTTTTCACACTGAGAGTATGATGGCAGAAAATGTGTTGTTTATATTTTTAAGTAAGAGAATCCAAGAAATGAGGCTGAAATGTGTGATATCATTCTTCATTGATCCAAGTGACATGTTGATGGGTAATTTGGGAAGCAGTCTTTTTACAGTTAGCCATTATTTTTAACAAATAAGCTCTCAAGAGATATAGCTCCAGGATACCAAGTCTATAGCAACATATAATTGTCACTACTTATATCTGAAGTTTTTTATTCCTAATAACAATGAATCAAGAGGAGACCTGTAACCTGAAATAAGAACAGAAGAGAAAAGACACAGGCAATTTGTTTTCGAATTCTAACTTATTATTTAATAACGAACACTTCTAATAAGTTTTAAATGAAAATGTTTAGCCTCTCCAAAAGTAATATTGCAGGTTTGTGGAGTCTGAAGTGAGACAATCCTGTTATTAGCTTCTTGTATCAGTTGGGGTCCCTGCCGTGGCTCCTCTCTCTTTATTAACCCACCTCATATTTTAGGTGTTTCCCTACACTTTTCAGTCTTCCTGTTGCATTGTCAGTGATGCTAAATAAATGACAAAAAATCAACAGGTAGTGTAAAAGTTTATCAGACAGATCTCATCACTGGAATGTTACAATTTTATTAGAAACAGTTAAAGGTTAGCTATAGCTTTAGAATAAAATGTATATGTGGCCGCCAGGGCTTGGATTAACCCCAGATCACATAGGCCTTGGCCTAGGATGCTGTGGCCACAAGACTATTAAGTCCAGGCTATCTATGGGCACCTAACTCCTCCTATCTTGAGAATCACCATGCCTTGACGCCCTTCTGCCGTTCAAAGGCATTATTAGCCAGGCACAAAACATTGGCTCAGCACCTCCACACGCAGTGATAACAAATCACATTGAGGTATGGGGTGGACACTGTTTGGCAGGCACCAAGCTGCTGAGTGTCCATGCAAGCTGGTTGGCCATTAAGGCCTGAATGAGGTCTGTACAGAATGTAATCAATATTATTACTGTTAACAGTTATATATTTTATTTATTTTATATTTAGATATTTGTAATGAGCTAGACCATTGTTTTTTTCTATGTATTTCAGAAACATACATTTTGCTGTTCATTACAATGCATGTGCCATACTGGTTTGTGTTGCTATGTATTATAAATGGCACACTAATGCAGTAGCATAGAAACAGGCAGTGCACCAGCACCACATCATACCATAACACATGCACTGCAATTGGAAAAATTGTGCATTTCCATGGTTCAGAGAATCCGAACCTCATTCCTAAAATAAAACATGGGAGGTAGGATAATTTAGGCCAGGTACATGTTCAGGAAAAAAAAAAACTCTATCATGACTTTAGGTCATACAACTAAATACTAGCTGCTCAGGCCTAATTTGGCAGGATCAGTATGTGTTGAAAAAAAATGTAATTGACTACAACTGCAGGTATCTTTCCTACCTGCTACATATGTGTAACACTGTGTAACACTGTGCATTGTTACTGTTATGCAGAACAAGATGGCAGTGCTCTGCAACTCACTTATCCCAGCTTTACAGGAATGCTAAAACGTGTGTGCTGTAAGCAGGATTCTCCTATTCAGATCAGCTGGATTGATCTACACTTCCCAGAGATCTGGGGAGGGGGCTTTTTTTAAAGGAAAAGCCTGGGAACAAGAGGGGAGAGAGGAGGAGACTGTGAGAGAGTGAGGATACAGGCTGGACCAGGCTGTGCCACATAGCCGAGGGAGATATATCTGGGATCGCTGATCACCCTGAGAGGCAGGAGAGGGGACCCTGTAGGCAGAGGACCCAGGTTATCACCATCCGCACCACATTCAGGACAGGAGAGAAAGGGGGCCTCCCAACTGCGAGGTCATCACATCGGCTGCTTCATTGATGGATTGGGTGAGAGAGTTCTTAACTCACACCACACCATGTGTTCAAATGTTTGTTTTTGCCAGTTACTTAAGTACTGTGCAGTACTGATTGCCACACTGAGATACAGACTCCATAAGCCATCCAGTGCTGTGGCCTATCTGCTCCATTTATTTCTTGCTACACTATGTGCAGAACCTCCTGTTTAATGTTCAATTTCTATGCCAGGGTAGGAGCTTTACATGCATTCCACTTCAGGCCTACCTTGCTTAAAGTAGAAGCTAACTTCCAACCAGACAGCTCTCCATTTAAAGGGACACACATTAGTTAAATTCTGTTCCCACCCCTTCCCAACTTAAACAACCTCTGCAATCATTGCATGTCACTAAAGTGACCTCCTCAGTTTACTACCATATTCTAAACGGTAACTCTGCTTGCTGTTGCACTATATCTCTGAGAAATGTCATCCTCTTCCAAAGAGACAACATCATTACTGTGCACCAATGTAAGAAACTCAGCAAGACGGCAGGAGAGGTCCTGGTTATGTCTAATGACTGGTTTCTATGAGACATTGGGGGTCATTTACTATATCGCAAATATGCGATCGCGTGGCACATGATTAAGCCAATTAAGACTTGGGTGGACATGCAAATGGAAATTGCGCTATTGCCGGCGAACATGCCTGTCAAATTGGCATATGCGGGAATAGTTGAAATCAATGGAACTCGAACCTGCAAAACCAAAAGTCCTCATTGAAGGCTTTTTTTGCCATAAAAAGTGTATTGGGGACTTGGGTCCTGCCCTGGGGAACATGTATCAATGCAAAAAAACTTTTTTTAAATGAGCAGTGATTTTAATGCTGCTTAAAGTGAAACAATAAAAATGAAAAATTAATTTAACTATCGTGCCTGATGGGTCCTCTTAGTCTGCCTGTGGCACATATGTGCGAAGTCTAGAACATGCCGCAGCAATAATTAAATTTCTAGAGGAAAAAATGTAATTTAAACTTGCTCGTGGCTATAATGTATTGCTGGCTCCCAGCAATATAAATAAAAAAAGGTCCCCCCCCCCCCCCCAGTTCATACCAGGCCCTTCAGGTCTTTTAAAATTTAATAAAAAAAAATTGACATGGGGTCCCCCCAAAATCCATACCAGACCCTTATCCATGCAGCCTGGAGGTCAGGAAAAGGGGGGGTGAGCGAGCGCCCCCCTTCCTGAACCGTACCAGGCCACATGCCCTTTGTTAGGTCCTCTGTGTCAGCCCCTCTTTCCCTCAGCTGGACTTTGACGGTCAATGGAAAAAACTCTCTGTCCGGACAGGTAATCAGACACCATACACAGTATATGGTTGGTCAAGAATGCATCAGTTTATTTCCAGCTTTACAGAGTATATGCAATAATCAAAAAAGGGGTTGCATAGGGGGAACGACCCCATTAACAACCAATCACATTCAAGCATTTTGTTATACAATCAATATTGATCTGCAAGATATTCATAATATTTCTGCCTTCAGACTCAGCGTCACAATTCATTCTAAGAATGTTCCACGCAATATATGTCCTTGACAATGTTCTCAGCATTTTTGGTAAACTTTCACACGCCAGTGTGAGAAAGGAAAAAACTAGCCTGAGAAACACATCTTCTACAGAAAAACATCTTTGTACAATATTATTAAATCTTAAAGGGTAACTCTACACTCCTTGCAATAACCTTAAAGAGTGATCCCACATTATCTTTACAATCCCTCCTTTGATCATGAGACTTAAAAAAAAGTCATCCCATCCCTCAACTTTAACCGCTTCCCGACCGCCTAACGCCGATATACGTCGGCAAAATGGCACGGGCAGGCAAAATCACGTACCTGTACGTGATCGTGCATGTGCTCGCCTGCCAGCGGCGCGCTCGCGACCCGGTCGGGAGCTCCGTGACCCCGGCCGCGGGACCAGCGGACCCGATCGCCGCTGGTGTCCCGCGATCGGGTTACGGAGCTGAAGAACGGGGAGAGGTTTGTGTAAACAAACCTCTCCCCGTGCTTCCTACACTGACTGTCAGTGATCGGCAGTTCCCTGTCATCGGGAACGCCGATCAATGACGTCAGACATACAGCCACACCCCCCTACTGTAAAAAAACACACACACGTCACACTGACTCCTCCCCGCCCCCTAGTGGTTAACCCCTTCACTACAACTGTCATTTACATAGGAATCAGTGCTATTTAAATAGCACTGATTTCTGTATAAATGACAAATGTCCCAAAAATGTGTCAAAAATGTCCGATGTGTCCGCCATAATGTCGCAGTCACAATAAAAATCGCTGATCGCTGCCATTACTAGTAAAAAAAAAATATTAATAAAAATGCTATAAAACTATCCCCTATTTTGTAAACGCTATAACTTTTGCGCAAACCAATCAATAATCGCTAATTGCGATTTTTTTTTTACCAAAAATATGTAGAAGAATACGTATCGGCCGAAACTGAGGAAAAAAAATGTTTTTTTTATACATTTTTGGGGGATATTTATTATAGCAAAAAGTAAAAAATATTGCATTTTTTTCAAAATTGTCGCTCTATTTTTGTTTATAGCGCAAAAAATAAAAACCGCAGGGGCGATCAAATACCACCAAAAGAAAGCTCTATTTGTGGGAAAAAAAGGACGCCAATTTTGTTTGGTAGCCACGTTGCACGACCGCGCAATTGTCAGTTAAAGCGACGCAGTGCCGAATCGCAAAAAGGGGCCTGGTCCTTTGGCTGCCAATTGGTCCGGGGCTGAAGTGGTTAAGGACTACCTGTGAAAGTGTTTTCCAGTGGGAAGAGAAGAAATGCATTACCAAGGAGGGAATCTGCTCCGGGCACCCCTATGGATGTTGATGAAAGGGGTTATTGTGAGGGTTGTTATCATTGTACCCTGGCCAATCCATTTGAATAAATTCTACAGTGTTTCTGGGTTCTGGCCGTTCTCTGGGGGGCCAGGCCGCCTTGACTACAGGACGGTTATATTCTTGTTGCATTTGGCGGCCAGGCAGGGGTTGGTTTTGGGTGTATTGTTGGGGTTGCAGGGGGAGGCTTTGTTGTGTTGGGGAAGGATATTGCTGTGTTTGATAATTGGGAAAATTACGCTGATATCTGCCTCTGGAAACACCCCAGCCCCTCCTTTGAAACCTACCCTGTCCATTTCCCTGGGTATTTCTCCTGTGTGGACATTCTGATTTCCAATGGGAGGGGTCTCCACAATGAAAACAGCCTTGATTTGGGTATTCTTGTGTTTGCAACGCGGAATTATCAAAGGCTGGGAGCTTTGGGGTGGGAGTCCCTGAGGTCTGGGCTAACAGTCCTCCTTTGGTATTAAAAAATCCGGAGGAGGCCCTTTTCTTTACATCCTCCACAAACTGTGGGGGGGGGGGTCATGGTTGCCCACTTTTTATTGACCAGTTGAATTACCTGGGTCACCTTTGGATCTCCATTGTTCATGGCAGTGCTGACAAAAAGTTGTGGGCTATCTACATCACATGTCAAATAGATCTTATAAAGCCGGGACACAAAAGAAAAAGAAATCTTCTCCTGGCTGCTGTTTACATGAGATTAAGTCATGTATGGGCATTTCTGGTTTATAGGCTTTCCTCCATGCTGCCAAGAGATTATTCCAAAATGTGGGCCAGTCTTCCTCAGCTTCATATAAATTACTAGCTGTGAACCATTTTGATATTTCTATATCCGCTGAACTTTCGCGATCTACAGCATTTACTATGACTTCTAAGTCTTCTTGTGACATACGTGCCCCCTCACAATATCTCTTTAGGAAATTAACTTCTGCTCGGGGGTCTTTTCTAGGTTTGACACATGTTTCTTTAATTTCCCTGACAGTACCTATCAGGAGCGGGATTTGGACTTGTGAGAGGCAAAGCAAGTGTGGCAGATTTTCTCAGTTTTCTCAGGGTCAGTGACCGACGGACTTTCAGGACTTTTGATTGAGGAGGTGGTGATGGTGGTGTCATCCTCATCACCCTCCTCCAGGTTTGGGCATTCTTCATCAGTGGACGGGAATGAATCATCTTTGTCAGCGGGGGGGGGGGGGGGGGGGGGGGGGGGTTTAGGCAAGGCTTTTTGTACACGTTTTGTTCTAGACCTTGTTTTCATATGTCCTGCAATAGAAAGTCTTTTAAAGGCTTCTATTGTCTCTGCCTCTCCCTTCTTGCTTCCTTTTCTAATTTTGATTGTGCCCTTTTTAGTTTCCTTTCCCACCCGCCGTTTATGCTCTTCTTCTTCCTTTTCTTCCCTCCTTTCCTCCTCCACCCTGTTAATGATCTCTGTGGCTTTCCTATCTTCTTCCTCTTGACCTTCCTTTATGATCAACTATGGCAGTTAGTGCTCCCATAATCAATTCCAATGAAGGATAAAGTTTTTCCTTTGGCTTTTCCTCATTATCAGTTTTAATCATAGCATAGGGTGGCGGAGGTACTGGTGCCAAATGCACATAATCCTCTGAATCCCCTATGTCATAACAAGGGGGTTGGACAGGGGCAGAGGCACGTTTTTTTGTTTTTTTTAGGGGACTTGTCTAAGGAAGGATGAGGCTTTTCTAATGGTTGAGGGAATCGCTTCTTATACTTTTTTAATGCTTTACACCACGTTTTATAACATTCAGTCATATATTCTTTATCATAAGGAAACGGTGGATAATTATACTGTTTATGTTGGCCACTCATTTTAGTGACTTCTTCCCATTCCTCTGCAGAACATGGTCTGCACTCAATTAGCCCTGCAATTAGTAGAGGATTTGTTCTGGTCAATATGTTTTTCCAGAAGGGTTCAGACACGAAATCTAAAGGAGTGGGCTGATCCGGCTTACCTTCCGAACCTCCCTTTCCCGGCAGATTTCCCATGTTTACAATTCTTATACTTTATCTTATATTGTAACTCTATTTATACACATTAGCTGCAGAACATACAGTCAATGACTTAGGACAAACCACAAAAGTTTCACCAGTTCCAAATTCAATAGTACTTCTGACACCTCTAACAGTTAAAGCTTCTTGAAATTTAAAAGTTTAATTCTTGGCAAAATGCCAACAGGTTTAAACAGTACTTTAAATTGCTGTAATACTAATGCCACAAACAGTTCCCCACTATCTATTACGGTTGGTGAGATATTAGCATTGTTGGCAAAACGCCAAATTATCCATATTTTGCACCTGACCTCCCCTTTGCAAGAGATGTCAGTTGCAAAAATAATTATTCACATAGCATGTTTTGATCAAAAGTTAGCCTCACCAATCCATGTATTACCCTAGAAAAATGTTACAACATCCCTGATGTCACAATGTATCAAAGACCCTCCTGGAACACAAAACTATTATGTATATTAAACCTGGTAATAACCTCCGGGAATACTAGCAACCAAATAAGTATTTGATCCCTCATACACAAATAATAGGCCTGTTAAACACTCTGGGCAGCGTCCTGCCAAAAAACACTTAAACATTACCAACATGACATTAAACATGACATAAATGATTTAGAGGTTTCCAATGACCAGTCCTTCTGGTTAAAAGCAAACAAGGTTTTCAACCTCCTATGGTATTAATACAATATATGGGAGGGATCCTGGCCAATTTAGCGAGGTATCCTTGTCCCCTATATTTTCATACCTGGGATCCTGGCCCACCTAGACAGGTATATCCCTGTTCTTTTATATTAATACCTAGGATACTGGCTCACCCAGACAGGCATCCCTATTTATGAGCGAGCTGTGTTACAATTCTCCTGGGATCCTGGTCCACCTAGACAGGCATCCCCGTTTAATGTCCTTATCTCTCAGGCAAGTTAATTAAATTAATGAATTATGCCTTGAGTTCTATAATGCGACGGGTTATAACATTGACAGCTGTTCAAAAATACTTTGAAAAAGTAATTTTAAAGAAAGCTTACCTGTTCAAATGTACCCCACTATTCTGGTACCATCTGTTAGGTCCTCTGTTTCAGCCCCTCTTTCCCTCAGCTGGACTTTGACGGTCAATGAAAAAAACTCTCTGTCCGGACAGGTAATCAGACACCATACACAGTATATGGTTGGTCAAGAATGCATCAGTTTATTTCCAGCTTTACAGAGTATATGCAATAATCAAAAAAGGGGTTGCATAGGGGGAACGGCCCCATGAACAACCAATCACATTCAAGCATTTTGTTATACAATCAATATTGATCTGCAAGATATTCATAATATTTCTGCCTTCAGACTCAACGTCACAATTCATTCTAAGAATGTTCCAGGCAATATATGTCCTTGACAATGTTCTCAGCATTTTTGGTAAACTTTCACACACCAGTGTGAGAAAGGAAAAAACTAGCGTGCGAAACACATCTTCTACAGAAAAACATCTTTGTACAATATTATTAAATCTTAAAGGGTAACTCTACACTCCTTGCAATAACCTTAAAGAGTGATCCCACATTTCCTTACACCCTTAACATGGGGAGGGTGCTTTGGAGTGCACCCCAAAGCACCTTGTCGCCATGTTAAAAGCAGAGAAGGGACTCTTCCCGACAACCCTGGCCGTTGGTTGTCGGGGTATGCGGGCGAGGGGCTTATCAGAATCTGAAAGCCCCCTTTAACAGTTCACCAAAAAAGTAGTGTAATGTGACCAAAGACATTAGCCAGTTCTTGACAAGTCCTTTATTAAAAATGTCTTCTTTTTCCCCCCCACTTCTTTCTCCAGTGTTCCTCCAGCTTCTCATTCACAGATTCTTCCTCTGGTCTTCTTCCTTCAGTCTTTCTCCCACTTCTTCCTACCCCGCTTCTTCTTCCTTCATTCTTCCTCCGGCTTCTTCCCCCGCTTCTTCTTCTTCTTCCTCCGCCTCTGCTGCTGCCGTGACCCGCTGAAGATTAAAGAAACGAATTTCATCCGATGATGCGATGATGTCATTCAGAGGCCCCGCCCCTTGTGACTTCACTAACCGGGCATGATGGGTCAGTGATGTCACAAGGGGGTGGAGTCTCTGTATGATGCCATCTGGTGGCCATGCCTCATAGTTATATATGACATGTGCACCATGGAAGTGGACAGATCGCCAGGGCGCAGCATCAGAGAAGGGCCGTTTTTGGATCTTAGGCGGGCAGGAGCAGTGGCAAAGGAAGAAGAAGAAGACCGGAATAAGAAGTGTGGAACGAAAAAGCTGGAGGAAGAACAATGTACCCCATACTCATTCACATGGGGAGGCGGGATGTGGGGGTCCACTTGTTAAAGGGGGCTTCCATATTCTGATAAACCCCCACCCGCAGGCCCTGACAACAACCGGCCAGGGTTGTCGGGAAGAGGCCTTTGTCCCCATCAACATGGGGACAAGGTGCTTTTGGGGGACCCATGTTGAGAGCATGTGGCCTAGTACTGTTCAGAAGGGGGGGGGCATTGCTAATTTTAAAGGCTTATATGCATGGTATTGTCATAAAAAGTCATAAAAAGTGTTTGGGGACCTGGGAAACAATAAAAGTGAAATATTCCTTTAAATTTCGTACCTGGGGGGGGGGGGGAAGGGTGTCTATAGTATGCCTGTAAAGTGGCGCATGTTTCCCATGTTTACAACAGTCCCTGCACAAAATGAACTTTCTAAAGGAAAAAATATAATAATGAATTGTCGGTCCAGGCAATACACATAAAAGTCATTGAAAAAAACAGCATGGGATTCCCCCATAGTCCATTACCAGGCCCTTTGGGTCTGGTATGAATATTAAGGGGAACCCCGAACCAACAAAAAAAAAAATTGCGTAGGGGTCCCCTCAAATTCCATACTAGGCCCTTCAGGTCTGGTATGGATATTAAGGGGAACCCCACGTCAATAAAAAAAAAATAGCGTGGGGTCCCCCCAAAAATCCATACCAGACCATTATCCGAGCACGCAACCTGGCAGGCCACAGGAAAAGAGGGGGGACTTGAGAGCGCCCCCCCTCGTGAACTGTACCAGGCCACATGCCCTCAACCTGGGGAGGGTGCTTTAGGGTAGCCCCCCAAAGCACTGTGTCCCCATGTTGATGGTGACAAGGGCCTCATCCCCACAACCCTTGCCCGTGGTTGTGGGGGTCTGCAGGTGGGGGGCTTATCGGAATCTGGAAGCCCCCCTTATGTTGAGGGCATGTGGCCTGGTATGGTTCAGGAGGGGGGGCGCTCTCTCAGCCCCCTCTCTTTTCCTGTGGCCTGCCAGGTTATGTGATCGGAAAAGGGTCTGGTATGGATTTTTGGGGGGACTCCCACATAATTTTTTTTTAATTTTGGCACAGGTTCCTCTTAAAATCCATACCAGACCTGAAGGGTCTGGTATGGATTTTGAGGGGGACCCCACACCATTTTTTTTTCAATTTTGGCGTGGGGTTCCCTTAATATCAATACTAGACCTGAAGGGCCTGGTATGGAATTTGGGGGAATCCCATGCCGTTTTTTTCAATGACAATTATGTGTATTGGACCGACAATTCATTATAGCCACGAGTACTTTTAAATGACTTTTTTTCCTTTAAAAATATAATTTTGTGCAGGGACTGTTGTAAACATGGGAAACATGCGCCACTTTACAGGCGTACTATAGACACCCCCCAGGTACAATATTTAAAGGAATATTTCACTTTTATTGTTTCACTTTAAGCATTATTAAAATCACTGCTCCCGAAAAAACGTCCGTTTTTAAAACTTTTTTTTGCATTGATACATATCCCCTGGGGCAGGACCCAGGTCCCCAAACACTTTTTATGACAATAACTTGCATATAAGCCTTTTTGATTATTCATGTTTGTCTCCCATAGACTTTAACGGTGTCTGCGTGTTCGAACCGGGGGGTGTTTGGCTCATTCCTAATAATTATTCGAGCCCTGAATTTCAGCTTTGGAGCAGGTTTTTTTTGTTTTTGGGGTTTTTTGCTTTTTTTGTGTTTTTTTCTCCCCCCCACATTACACTTTCTACTCTAGGACTTGCACAACCAAATACTTTTGTATGCAACTAGATTTAATACAAATTTAAAGGGATATGAATTGTTTGCACGTATAAAATATGTATTTCGAATCTGCAAAAATCAAACATAAAGCAAAAAACAATCAATTTTTTATTTAAACATTAGTATAAACATTTGGTACATTAATGTACTTGGGCCAAAAAAAAAAAAAAGGCATGGAAATGATGCTCCAGCATTTGACAATATAGTTAGAAGGGCCCTGCTCAAAAGAGCTTACAATCTACAGGACACTAAAAATTAGACACATTAAACAAATCATATTCGAGAAGCAGAGATACAAATCAAGCTAATAACCTTAATGACTAACCTTTTTTGTGATCAGAAGTCCTTGCCCAACCCCAAAAACATTACATTGGCAGAATTATCGTAAGCAAAAACAGAAAAAATTAATACAAAAGCCAAAAAGGCAGAACACAAACTACATTGACACACACAGCAGGAATGAATTAGCAGGAACCTTCCTTCTCATCTCAACCATTACATAGCAGTTGTAAGTCTAACATGTGAGATTTAGAAGCAATCATCAAACAGCTTTAGAGGGGTGTGCGTCAGAAATTATGCACATCCCCAACCCCCCACCGCCAAAACCATATCTATTTGTAACCCAATATACACTTTTTAATTTTTTTTATTGGTCTCAGTAAACCGACAACAGCACGCATATACTGTCAGTACTTAGTGACTGTCTCCTCCACATCATACGGTCACCAAACAAATTAATAATACAGAGCACATTTTAATAATCATGCAAATATATCAAAAGACATTCCACTTATGCCTCTTCCCATACCTTCCAGCTTCTTCCTCCCCCATCCCTTTCACATCAAAAAGATAAACAATATACATTCTAGCCAAAAATAACCTCTCCGCATCTTCTACAGAGATGAACCTCTTCCTTCCTACCTATAAATTCCTAACATCTCACATTACTTCCTTGTAGACACCAGAGAAGCACCACACCTTCTTTACCTCCAAAAACCTTTTCGAGGTCAATCGACTCTAGAAGGCACCGCAAGTTGTTAGATTGAGCGTAGTATATAACAGGGCTCAAAATTTCAAGTCCTGAGCCACTAGCCAGGCCTCAAGGGTTACTCGCCACCAGTTTCCCCACCCAACCCCTACCATGCCCTGCCCCTACTTCTGCCACTAATCACGCCTTCACAAATGATCTCGTGAAATGACACCTAAATGTTTTATGCAGAATTAAGTTACAAAAATAAATATTAACAACTTTATTAGTTCCCCTCAGCACAGCCTCATCAGTGTCCATCAATGCAGGCTCACCTGTGCCCATTATTGCAGCGTGACCCATGCCCACCATTGCAGCCTCACCGTGCCCACCATTGCAACCTCACCGTGCCCGCCATTGCAGCCGCACCGTGCCCGCCATTGCAGCCGCACCGTGCCCGCCATTGCAGCCTCACCGTGCCCGCCATTGCAGCCTCACCGTACCCCCCTTTGCAGTCTCACCGTGCGCCCCTTTGCAGCCTCACCGTGCCCCCCTTTGCAGACTCACCGTGCCCCCCTTTGCAGATTTACCGTGCCCCCCTTTGCAGACTCATTGTGCCCCCATTGCAGACTCATTGTGCCCCCATTGCAGACTCATTGTGCCCCCATTGCAGACTCATTGTGCCCAGCATTGCAGATTCATTGTGCCCAGCATTGCAGATTCATTGTGCCCAGCATTGCAGATTCATTGTACCCCCATTGGAGATTAATTGTGCCCCCATTGCCGACTCAGTGTGCCCCCATTGCCGACTCAGTGTGCCCCCATTTCAGATTCACTGTGTCCCAATTGGTGGCCGGATCATAACAGGAGGAAGCGGAGACCCGCGGGATTGCAGAGCGGTATAGCACGCTATAACAGCTTACATTTAAATCTGCTCTGCTCCGCTCGCCGTGACACACAGCCCCGCCTCCTCCTGACCCTGCGCCTGTGAAAGACAGAATGCGGGTCCAATACTGGGATGCATACTGTCTATCACAGGCGCAGGGTCAGGAGGAGGCGGGGCTGTGTGTCACGGCGAGCGGAGCAGAGCAGATTTAAATGTAAGCTGTTATAGCGTGCTATACCGCTCTGCGATCCCGCGGGTCTCCGCTTCCTCCTGTTATGATCCGGCCACCAATGGGGACACAGTGAATCTGAAATGGGGGCACACTGAGTCGGCAATGGCTATACCGCTCTGCGATCCCGCGGGTCTCTTCTTCCTCCATGCTCTCTATCGGAGCGATCACTGGGAGAACGGCTCCCAATCAACCCCGCCTGCCAGCGGTGCTAGCCCCACCACTCCCAAGCAGCCCAGCTCGCAAGCCCTCATTTTCCACTCGCAAAATGCGAGTAGGCGAGTGGAAAATTTGAGGGCTGGTATATAACATCCCTCAGCAACAATAGATTGTTGGAAATGCGACGACCAGGAACCACACACACCTGCTGCTCCCCAATCACTTTGGTAACCACAAGCTTAACTCGATCGGAAACCAACCTTGCCACAATCTTGTAGTCGACGTTCAACAGTGTAATTGGCCGCCAATTCCGAATGTCTCTCTTGTCACCCTTTTTATAGATGAGGGTAATCATTCCCTCCCTTAAGGACTTTGGCATCTCCCCCACGTCAAACACCAGCCTCAACAACTCACACACCTCATTCTGAATCATCTTCCACACTTTACAAAAGAACTCAACAGTCAACCCATCCTTCCCAGGCATCTTATTCCAGTTCATCGCACCTATCACTTGCCTCACTTCCTCCTCAGACACAACCATACACATACCAAACCCATCCTCCTCAGACAATCTTGCATCCACTTTCTCTCAATACTCTCTCATCTCCTCAGCACTTGCTCCAGGTCCACCTGCAAACAAATCTATAAAAAACTAATATAAAACTCATTCACCGCCTCCACTATCTTCTCACCATTCACCTCCTGTCCCTGCACCAGCACTGATTTCATCACATCGCGTCCCCTCAAGAGCTTCTTGAAGAAGAACCACAAACATGTCTCCCCTTCCTCCATGTCCTTCACTTTAGCTTGGAAGATTAGCTTCCTCCCTCTCATCACCCAAGCCTTCGTTATCTCCTCCCAAAGCTTTCCAATCTCCTCTTCTAACTCCCAGCCTTAATTTAAGCAGGAGTCTCAACTTATGCTGTAGAGCCCTCCCTTCTCGTCTCTCTTTCCTTGCCTTCTTCACACCTGCCTGAATGAAGAAGAGCTTGATTTTCTCCTTTAGCCAGTCCCACCACTTGAAAAAGGATTCAAAACCCCCCTTACTTCCCAGCCACACTTTACTGCAGAGCAAAGTTATCAAAAATCCATTGATCTTCCATTAGCAGATTACTTCATTTCCAGATTCCTCTCCCGGTGTCAGGGTCCTGGCCGCCCCGTGCGGCCCAGATTGCCTCTACGCAGGCAAACGACCATTCCTGTGCCCTCCAGGCTTCAGCGCAGGCGTTGGCGCGCGCCGCGGGCACGTGCACGCGCGCGACCGGCCCGCGGGCGCGCTCCCGTGCGCTAATAGCGGGGGCGCGCACCCGTGCGCGTGCACGTGCGCGGCTAGCGCTGTTTGGCGCCAGTGTCCCTATTTTAGGATCAGAGCTGCAGCCCTGCGGTGCTGTTCGTCTGCAGCTCTGACCTGAGTTTCCAGTTTACCTGCCTGTATCTATCTGTGATCCATTGGAACCCGACCCGGCCTGTCTGACCCTGTTGACCTCTCTGCTCCTTGACCCCGGCTGATACCAGAGCTCTTCCAGAAACTACGAATGGCAACTATCTTCTCCAAGTTGGACCTAAGGGGTGCCTACAACCTGGTCCGTATCAGGTCCGGGGATGAGTGGAAAATGGCCTTCCGGACCCGCTTTGTCCACTATGAGTATCTAGTCATGCCGTTCGGCCTCTGCAATGCCCCTGCCACCTTTCAGCACCTGATCAATGATGTCTTTAGGGACTTTTTGGACATTTTTGTAATCGTATACCTCGATGACATTTTAATTTTTTCCAATTCTCTTGAACAGCACCAGGGGCATGTGGGCAGAGTGCTACTTCGTCTCCGGCAGCATGGCCTATATGCTAAAGCAGAGAAGTGCCTGTTTGAACAGCAAGAGATTCAGTTTCTGGGACTTGAGATTTCCCCAGCAGGGATCAGAATGGACCCCCAGAAGGTAACTGCTGTATTGGACTGGCCGGCACCATCGGACAAGAAGGGCATTCAGCGCTTTATAGGGTTTGCGAATTTCTATAGGAAATTCATTAAGGGATTCTCTACCATCGTCAACCCTATTATCCAACTGACTAAACAGGGTACACGCTTTCAGTGGGGTCCCGAGGCCCAGGAAGCTTTTGAGAAACTTAAAGGACTATTCACCTCTGCCCCCATCCTCAGCTACCCCGACCCTGCCCTCCCATACATTCTGGAGGTCGACGCTTCCGAAGTAGCGCTGGGAGCAGTGGTATCTCAACATCAAGGCAGCAAGGATTTGATGCACCCGGTAGGGTTTTTCTCTCGGAAACTTACCCCCGCAGAGAGGAATTACGACGTTGGGGACTGGGAACTTCTGGCCATCAAGGCAGCCCTGGAGGAATGGAGGTATCTGTTGGAGGGCGCAAGTCATCCGGTATTGGTGTATACCGACCACAAAAACCTCGAGTACCTACGGACAGCCAAGCGACTGAAGCCTCGACAAGCCCGTTGGGCCTTGTTTTTTTCTAGATTTTGTTTTCATATCACCTACCGCCCAGGATCCAAAAACGTGAAACCAGACGCGCTTTCGCGCATGTTCGACAATCCAAAAGACACAGCAGCTCCAGACACCATCCTGTCATCTGGCAACTTTCTTCTTGTACAACCGGATTTGCTCTCACAGATCAAGGAGGCATCTGCAAATGGCCCAGCAACCCCAGGGGCCCCCCTGACTTCCAGAGACGGTCTCTTTTGGAAAGGAAGCCAAGTCTTTGTCCCGGAATCTGTTCGGATCAAGGTCCTGAATCTTTGCCATGACCACCCTCTGGCAGGACATTTTGGAGCCCACAAGACTATTGATCTGGTGCAACGCACCTTTTGGTGGCCAGGTCTAAGGAAAGACTGCAAGGAGTACGTCAACGCCTGCCCTGTCTGTACCCGGAGCAAGACCTCAAGAAGCCGAGCTTGGGGCCTCCTTAAGCCTCTTCCCGTACCCGACCGACCATGGAGGATGATCACCATGGACTTTATAGTTGAACTCCCATGCTCTGAAGGATGCACAGCTATTTTTGTAGTCGTAGACCTGCTGTCTAAAATGGCCCACTTCCTGCCCCTAAAGGGAACCCCGTCCGCTTCTGAAACAGCCCGTGTCTTTATCAGGGAGATAATTAGGTTGCATGGGGTCCCTGCCAGCATAGTCTCCGATAGGGGGGTTCAATTTACGTCCCGTTTCTGGAGGGCTTTGTGTAAATCCCTAAAAATTGAGTTGGCTCTGTCCTCGGCCTATCACCCCCAAACAAATGGACAGACAGAATGCACAAATCAGACCTTGGAGCAGTACATTAGGTGCTTCACGTCCTTTGTGCAGGACGATTGGGTGTCCCGACTACCCTTAGCCGAGTTTTCATACAATAACGCCAGCCACTCAGCCACAGGTCAGTCCCCTTTTTCTCCAACTATGGCTTTCACTTATCCTTTCTCCCTGACTTTCTTCCAGAATCCCCGGTTCCAGCGGTGCAGGATACAGTGACCTTCCTCAACCACAACAACCAGATCCTCCAAGAGACGATAACCAAGGCCCAGGCAGACTGCAAAAAGTTCTTTGACCGGAAGAGAAGGGGAGAACTGGACCTCCAGATTGGAGATCAGGTATGGCTATCTACTATTAACTTGAAGTTACCTTGCCCTTCCAAGAAACTCGCTCCCAAGTTTCTGGGACCCTTCCCTGTGAAAAGGAGGATCAACCAGGTATCCTATGAACTGTCGTTGCCCGTCTCAATGAAGATACACCCGGTGTTTCATGTGGCCCTGTTAAAACCCGCTGTACCCGACCCCTTTCCTGATAGGGGAACTGGACCTCCTGGTCCTGTTCTTGTCGAAGGCGGCGAAGAATACGAAGTAGAGGCCATTGTTGATTGTAGGAGGCGGCAAGGGCAGACACAGTTCTTAGTTAAATGGAAGGGGTACGGGGCTGAGGACAATTCCTGGGAACCCGATAGTAACCTTCATGCCAGAAGACTGATCCGTGCTTTCTTTTCCGCCCACCCAGAGAAGAGAAGTCTTTTGGGCACCCGAAGGTTGCCCCTTGTGGGGGGGCAATGTCAGATTGCCTCTACGCAGGCAAACGACCATTCCTGTGCCCTCCAGGCTTCAGCGCGGGCGTTGGCGCGCGCCGCGGGCGCGTGCACGCGCGCGACCGGCCCGCGGGCGCGCTCCCGTGCGCTAATAGCGGGGGCGCGCGCCCGTGCACGTGCGCGGCTAGCGCTGTTTGGCGCCAGTGTCCCTATTTTAGGATCAGAGCTGCAGCCCTGCGGTGCTGTTCGTCTGCAGCTCTGACCTGAGTTTCCAGTTTACCTGCCTGTATCTATCTGTGATCCATTGGAACCTGACCCGGCCTGTCTGACCCTGTTGACCTCTCTGCTCCTTGACCCCGGCTTGCCTGACTCTGTTTATGGACTTCCTACCTGTTGCCGAACCTCTGCCTGCCATTTGACCACCCTTCTGCCTGCCGTTTAATGCCTATCTGCCTTCCCTGTGACCCGGCCTGTCTGACTACCTCTGCCGTCCGAGTGTGCCTCTCTCCCGCACAGGATCTGCCTCTGCTGCTGCTGCTCCAGAGATTACCTCTCTCTCCGGTCATCCGATCCCAAGCCTGCTGTACCATCTCCTGCAGTTCCTGCTATCTAAAGACCAGCACCAGCATCCTACTTCATCCTGCACCAGCTGACCCACCGGACGGACACTCCTACTCCGCTGTGCTCACGGGTCCCCTGTCTCCATTCCAGTGGACCCTGAACCAGAGCCGTAAGAGAGGTCCCCTTCCGTCAAGCCAGGCTCGCCACCAGGTACCTAACACCCGGTCTTGATATCTTGATCAAAAATAAATTTTTCCACCAAAAGCTGGTGGTCAGAGAAAGACACCTCTGATTGCTTCCACTCTGGGACCTTCCGTGCCCTGGAACCTAAAATAAAGTCAATTCGGGAGTCCACGCTTCCCTTATCCGAAAAAAAGTTTACTGGTGCTTTACCCTTTCCATAGTAGCACACTGCGCCATCTTGCAAACAAAAATCCTGCAAAATTGCATTAAAAGCTGTGCTGGTGACATTGGCCTGGCTTTCACCTTTGCCTACTCTATCCCCAGCAGTCCTAATAAGATTAAAGTCTCCAGCAACAATGGTACTTCCCCTCCCCTAAGGTGGAGCCTCAACATTTCCAACAAATCCATTCTGCCAGTTTTCTGCCCTGGTGCATACACATACCAACTTAAAACATTCCAGGTAGGTAAACATTACACTCAGAACTCTTCTTATAACCACTTCCTCCCATGATTTAACATTCATTTCTTGGTTTTTAAAGAGCACCCCTTCACTTTTATTTCCAGCAGCACGAGACCAAACCTCTGGTCATGCAGACCAGTCCCCATGGTCTGGGGCATACAACAAACCACACTCTTGCAAACACAAGACATCACAATCAACATCATCTGCATATTGACTTCCCTGCTCCGCCCCCACCTGTTTTATCAAAGCGTCCAACTCTCTGCCCACTCTCCTCACACTCTCTGCCCACCTCCCTCTCTCCCTCCATGCCTTCATTCGCCACAGCTTTTCCCACCTCACCACCTGCATCTCATTATCCCCCTCCTCTGTCTCATTAATATTCACTCCACTTTTACCCATACTCCCACTTTTACCCATACTTAAGGCTGATTAGAGTCCTTGCCCATGGAAAACATATGACACAATTTGCAATGGTGGTGGAACACTCCTACACATAAATATTACATTTATAATAATTTTATGTAAGGCCCTGAGTCAGGAGTTATGTTTAACAACATAGGGAGAACAGACAACTTCTCTACATGAAGTGACATGTTTGGGATTCAAAACCAGAACCTCAGTACTGCTAGGCAGAAGTGCTAATCTGTGAACCACTGTGCTGCCACATGTGGAGCCAGGGCCGGATTAACATAGGGGCTATTGGAGCTGCAGCTCCAGGCCCATTTCTCAAGATAGGCCCATTTGTCCCAAAAAAAAAAAAAAAAATATAAAAAAAAAAAAAAAAAAAACGACTTTGAGGGTTGTAGCTCAACGATCAGGAGTCACAGAGACCCCACAGTGCTGGAGTAGGTAGCTAAATACCTACTCCAGCACTGGTTAAAATATGGGGCTGCTATCATCTATGGTTCTGGAGATATGGGGTTGCTTGCGCAGTCGATCAGAAGCTACATACAGAGTGGCCAGTATAAATACAAGCTGGAACACTCTGCCGAAGACTGAGAGGATGAACTCACAGTGCTTATAATAATTATTTGTATATTACTTATGATAATTAACCCCTTGCCACCCAGGCCAATTCTGACACTTCTCTCCTACATGTAAAAATCATAATTTTTTTGATAGAAAATTACTCAGAAGCCTCAAGCATTATATATGTTGTTTTAGCAGACACCCTATGGAATAAAATGGTGGTCTTTGCAACTTTTTATGTTACATATTTGTGCAGCAATTTTTCAAACGTTTTTTTTTGGAAAGAAACAGTTTCATTCATAAAAAAAAACACTAAATTTAGCACGATATTTTTTGTGTACCAAGCGATGCTTTAATTTTTTTACAGGTTACATGTTTAGAGTTACAGAGGAGGTCTAAGGCTAGAATTATTGTTCTCACTCTAACGATCGTGGCATATGTAACCTGTGTGTATCTGGATCTGATACTAACCAGTGCCTACCCAGCCACTGACTAGTATCTCTCCCCAGCCTGTCCCACACACCCTCTCACCTGCTGACCTGTGAATGGGGGAATCACTCCTGCAGTGTTATTGTGTTCTGCCAGTGAATACGATGATCAGTGTTGCTAACTATAGCTGGCAGCACTGATTGTTTTGGGGAAAACCTGACAGGCTGGTTGTACTCAAGTCGGTTAATAGGTTGACTTGTGTAAAACCAGGTAACCCATACATAGATCGACTATGGCTGGTCTCTGCTTAATTGGTGCAATTTCAATCCATGTATGGCCCGCTTAACCACTACACAGTCCCTAAACAGCCTTCCACAAACCTTTACATTTTTCCTTCCCAGATTCCTTCATCCTCCTCTCCTATACATAGTGCCCACTATCATACTCTCCACACTTCTCTCCTGTACATAGCGCCCGCTGTCATATCCTACACACTCCTCTCCTGTACATAGTGCCCGCTGTCATACACTTCTCTCCTGTACATAGTGCCCACTGTCGTACCCTCCACACTCCTCTCCTGTACATACTGCTCACTGTGATACCCTCCACACTCCTCTGCTGTGCATACTGCCCACTGTCATACTCTTCACACTCCTCTCCTGTACATAGTGCCTTCTGCCATACCCTCCGCACTCCTCTCATGTACATAGTGCCCACTGTTAGACCCTCCACATTCCTCTCCCTCACCTGCACATACTTCCCACTTTTATACCATCCATTCTCCTCCCCTATGCCTCTTACCCACAAAAACAGTTCTTTAAAATTGCCCCATTATTAGTACTTATTTAATTTTGTAATTACCTTTTGTGATGTATAGAGGAACATGGGTGATGTCAGCTACTCTAAATATAGCACTTGTAAAAAAGTGTCCCTGAAAATATTTTTGAAATGTTGGCAACTATGCGGGTCAGTAGAGGGCCCCATGAGAGGCTCCTGGATTCCAATGATATTAAAGCGGTAGTAAACTTTTCTAACATTACTATTTTTTAGAGGCCCTTAGGTAGGTTATGCCATAATGTACAAGTATGCACAGCATATTAGCACATTAGGGTACACTTAAATTGTCAGACTGAGCCCTCCAGTGCTGTGCTGTGATCAATCCGACCCGGGCGCTTCCATCGTTTTCCTTCCGGGTTCTGTGCCTTCGGTCACTTGCCTTGGCCGGGCTGTGTTGATGTCATTCCCACACATGCTCATGTGCATCCTCTTTCTCTCATCCCCCTTTCTCATCCTCTTTCCCTTACCCCTCACACCTCTTTCATCCCCTTTCTCTCTCTCTCTCTCTCTCATCCTCCCTCTCTTTTTAATTTAATTTGTTAAAACAAAAAATTGTTTGCATTTTTATTTATTAATTTATTGTTTATAAAAGGCCCCACCAAAATCCTCAGCACCAGGCCCATGATGTTCTTAATCTGGCCCTGTGTGGAGCCCTCCTACACATAAATACACATATACTGCATTTCTTTGAACATATTGGTGGTGGAATTAAATTAGTCAGGAGTAATTCTTCTTGATTTATTCTGTGATATTTGGTGGTTCTTGGTGTGTGAGTGTAGAATAGTGATGTTACCCTCTGATTTTTGGGAAGTACATTTTTATTTCTGATGTTGGTACACATATCACATTTTTCAGGGGCTCAACTTAGGATAATTTGGAAATAATAAAAAACACACAAAATTGTGACTCATTTTAAATTTGTATCAGCAATGGTATTGTTTGTGGTTTTTAAAGACACCTGTGTGAGTTTGGGTAAAGATTTTTGTGAGATGGTGGACAGCAACAAGTGAAAGTGACAGAGAAAAATATATTTTACCAAAACATCAAAACATTACACATTCTAGCATTCTTAAAAACAAAATATATTATAAAGAAGCAACATTGTTGCAAGGACAATTTCTTTTCTCAACTTGAAAAGTATTTATTTGGGGAAGTTGCAATTGTACCATTAGAATCAATGGCTGAAACCAGGGCCGATCCTAGGGTCACAGACGCCTGGGTGCAGAAATATTTTGGACGCCCCCACGTGGGCGTGGTCATCGTACTAACTCCTCCCCTTTTGCAAATGTTTCTATGGCAACGACTCAAACACAGATATGCTCCCCTAAAGAGTCTTTGTTAACCTGGTATCCTCCCATGATCTCTTAACAATGAAGAGAACGAGATGGTCAGAGACTGCAAACATGATACAAAAAAAGGTCAGACTGCAGATATGATACAAGAGATGGTCAGAGACTGCAGACATAGTACAAGAGATGGTCAGAGACTGCAGACATAGTACAAGAGATGGTCAGAGGCTGCAGAGATACTACTAGGGCTGGTCAGAGACTACAGACATAGTACTAGGGCTGGTCAGAGACTGCAGACATAGTACAAGAGATGGTCAGAGACTGCAGACATAGTACAAGAGATGGTCAAAGACTGCAGACATAGTACAAGAGATGGTCAGAGACTGCAGACATAGTACAAGAGATGGTCAGAGACTGTAGACATAGTACAAGAGATGGTCAGAGACTGCAGACATAGTGCAAGAGATGGCCAGAGACTGCAGACATAGTGCAAGAGATGGTCAGAGACTGCAGACATGGTACA
Source organism: Lithobates sylvaticus (assembly GCA_028564925.1). NCBI lineage: Eukaryota > Metazoa > Chordata > Amphibia > Anura > Ranidae > Lithobates > Lithobates sylvaticus. Next base: position 108,975,002 of record CM053031.1, on the reverse strand, counting down.
AGAGATGGTCAAAGACTGCAGACATGGTACAAGAGATGGTCAGAAACTGCATAAATAGTACAAGAGATGGTCAGAGACTGCAAACATACTACAGAAGATGGTCAAAGACTGCAGACATGATACCAGAGCTGGTCAGAGACTGCAGACATGATACAAGAGATGGACAGAGACTGCAGACATACTACATAAGATGGTTAGAGACTGCAGATATGATACAAGAAATGGTCAGAGACTGCAGACATAGTACAACAGATGGTCAGAGACTGCAGACATAGTACAACGGATGGTCAGAGACTGCAGACATAGTACAACAGATGGTCAGAGACTGCAGACATGATACAAGAGATGGTCAGAGACTGCAGACATGATACATAAGATGGTCAGAGACTGCAGACATAATACTAGGAATGGTCAGAGACTGCAGATATAGTACTAGGGATGGTCAGAGACTGCCGACATAGTACAAGAGATGGTCAGAGACTGCAGACATAGTACTAGGGATGGTCAGAGACTGCAGACATAGTACTAGGGATGGTCAGAGACTGCAGACATAGTAAAAGAGATGGTCAGAGTGCATACATAGTACAAGAGATGGTCAGAGACTGCAGACATACTACAGAAGATGGTCAAAGACTGCAGACATAGTACAAGAGATGGTCAGAGACTACAGACATAGTACTAGGGCTGGTCAGAGACTGCAGACATAGTACTAGGGCTGGTCAGAGACTGCAGACATACTAGAGAAGATGGTCAAAGACTGCAGACATAGTACAAGAGATGGTCAGAGACTGCAGACATAGTACAAGAGATGGTCAGAGACTGTAGACATAGTACAAGAGATAGTCAGAGACTGCAGACATAGTGCAAGAGATGGCCAGAGACTGCAGACATGGTACAAGAGATGGTCAAAGACTGCAGACATGGTACAAGAGATGGTCAGAAACTGCATAAATAGTACAAGAGATGGTCAGAGACTGCAAACATACTACAGAAGATGGTCAAAGACTGCAGACATGATACCAGAGCTGGTCAGAGACTGCAGACATACTACATAAGATGGTTAGAGACTGCAGATATGATACAAGAAATGGTCAGAGACTGCAGACATAGTACAACGGATGGTCAGAGACTGCAGACATAGTACAACAGATGGTCAGAGACTGCAGACATGATACAATAGATGGTCAGAGACTGCAGACATGATACATAAGATGGTCAGAGACTGCAGACATAGTACTAGGAATGGTCAGAGACTGCAGATATAGTACTAGGGATGGTCAGAGACTGCCGACATAGTACAAGAGATGGTCAGAGACTGCAGACATAGTACTAGGGATGGTCAGAGACTGCAGACATAGTAAAAGAGATGGTCAGAGTGCATACATAGTACAAGAGATGGTCAGAGACTGCAGACATACTACAGAAGATGGTCAAAGACTGCAGACATGATACAAGTGATGGTCAGAGACTGCAGACATAATACACGAGCTGGTCAGAGACTGCAGACATAGTAAAAGAGATGGTTAGAGTGCATCAATAGTACAATAGATGGTCAGAGACTGCAGACATACTACAGAAGATGGTCAAAGACTGCAGACATGATACAAGTGGTGGTCAGAGACTGCAGACATGATACAAGAGCTGGTCAGAGACTGCAGACATACTACAGAAGATGGTCAGAGGCTGCAGCTATAATACAAGAGCTGGTCAGAGACTGCAGACATGATACAAGAGCTGGTCAGAGACTGCAGACATGATACAAGAGCTGGTCAGAGACTGCAGACATACTACAGAAGATGGTCAGAGGCTGCAGATATAATACAAGAAATGGCCAGAGACTGCAGACATAGTACAAGAGATGGTCAGAGACTGCAGACATATTGCAAGAGATGGTCAGAGACTGCAGACATACTACAAGAGATGGTCAGAGACTGCAGACATAGTACAGGAGATGGTCAGAGACTGCAGACATACTACAAGAGATGATCAGAGACTGCAGAAATACTACAGGAGATGTTCAAAGACTGCAGACATGATACAAGAGATGGTCAGAGACTGCAGACATGATACAATAAATGGTGGGAGACTGCCCGATCAGTGCCCACCAATGCAGCCTCACCAGTGCCCATACGCTTAGCCTCATCAGTGACCATCAGTGCCACTTCAGCAGTGCCCATCAATGCAGCCTGATGTGGGGGGTCAGCTGTGTCAGGGTTTCTCACCTCAGCGATGTCAGCTCAGCAGGTCCTTGCATGGCCCCCTAAGGGGCTGATGCTCCTGGTCCTGGGATCAAGTTGTTGCAAACCAGCATCTAGCCCCACAACCTGAGCCAGTCACGTGCGTCATGACTCCCTGGTGTGCCCTGCCTCTTCCTGCCTCCAAGACTCTGGGAGTTTCCTCTGTGCTGCTCTCAGTTCTCCACCCCCTCCCATTCTGCTTAACTCCCCCTAGTCTGTTCAATCCCTCTTACCCCCCATCTGCCCAATCCCCCATATCCCTAGTCTGCACAAGCCCACCTCCCCGAAGTCTGCACAATTACCGCCCTCCCCTAGTCTGCACAATCCCCCCTCCCCCCAGTCTGCACAATTACCCCCCCAGTCTGCACAATCCCCCCTTCCCCAGTCTGCATAATTACCCCCCTCCCAGTCTGCTCAACCCCCCCATTCGTTTAATGGGCACAGTCTAAGCGTTTGATGGCACAGTGGCTGCGTTTGATGGGCACAGTCTCAGCGTTTAATGGCACAGTGGCTGCATTTGATGGGCACCGTGGCTGCATTTGATGGGCACAGTTGCTGCGTTTGATGGGCACAGTGGCTGCATTTGATGGGCACAGTGGCAGTGTTTGATGGCACAGTGGCTGCATTTAATGGGCACAGTGGCTAAGTTTTATGGCACAGTGGCTGCAGTTGATGGGCACAGTGGCTGCAGTTGATGGGCACAGTGGCTGCGTTTTATGGCACAGTGGCTGCGGTTGATGGGCACAGTGGCAGATTTTGATGGGCACATTGGGCGTTTGATGGGCACAGTGGCACTGCTTTTGATGGGCACAGAGGGTGTTTGATAGGCACAGTGGGCATTTGATGGGCACAGTTGCAGCTTTTGATGGGCACAGTGGCTGCGTTTGATGGCACAGTGGCTGCATTTGATGGGCACATTGGGCGTTTGATGGGCACAGTGGCACTGCTTTTGATGGGCACAGTGGGTGTTTGATAGGCACAGTGGGCATTTGATGGGCACAGTTGCAGCTTTTGATGGGCACAGTGGGCGTTTGGGCACAGTGGCAGCTTTTGATAGGCACAGTGGGCGTTTGATTTGCACAGTGGGCATTTGATGGGCACAGTGGGCGTTTGATGAACACAGTGGCTTCTTTTAATGGGCACAACTTTGTCACTTACCTCCTTGACAGTGCAGGGACTGGAGACAGTGACATTCACAGCAAGGCACAGCAGCAGCACTCTCTCTCTACCCACACACTCCGGCTCGGTCCGCTCCGCTCCCTCTTAGCCACGATGTCTGAAGGAACGGAGCATGTTCACTAGCCGTGGAGGCGGCGCGCAATGAGTTCTAGGGCGGCCGCGGCGCGCAATGAGTGCTGGGGCGGCCGCAGCGCGCAATGAGTGCCGTGGTGCGCAATGATGGCCGCGGCACGCTCTGAATGCTGGGGCGGCCGCACCCACGGTCTCTCACTGTCTGACACCACTGGTTGCTAGCTAGACGTCGGTCGGGCGGCCGACGATTCTAGCAAGCCAGGTGAGCAACCAGTGTAGTCAGCTTCGGCGGCGCCACTCTTCAGTAGAGACATTACAGCGCTGGGGTCGGCCCTGGCTGAAACTTGCATTGAGCTACATAACTCTAATTTTCACTAAAATTTTTTCCCAAAAATGCTTTTTAACCCAGTGCTAATATTGGTATTTACTATAGCTTCCTGTAAAAATGGCATGGGAGCTAAAATGAGAGTAGTTTGCATGTCTGAGCATGCTCAGTTGTGCTGGCACCTAGTTGTAAAGAGACGGGGAATTTATCCCTTCTCAGACTTTTAAAAAAATTTCAGTGTAGAAATCATGTTTTCACACACTTTAACTGCTTCCCGACCGGCGCACGATGATGTACGTCGACAGAATGGCATGGACAGGCATAAGGGCATACAGTGAGGATGAAAGTGTAGCGCTATAATCAAAATGTAAGTGAATCAACTTACCATATACCAAATGAATAAATCAACAAACAATATATATATATATATATATATGGTGCACAGAAGTGACTCTGTGTAGTGAACTAATAAACCATAAAAAGTCCAGTGTGATGAACAAAGTAAAATAAACACAATGTGGATGGAAAGTCCCAAAGAAACCAATGGTGATATCAGGACATGGGTATCTTGAAAGATCTTCTCATAAACACTTTCTGGGAAGTAATAATAACAGATATGCGCTTATCAGAACCAATGGACCCCCTGTCAGCGACAGAGGGTCAAACGGGCATACAAAGTCTCGAATAGCCAACAGCCTGGGCATCCACTGGACTTCTGAAGGTAAACTGATGGAATCAGCTGATCTTGTCTCGGCTCTCCCAAGGCGATAAGGATGGTCAAACCAAAGATGGCCGAAGTTGGATGCAAACCACAACCCAACAGCTGGAACCACAAACACAGAAGGAGGAATCCACAGCAGGCAGGAAACTGGAATCAATGTTCTATTACCACATCTAGTGTGGTAGGAACTCACACAGGATACTCCTCAGATGTTTTTCAACCAAAAAAGGAAAGAAGAAAAAACAGGGGGCTCCGATGGTGCAGATCAAATTAAGAAGGTTTTAATGATAAAAAAACATCAAAATAACAAATAAAAGTGATCACAATTCAAAAAGAGCAATGTGGGAATAGGTATAACCTGGACCGACGCGTTTCGTGTAATACAGACTTCAACTGGGACATCTACCTGTTCCCCCACATTGCACACATATTTATATACTTCTTGTCAATGTAAACCAATCACAGACTTAGAATTCAAAGCATTTGGTTGGACCAGAACATATTACGGGAGAGACGCAGTTACGCCTTATACAATCAGCTACCAATCATACTAGACGCCAACAGGGTCTATCCAGGTGTATAATAATTGCAAAGACTCACCCGGAAGTGATCCCACATGTGTCATACTGAGCACATGCTGAAACAGGCGCCAAAAATGGACTGTAAGGCTCTCAGCCAATGACACAAATATGTGTTCTTGGCCTATCACAAAGAGCCCGCCAAAACGTCCATAGCCAATCAAAGATGGATTCTGAACATCATCCATCTCATTGGAAAGCCAGATGTGCAATCAGAAAAGCTGGCTCATATTAAAATGTGAATGGCCAATAGAAAGTAATAGAAACCTTGAGGGCACCTGAACTGGCCAATCTGGATTAGCATTGCCGCATGACGCCGCCCATTGCGGTAATTTTGCGATGTCGGCGGCGCAATATCAACCAATGGCGGGCCGTGTATACAAAACGCGTCATACGACGGCCCAGTGAGGGCAGCCAGACCTTCCAATAGTGGGGCGTGATGTAAGCACATGACTTATCACGTGACCGCAAAAACAGCTCCAACTAGAGCAGCCAATCACAGAGCACGTCAAGGACACATGACCCGCCATGTGACCGCACAAGAATTCGGCCCGCCAAAGGACGCGTCCGTGCGCAATGACGTCACGCATTAATTGCCCGCAAATGCCAATCAATACCCTCTGAACCCGACATAATGGCGTGCAATGAAGCCGCGACAATGAAGGGAACATGCAGAAAAGCAATAACGCGTATCATAAAAAAAGTAATTTAACAAACAATGCACATTGCTCTAAATTAAAAATTTAATTAGACTTCTGAACAGCAGTATATAGGTGGTGCAAACAAGACACGGACTGTAGGTTTGTTCTTAAGTAGAATCTGAACAGGTACATTATGAAGTGTAGCTCCATCCCCAAAAAATCAATTTTTAAGCTTTTTGGAGAACATAGGGAGGGGTTATCACCCCTGTAACATTTGCTGTCTTTGCACATCTGTTCAGAACATGTCACCTCACTTTCCGTCCCAATGACAAATGTTTTTGGAAAAGTGGGGTTTTAATTGAAACAAGGATTGGTGATAAAGCATCAGTAGAGAGGAGATACCTTTTTCCCAAATTAAATCTAACAGGATAGAATTTCCCTTCCTAGGGGTAGATTTCCTCTCACTTCCTGTTTTCTCTTTCCGTTTGCAAGTAGGAGTCGTTTGTAAGTTGGATGTTTGAAAGTAGGGGCCTGCCGTATATACTCTGCAGAAATTTGCCCTATTAGATGTTGGTGTAGCCACAAGACTGGTGGGCACAGGAATGGGCCCTGCTGTGAGTTATTAGATCAAGATTTGCAATTGCATGCACCTGTTGCACAGGGCAGAAAAATTGGGCCTTTGGTGGTGGTGGTGGTGGTGGACGGTGTTGCCACAAGACTGTAGGCCCTCATACTTACTCTTGGTGGGCGCAGGAATGGGCCCTGCTGTGAACTATTAGATCAAGATTTGTAATTACACGCCCCTGTTAAACAGGGGCTGAAAAATTGTGCCTTAGGCACTGGTGCTGGTGCCACAACACTGCAACCCCTCACAGATACTGTACTCTGAGCACAGCAATGAGACCTGTTGCAAAGCATTGCCTAAAAATTGTAATTACACGCCCCAACAGGGGCTGAAAAATTGTGCCTTAGGCACTGGTGCTGGTGCCACAACACTGCAACCCCTCACAGATACTGTACTTGGAGCACAGCAGTCACACCTGTTGCAAAGCATCTTTTTAAAAAATTGTAATTACACGCCCCTGTTATACAGGGGCTGAAAAATTGTGCCTTAGGCACTGGTGCTGGTGCCACAACACTGCAACCCCTCACAGATACTGTACTCTGAGCACAGCAATGAGACCTGTTGCAAAGCATTGCCTAAAAATTGTAATTACACGCCCCAACAGGGGCTGAAAAATTGTGCCTTAGGCACTGGTGCTGGTGCCACAACACTGCAACCCTCACAGATACTGTACTCTGAGCACAGCAATGAGACCTGTTGCAAAGCATTGCCTAAAATTGTAATTACACGCCCCAATAGGGGCTGAAAAATTGTGCCTTAGGCACTGGTGCTGGTGCCACAACACTGCAACCCCTCACAGATACTGTACTTGGAGCACAGCAGTCACACCTGTTGCGAAGCATCTTTTTAAAAAATTGTAATTACACGCCCCTGTTATACAGGGGCTGAAAAATTGTGCCTTAGGCACTGGTGTGGTGGCATGGATCATTGAGGAGGAGGAAGAGGATAGTCAGTGAACATAACAGGACAGTCACTCAGCATCAGCATAGGCAGTCTTGAAGGGATGTGACATTATAAATTATTCCGTTATATCCGCTTCAGGTGCCTGGTAGCTGGTGGTGATCCAAGACTGATTCATTTTTATGAAGGTCAGTCGATCAACCGAGTCGGTGGACAGGCGCACCCTATGATCGGTGACAAATCCTCCAGCAGCACTGAATGTGCGTTCGGAAAGAACGCTGGATGCAGGACAGGCCAGTAGCTCAATTGCATACTGTGCAAGCTCTGGCCAGTGATCCATCCTCAGGACCCAGTAAGCCAGAGGATTTTCGGTGGGAAAGGTGTCCAAGTCTGACCTTGCCCCTAGGTATTCCTGCACCATGTATATCAGACGCTGGCGATGGTTGCTGGAACCGATCATACCTTGGGGCTGCGGACTAAAAAATTGTCTGAACGCATCGGTCAGACGTCCACCTTCCCCACCGCTCCTTCTGCTACTGACCGAAGCCTCAGCAACTCGTCGTCCAGGACCAGGAGTTTGTAACCTCCCAGTTTCTGGGAACGCGTTGCACAGACCTTTCTGCAAAGCCTCCCTGAGATGTCTCATCCTCTGCTCCCTCTGCGACGGCAAGATAAGGTCCGCAACCTTACCCTTGTACCGTGGATCAAGGAGAGTGGCCAGCCAGTAATGGTCCCTCTCCTTGATCCGAAGAACACGAGGATCCTTCCGCAGGCTTTGCAGGATCAGGGAGGCCATGCAGCGTAGGTTAGCTGAGGCATTCGGTCCGGAGTCTTCTGGGTCACTGAGGATGACATGATCGCCAGCCACCTCCTCCCAGCCACGTACAAGTCCACTGGTTTGTTGGGACTGTACATCATCCCTAAAAGACTGCTGCTGCTGATGCTGAGTGCCAGGCTCCACCTCCATGCTCACACAATCCTCCTCCTCCTCCTCATCCTCATCCTCTTCCTGTGTGATGGGTGGGACAGAAGGAACACTGTCTGGATAAAGGGGGCCTTGAGAGGCAAGGAAGTCCTCCTCTTCCTGCCTCTGTTCTGCCTCAAGTGCCCTGTCCATTATTCCACGCAGCGTATGCTCCAACAGGTGGACAAGAGGTACAGTGTCACTGATGCATGCACTGTCACTGCTCACCATCCTCGTGGCCTCCTCAAATGGTGAGAGGACAGTGCATGCATCCCTGATCATGCTCCACTGGTGTGGGGAAAAAAAGCCAAGCTCCCCTGACCCTGTCCTGGTGCCGTAGTCGCAAAGGTACTCATTGATGGCCCTCTGCTGCGTGTGCAGTCGCTGCAGCATGGCCAACGTTGAGTTCCACCTGGTGGGCATGTCACATATTAGGCGGTTCTTGGGCAGGTTCAGCTCCTTTTGCAGCTCAGTCAGCCGAGCACTGGCATTATAAGATCGGCGGAAATGCACACAGACTTTCCTGGCCTGCCTCAGGACATCCTGTAAGCCTGGGAACCTGCCCAAGAACCGCTGCACCACCAGGTTGAGGACGTGAGCCATACAGGGCACATAGGTGAGCTGCCCCTGTCGCAGGGCGGAGAGGAGGTTGGTGCCATTGTCAGAAACGACCATTCCTGGCTTAAGCTGGCGTGGCGTCAACCACCTCTCGGCCTGCCCCTGCTGATCTGCCAGAACCTCTGGCCCAGTGTGGCTCCTGTCCCCCAAACACACCAGCGCAAGCACGGCATGGCATCTTTTTGCCTGCGTACTCGCGTAGCCCCTTGTACGCCTACGGAGCACCGCTGGTTCCGAGGACAGAGCACTGGAGGAAGAAGAAGAGGAGGGGTGGAGGAGAGAGGTGTGTCACAACCAGTAGTAGCATTTTGGAGGCGTGGTGGCGGAACAACCTCCAACACTACTGCACCTTCTCCTGCATCCCTCCCAGCTGCCAATAGAGTGACCCAATGGGCCGTGAAAGAAAGATAACGTCCCTGTCCATGCCTGCTGGACCATGAGTCAGCAGTAATATGCACCTTACCGCTGACCGCCCTGTCCAGCGAGGCATGGACATTGCCTTCCACATGCCGGTAGAGAGACGGAATCGCCTTCCGTGAGAAAAAGTGGCGTTTGGGAACCTGCCACTGAGGAACCGCACATTGAACAAACTCACGGAAGAGGGCCGAGTCTATCAACTGAAAAGGCAGCAGTTGAAGTGCTAGCAATTTAGCCAAGCTAGCATTCAACAGCTGGGCATGTGGATGGCTGGGAGTATACTTCCAGCCATACTTATTCTTATTATGCCATACTTATTACTTATTATGCTGGGAGTATACTTCCAGCCATATACTTCCAGTATACTTCTTTCGACGGTCCAGCAGCTGGGGCAGGGCAATTTGCCTACTACAATCGGACGTCGGTGTACTGCAAGTACTTGGTTGTGACACACCTAATTCTACACCTTCAGTCCTCTCAGAGCAGCTTTCAGAGAGGACTGAAGATATAGTGGGGATGGAGATCCCAGCTGATGAGGAGCAAGGAGAGGTCCGCTTTGTTCTTTGGTGTGGGTCTTTTATGTGTGCTTGCCAACGAGCTGCATGGCAGGTCGACATATGTCTGCTCATGCTTGTGGTGCCCAAGCGGCTGATGTTTTGGCCACGCGAGATACGCTTGAGACAAATATTGCAAATAGCAGTGGTGCGATCTGATGCACTCGTCTCTAAAAAGGCCCACACCAAAGAACTTTTGTGATAACGTGCAGAGGCAGCGCCCTGCACAGGCGGAGGTCTGCGGTGTGGTACAGTTGCTGTGCTGGCCTCTAGCTGGCCTCCAGGGGGCATCCTGCCTCGTTGGACATGTGACGCCGCATCCTCCTCCTCCTCCTCCTCCTCCTCCTCCTCTCTCCCTTCAGGCACCCACGTGGAGTCAGTGACCTCATCATCCCCTCCCTCTTCACCACTAGAGCAAACCTGGCAGTAAGCTGCAGCTGGTGGAACAGTACTGCCAGATTGCTGTCCTTCAGCATCCCCTCTCGCTGCGCGCACACTACTGCCTTCCTCAAGCTGGGTATCATCATCCGAGCCTTCGAATCATTGGGCATCCTCCTGGAGCATGTACCCAACACTGTGCTCAAAGAGTTCGGGGGACTCCTCAGGAGGACATGGTGGGTCTAGGGAAGGGGTGGCTGATGATGCCATTGAGTACGCGTTGGCAGCTGCTCTGCCAGTATCCTGAGCCTGGGTGAGAGAGGATGAGGAGGATGAGGAGGGCTTGGTCATCCATTCTACCAAGCCTTCGGCATGATGCGGCTCCACATGTCCAGCTGCCGAAAACAAAGACAAGCGTGTCCCATGGCCACGTGCTGATGACGATGCACGACCACGTCCATGGCCAGCACTGTTGTCTCTAGAAACAGAGCCTGCCTGCCCTGTGTTCTTGCCTCGGCACGCTCTGCCTCTCCTTGGCGGTCTTCCAGCCATTGTAGTCGGTAGTGTATATAGTATAAAAAATGGGTGCTGCTGAGAAGAAAATATAGGAGCTCTGTGTGCTGCCACTAACACACTAGAAGTCCTATGGGTGCTTCTGGGAAGAAAATATAGGAGCTCTGTGTGATGCCACTAACACACTAGAAGTCCTATGGGTGCTGCTGAGAAGAAAATATAGGAGCTCTGTGTGATGCCACTAACACACTAGAAGTCCTATGGGTGCTTCTGGGAAGAAAATATGGGAGCTCTGTGTGATGCCACTAACACACTAGAAGTCCTATGGGTGCTGCTGAGAAGAAAATATAGGAGCTCTGTGTGATGCCACTAACACACTAGAAGTCCTATGGGTGCTTCTGGGAAGAAAATATAGGAGCTCTGTGTGATGCCACTAACACACTAGAAGTCCTATGGGTGCTTCTGGGATAAAAATATGGGAGCTCTGTGTGATGCCACTAACACACTAGAAGTCCTATGGGTGCTGCTGAGAAGAAAATATAGGAGCTCTGTGTGATGCCACTAACACACTAGAAGTCCTATGGGTGCTTCTGGGAAGAAAATATAAGAGCTCTGTGTGATGCCACTAACACACTAGAAGTCCTATGGGTGCTTCTGGGAAGAAAATATGGGAGCTCTGTGTGATGCCACTAACACACTAGAAGTCCTATGGGTGCTGCTGAGAAGAAAATATAGGAGCTCTGTGTGATGCCACTAACACACTACAAGTCCTATGGGTGCTTCTGGGAAGAAAATATAGGAGCTCTGTGTGATGCCACTAACACACTAGAAGTCCTATGGGTGCTTCTGGGAAGAAAATATAGGAGCTCTGTGTAATGCCACTAACACACTAGAAGTCCTATGGGTGCTTCTGGGAAGAAAATATGGGAGCTCTGTGTGATGCCACTAACACACTAGAAGTCCTATGGGTGCTTCTGGGAAGAAAATATAGGAGCTCTGTGTGATGCCACTAACACACTAGAAGTCCTATGGGTGCTTCTGGGAAGAAAATATGGGAGCTCTGTGTGATGCCACTAACACACTAGAAGTCCTATGGGTGCTTCTGGGAAGAAAATATGGGAGCTCTGTGTGATGCCACTAACACACTAGAAGTCCTATGGGTGCTTCTGGGAAGAAAATATGGGAGCTCTGTGTGATGCCACTAACACACTAGAAGTCCTATGGGTGCTGCTGAGAAGAAAATATAGCTCTGTTTGCTGCCACTAACACACTAGAAGTCCTATGGGTGCTGCTGAGAAGAAAATATAGGAGCTCTGTTTGCTGCCACTAACACACTAGAAGTCCTATGGGTGCTGTTGGGGTGCAATGCTGTGCTAACAGCACTGCGGTTGGTACTACTGCAATACTGTACTAACAGTAAGCACGCACCAGACTAATCCCCAGCAGCAGCTAATAACACACTAACTGTGCAATCAGCAGCAATGAATGATCAATGACTTAGGTAGCAATGGTTTAGCAAAGAAATAGCCAATGGTTTAGCAAAGAAGAGCAAATCTTTCAGTAGCAATCAAGCAAAGACAGAATCAGCAGACTGATCTCTCCTAATGCCGGAACTCATGTGACCGGTGCCGACGGCGTGGCGGCCTTTTAAATGGTGGGGCGTGTACTAAAGCCCCTGAGCTTTAATTGGCTACAGGCGTCCTGCCTGTAGCCAATTATTGCTCTCCGAGTTTCCGGCGCTGTGATTGGCCAAGCATGCGGGGTCACAGTGCATGCTTGGCCAATCATCAGCCAGCAATGCACTGCGCCGGCCGCGCCGGCCGCAATGCATTGCGGGGCCGCTCGCATCACACGAATGTGATGCGAACGGCCCAAATAGTTCTGGGCTCGCCGAGCGAGCGAACGCCCGGTGCTCGATTCGAACGTGGGCCCATCCCTACTCACAAACGACACCAGGGCATACAGGCATTAGCCCCCCAAAGCACCTTGTCCCCATGTTGATGGGGACAAGGGCCTCATCCCCACAACCCTTGCCTGGTGGTTGTGGGGGTCTGTGGGCATGGGGCATATTGGAATCTGGAAGCCCCCTTTAACAAGGGGACCCCCAGATCCCCGCCTCCCCCCTGTGTGAAATGGTAACGGGGTACAAATTTACCCCTACCATTTTACAAAAAAAGTGTCAAAATGGTAAAAATGACACGGCTTGGGACAAGTCCTTTATCAAAATTTTTTTAAATCAAACTGTCCCACGAAGTCTTCTTCTTCTTTTCTTGCTCCGCTGATGAACAAAAAAAGAAAAAAAAAACGTGACCGACATGCCTCAATGGGAGGCACCCGCTGTAATGACCATCCTCTCAGGTGATAGCTCTTTTCTAACTGAGGGCCGGGCCACACAGTGATGTCGCTGGGGACATCCATATGGCTTTACCGTAGCATCAGAGGGGGGCATGTTGAGGGCATGTGGCCTGGTACGGTTCAGGAGGGGAGGTGCGCTCTCTCATCCCCCCTCTTTTTCTGCAGCCTAGTTAGTATAGGTGATGGTGGATATGAACTCAGGGGTGCATGATATACATATGAATGCTGCCTCTATTTACACATGAATCCCATCGTGGCTATTTACATATGAATGCCGTTGCTATTTACATATCAATGCCAGTTATTTCCATGTAAACACAGGGTCTTCAGGTGAGTTATCTGTACACAACTATAGGGCAGAGCTGTGGAGCATTAGTAGCAGCACTTCACACTGAGATATCAGAAAACAGCATGGGACAAGGGAATTTAAACCTGGGATAGTTGGCAAGTATGACGTAGCTGCTTTGGGCCCCACAACAATGACAGGGCCCAGGCTAGCTGCCCCTTTTACCCTGCTTTAAAGTTGGCCCTGGTGATGGCTGCGGACCCCTCCTGGTTTACCTTTAAGATCTTTCTCACTTAGCACACAGTAGGACTATCCAGAGTAAATGAACAAGGGCAACCCTCCCTAGTGTTATTTCATAAATGTATTAAATTAAAACAATAAAAGTGCACTTACCACAAACTTGCGCTTTATACAGGCAATGGAGCTTTAAAATGTCACTGTCTGGGAAGCCCTGCGTTCCACAGACTGGAAGTGACAAAACCAGAAGTGACGCAAATGGTTCTACCAATGCATTTTGTCTTTGTGTGGTCATCAGGAGCGGCGTCATCTTGCCTCATCCTTCCCAATATATCTGCTGGTAACCTAGCAACATGCACTCAAAACAATAGGTGGCCATCTTAGGTATATGGTTAACTGTTGACAGACCTCCACTGGATAACAAAAAAGAAAAAACATACTATTGAGCTAATCTAAAATTATAAACTTATGTACAATCTTTTCAGGGAACAGAATAAACAAGTACTATAGGCATTTCACGGCCAAAAATATACTCAGTTTACATTACTTTCTGGAATGCACAAGCCCATAAATAGTATAAATAAAATATATTTAAAAAAATATATTTATATATTGTAGCGCCATAACCCCTGGGGGCGGCTATGCTTTCTGGGCTTACTGATTACCTCCTCTGCCTCGTAGCTCGTCATTCTCGTCTAGGGGTTCCCAGGGTTAGTATCCAGTAACTGTGGAGACTGACACTCAAAGTCCTTTTGAAGATTTTTATTTGGGAATAGAGGGTAAGGGTTTAGAAGCTCAGGCACTTGGAACTTGCTGACACTTCAATAAATGTCTCTCTTTAGATGATCCAGGGAGTAGCCACTCACAACTGGATAACTCACTTTTGGATAAACCCTTGATTGTAAATCTAGCAGCCAACAAGTGTTCTTAGTTTAGCAAAGTCTCTGCCACAGACTTGGTTAGGAAACTTTAGAATGAACGCACCAAAGTATCTCCCAGAAACGTAGTTGCAACTGAAGGTTAGGTTAGGAACTTTTCCTATGGTACCAGTATCTTTCAGACAATCCGGCGATACCGTAGGAAATGCGGATTTAACTAGTGTCCATACATCTCAGCTTCTAGGCTCTTACTGAGCAGCCAGCCTCGTGCGTGGCCCTCCTCCGAAGAGTCCTTCCCTGGTCGCATGTAGAGTTGCTGGGTCTCTCCAATCCTGAGACGGCACAGTAACACTTCAGAATCCTCATTCAGTTACTGCGCCTCGAACTAGCCAGTTCCAAAGCTCAGAAACGGATGGATCCCCACCCCAGACCATGAGGGCCTCTGGGGCTGGTCAGGAGAACCAGGACCATGGAGTCAGCAGACACTCCTGGACCGAGACCCCTCACGGGGCTGGTCAGGACCGGAACACAGCACAGGGCATGAACACAGAACACGTGACTTTGGCACCTTAAGTACCCCCCACCCGAATACACAGCGAGGCAAGACGCGCTCACTGATTGGCTCCGGGGAAAGATTGGTACCCAATGCATCCAACCAGACTGCGTTCTCAGCCCTATCACAGGTGCTCACCTTAATATGACGAGGCTTAAACTTAATACAGTCCAGCCAAACTGATGCCAAAGTATAACTAATGCGGCGTACACACGTGCGGGACCTTTCTCGGCGGACCTAGTCCAGCGGACAATCCGCTGGACTTTCCAGCTGGCTTCGCCGGACTTTCCGAGCGTGTGGACTTGCCCACACACGCCCGGACTTCTCCGGCGGACAGTCCGCTGAACAAAGTCCGCGGGACTTTTGAAAATGAACGGACTTGCCCACACACGGAGCAGTCCGTTCATTTCGAACGTAACTTCAGGTACGTAGCTAGCGTAGGCAGTAAATGCCGCCACGCTAGCTCCGTCACCTGGCATGGATTTAAAGGGAATCCCCACGCCGAAAAGCGGCGTGGGGGTCCCCCCCAAATCCATCTCAGACCCTTATCCGAGCACGCAGCCCGGCCGGCCAGGAAAGGGGTGGGGACGAACGAGCGCCCCCCCTCCTGAGCCGTACCAAGCCGCGTGCCCTCAACATGGGGGGTGCCCTGGGGAAAGGGGGGCCTTTCCCCCCGTGCGGCCCCCCCACCCCAAAGCACCTTGTCCCCATGTTGATGAGGACAAGGGCCTCACATGGTGACCCCGCCCCCTTGTGATGTCACAGTCCCAGGGGATGCTGGGACTGTGACATCACAAGGGGGCGGGGTCACCATGTGACATGAGCATGTGACCCTGTCCCCTTGTCCCTATATAAGTCCCAGCACAGCGCGGCTCTGGCATTCCGGCCAGAGCGAGCGACGTGTCAACATCGGAAGAAGAAGAACAAGAAGAACAAGAAGAAGAAGGCGGAAGAAGAAGAAGGCGGCGCAGAAAGCGACGACAGCGGCAAGAACAGAAGAGACCCCGGAAGACACCGGAAGACCCCCGAAGACCCCCGAAGGCGGATCGAGACCCCCCGATGACGAAGAAGGTAGCCGGACTTCTCCGCTCGGTAAAAGAGCTTGGTAAATGGCGGAGGAGTCCGGCGAGAAGACCCCCCAAGACGGAAGAAGACCCCCGGAGCAGTGCAATAAAATATTTTTTCAAAAGTGTGGTTTCTTTACTTTACATTTTACACTTTAGGTGAATGAGTAGGGGTACATCGTACCCCATACTCATTCACATAGGGTGGGGGGCCGGGATCTGGGGGGGTTCCCAGATTCCGATAAGCCCCCGCCCGCAGACCCCGACAACCAACGGCCAGGGTTGTCGGGAAGAGGCCCTTGTCCTCATCAACATGGGGACAAGGTGCTTTGGGGTGGGGGGGCCGCACGGCCCCCCTTTCCCCAGGGCACCCCCCATGTTGAGGGCACGCGGCCTGGTACGGCTCAGGAGGGGGGGCGCTCGTTCGTCCCCACCCCTTTCCTGGCCGGTCGGGCTGCGTGCTCGGATGAGGGTCTAAGATGGATTTGGGGGGAACCCCACGCCGTTTTTTCGGCGTGGGGAGTCCCTTTAAATCCATGCCAGGTGACGGAGCTAGCGCGGCGGCATTTACTGCCTACGCTAGCTACGTAACCTGAAGTCACGTGCTAAATGAACGGACTTGCCGGTGAGCGGCAAGTCCGTTCATTTCCAAAAGTCCGGCGGACTAGCCTACTAACGGCGGGATTGTCCGCTGGACTGCCAAGTCCAGCGGATAATTTTAAAACAAAACTTAAAACCTAGTCCGCCGGACTTTTGGCGCCAAAAAGTCTGCCAACGCCCACACACGAGGGGATTGTCCGCTGGACTTGAGTTCAGAGGATAATCCCGCGGGATTGTCCCTTCGTGTGTACGCGGCATTAGAATAATTAACCCCACTTACATATAGCGGGGCACTTTGAAAAAATGCTGGCGCTACACACTCCCCTCAGTTATTTAGACGATGTCCTCATCGTCTAGCTAAAAAAACTTCTAACACAAAAAAAATTGTTTTGTGCCTGAGCTTTTTAAAGTGTTGGGATAGGGTCAGAAAGGGAATAACAACATGTTGAATATCTTGACAGTAAAACAGTTCACATAAACAGACTATTCACATACCACCCAGTCTATCTATCTACTCCTCCCACTCTCCGGCAGCTTGACAGATGATCTTGGTGCAGCAACAACAACAACAGCAGCAATACAACGTATATTACACCACTTTTTTAGAAAGCAGAATTCTATCCCAGACTCAAATAGAATTCTCTTCTCTAAGTTTAAAACTTTTTTTTTCTTTTCTGAAACGGCTAAGTGTTTTTCTAAAGTAATAAAATTACTTTGTTCTGCCGACCCATGCCACCCAGTGGTCAGAGTCGCTGTAACTACAAGTCCTTCCCTGAAAGTTAAGTAATGTGGCTCAAGCAGTAGTCTTAACACGTAGTTCCCAGCAACTAACCTGTCTGTCTACCCACAAGTTCTGTACTTTCAGAAGAAATGCAAAAAGAGGAAGACCAGGAGAAGCTCTTCTTGCAATTCAAAAGCTTGATTCAAAAAAACTGTTCACCAGTAAAACCGGGGGTCTGGCAGGATCAAATATTTTCCATTCTTGTCCACGGTAGTAATGAAGTACACGGCACTGTCTTTATCTGGCCTGCAAATAACAACTTTGTCACTTTAAATGTGCCAACCATAGTTCCATTGCTGCAGATATTTCTGAAAACGTTCATACATTTCCAGAGAAAATGCCTTTTTGCAAAGTGGCTTTGGAACTTTTAGGTAGTCCCAGACGTCTTCTGCATACCACTTCTTTCTGTTTTCCTCAACAATGTCCATTATCTCTTCGGGCACATAAGGAAACTCTAATCCATACTCTGTTGCCACCCGCTTGTGTAAAAGTCTCTGAGACTGGGCTAGTCTTGGTAGGTTGCAGACAGCTCCATCCCCAGGGGGTACGCATGAATTTGGGGATTTGTACACCAAAGCCACAGCATCCCTCGTGAGCGTTGGCAAGTTTGCAGGCTTGGACAATAGTGCAGTACTAGCAGAGGGGATCTCCGCTCATGGCATTGCATCCTGTGAAGTAAGGGCTAACCAGTCCGAAACATCAGCACATGTAGCAGCCACATCATCCCCACATGCCCATAACAATTCCTCTGTCAAATAGTTCCTCAACATCCTCAGCTTCAGAAAAGGAACCAAAATAATCTAGATCAGAGTCCCGTAATATAAAACTTTTTACAGTCCCTCTACTCACTCAAGCAATGGCTTTCTTCCAATGAGCTGTATCCGGACTGGGCTGAGGACCTTTTACAGGCTCTGCTTCCTCCAGGGCAGGCATAGTAGTAGCAATGGTGGTGGACGAGGCCATGTCCATCACCCCGGGAGTGGATTCTCTGGCCCGAGTAGAAGCAATGTCCCTGTTTAAGGCACCAGCAACAGTAGATAAGTCCGAAGCATCAGGCTTTTTAGCTGGAGCATAGACAATGGATTCCTCGGTGGCTATTGCTGTCCCCTCAAAATAACTCAACACACAGCCATTAATGTCTAAACCGCTGGCAACAAAAGTGAGTACACCCCTAAGTGAAAATGTCCAAATTGGGCCCAATTAGCCAGTTTCCCTCCCCGGTGTCATGTGACTAGTTAGTGTTACAGGATATTAGGTATGAATGGGCAGGTATGTTAAATTTGGTGTTATCGCTCTCACTCTCTCATACTGGTCACTGGAAGTTCAACATGGCACCCAATGTCAAAGAACTCTCTGAGGATCTGAAAAAAGGAATTGTTGCTCTACATAAAGATGGCCTAGGCTATAAGAAGATTGCCAAGACCCTGAAACTGAGCTTCAGCACGGTGGCCAAGACCATACAGCTGTTTAACAGGACAGGTTCCACTCAGAACAGGCCTCGCCATGGTCAGCCAAAGAAGTTGAGTGCACGTGTTCAGCATCATATGCAGAGGTTGTCTTTGGGAAATAGACATATGAATGCTGCCAGCATTGCTGCAGAGGTTAAAGGGGTGCTGGGTCAGCCTGTCAGTGCTCAGACCATACGCTGCACGCTCCTGTTGTCCCAGAAGGAAGTCTTCTAAAGATGATGCACAAGAAAGCCCGCAAACAGTTTGCTGAAGACAAACAGACTAAGAACGTGGATTACTGGAACCATGTCCTGTGGTCTGATGGTCTGATGAGACCAAGATAAACTTATTTGGTTCAGATGGTGTCAAGCGTGTGTGGCGGGCAACCAGGTGTCATAGTATGGGGCTGCCGAAGTGCTGCCAGCACTGGGGAGCTACAGTTCATTGAGGAAACCATGAATGCCAACATGTGACATACTGAAGCAGAGCATGATCCCCTCCCTTCGGAGACTGGGCTACATGGCAGTATTCCAACATGATAACGACCCCAAACACACCTCCAAGATGACCACTGCCTTGCTAAAGAAGTTGAGGGTAAAGGTGATGGACTGGCCAAGCATGTCTCCAGGCCTAAACCCTATTGAGCATCTGTGGGGCATCCTCAAACAGAAGGTGGAGGAGCGCAAGGTCTCTAACTTCCACCAGCTTTGTGATGTCATCATGGAGGAGTGGAATAGGATTCCAGTGGCAACCTGTGAAGCTCTGGTGAACTCCATGCTCAAAGGAGATAAGGCAGTGATGGAAAATAATGGTGGCCACACAAAATATTGACACTTTGGGCACAATTTGGACATTTTCACTTAGGGATGTTCTCACTTTTGTTGCCAGCGTTTTAGACATCAATGGCTGTGTGTTGAGTTATTTTGAGGGGACAGCAAATTTACACAAGCTGTACACACACTACTTTACATTGTAGCAAAGTATCATTTCTTCAGTGTTGTCACATGAAAAGATAGAATAAAATATTTACCAAATGTGAGGGGTGTACTGACTTTACTGTATATATATATATATATATATATATATATATATATATATATATATATTTATTTATTTTTTATTTATTTATTCATTCTCAAAGAGACTGAAGATCTCAAGTTTACGGTTCATTATTCCCATTCCTGATGTTAACCACTTCAATACCGCTGTATAGTCATATGACGCCCACAAGGTGGATCTACCATCCTGGGTGGGCGTCATATGACGTCCTCGGATTCCCGGCCGCCTGGGGGGCGCGCGCGCGCCCGCGGCATCGCTCGGGACCCGGTGCGAGTGCCCGGCGGCCGCGATGTCCGCCGGGCACCCGCGATTGCCCGTTAAAACAACGGGACCGGGCAGGACCGTGGAGCTGTGTGTGTAAACACACAGCTCCACGTCCTGTCAGCGGGGAGGAGACCGATCATGTGATCCCAGTACGGAGGAACACATGATCGGTCTCCTCCCCTTGAGTCCCCCCCCCCCTACAGTTAGAATCACTCCTATAGGGACACACATTAACCCCTCCAGCGCTCCTATAGTGTTAACCCCTTCCCTGCCAGTCACATTTACACAGTAATCATTGCAATTTTATAGCAACGATCGCTGTGTAAATGTGAATGGTTCCAAAAATGTGTCAAAAGTGTCCGAAGTGTCCGCCGCAATGTCACAGTCACGAAAAAAAAATCGCAGATCGCCGCCATTACTAGTAAAAAAAAAAAAAAAAAAAATTCAATAAATCTATCCCCTATTTTGTAGACGCTATAACTTTTGCGCAAACCGATCAATATACGCTTATTGCGATTTTTTTTACCAAAAATATGTAGAAGAATACGTATCGGCCTAAACTGAGGAAAAAAAATGTTTTTTTAAAAAAAAATGGGATATTTATTATAGCAAAAAGTTAAAAATATTGTGTTTTTTTTCAAAATTGTCGCTCTTCTTTTGTTTATAGCGCAAAAAATAAAAACCGCAGGGGCGATCAAATACCACCAAAAGAAAGCTCTATTTGTGGGAAAAAAAGGACGTCAATTTTGTTTGGGTGTAATGTCGTACGACCGCGCAATTGTTAGTTAAAGCGGCGCAGTGCCGAATCGCAAAAAGTGCTCTGGTAAGGAAGGGTGTTTAAAAGCCCTGTATTGAAGTGGTTAAAGAAAAGCAGCTACTTATGGTAATCTGATCATATAAAGCTGTGTTAAGCTGCCAATTCAGAGACTTCCAAGGCACAAACTGAAACAGTTGATCCTAAAAGAGCTGAAAAGTTATTATAATAAAATGGTATACTTTTTTGCTAGTTACAGCCAGTGTTAATTTCGTCTACTAAAGCGAAAAAAACATTTTAGTATTCAGGAGCATAATGCGTTTGCCAGTCCATGGAGTCTTCCTGATCTTGTGTGAATGTTGGTTTCCATGTTTCCCTGAGAATTGGAAAGGCTTGCGTGGGGAAGATGAGGCTGATCTTCTATGTGAAGAGATAGCATTTGGTGGAGCTTCCATAAGATGCAGGTCCTGTAGGGTCTGTTGCAGTTCATCTGGTGATCTGCAGGTGTATTTAGAGCTCTGATAGATAAAACGGATAGAGAGTGGAAAACCCCATTAATAAATTATGTAGTGTCGTTGCATTTCTTGGAGCAGCTGTTTCATGGCTCGCTGCTTGGTTATGGTTAGCTGGGACAGGTCATCAAAAAGCTGGTAAAAAGATGGTAAGTGTGGCCCTGAAAGGTTAAGGCATCCTTTTCTCGGGCCGCAGCCAAGAGTTGTTTCTTTGTGCGATAATAGTGAAATTTTGTGATAATGTCGCGAGGGGGGCCATCCTTTTTTTTTTGGTGTAAGGGCCTGGTGTATCCATTCCCAGATGCTCTATTGGTAAAGCCGGCTGGAGTTCTTGGAATAGTGCTGTTATGGTGGCTTCTAAGTCGATTACTGTTTCGGGAATAACTGATGCGCAAGTTGGTGTGTCTAGCTCAGTTTTCATAGTCCTCCAGTCTGGACTGCATTGTCAAATTTTCCTCTTTGAGGTTTTCCATTTCAGCCATAAAATCCTGTGCTGTATTTTCAATCTCATTTACTTTGATCTCTAGTGCTGCTGTGTGGTTGCCTAGTTCCCTTATTTTTTTTGTTAGGCTGTTATTTATATTTTTAAATGTCTGCTTCAGTGCTTTGTGAAGCATACGCTCTATTTGCTTTAGAAGAGCTCGGTGATCAGAGGAGTCATGTGAAGAGCCTTGGGAGAGGGATAGCTCCGTGTCTGACTCACCTGGGGGGTGTGGCTGGGACAGCTTCAGCTTGTGAGAGCGTGCTGTGTTGCTGGAGGAGGAAGGAGTCAGCACCATCATGGCTGGAGCATGGGCCAGCGCTTTCTTAATGGAGGAATTTTTCAACTTGGTGCTATTGCCTCCTAGCACCATGCTGTGCGGCCGAGTCGAAGCTCCAGGATCGTGAGAGCTAGTGGGAGAGGCTGTGTAAGTCTGAAGCCAGCGGGCTTGCTGTGTATGTCGCTTTTGTCCCTCACGGAGCGGAGCTCTAACAGTACATGTAGACTCTGCACATGCGCCCCTGGAAAATATTTTTAAACGCAAACCATTGTTTGGTGGTCAAAGTCTCTCCTAATTCAGCTTCCCATTTTAGGTACGAGGTGGATTTGTGGAAAGAAAGTTTATTTTGAAGAAGATTATAAAAGAGATATAGTTCTGAAGATATCGCCAACCCTGTATGGGTACATTTTGGGGGAGGCTAACTATTTAAAGAAATAAGAAAGTTGGAGATAGATATAATGGTCAGTGGAAGGAATTTGGAACTCCTGTTGGAGTTGGAAAAGGGTTTTAAAGTTTGGTTGATGAGCAGGTTGTCAAGGGAGGTAATTTCTTTGTCTGACCACTGTTTAAAGGATATATTGGGAACGATAGATTCTATGGTAAGCGGGATGGGAAGTGGAGTTTTGTATAGGGGTGAGGTAGTTGAAGCATACATTGCTCTCCATGCCATCAATGAGGCCTGAGTAGTAAGAGGGAGGTTTTTTAAAGGGTACGGACAACCAGTAAAAAGTTGTGAATTGAACTGGCAGGTCTAGAGGATAGTTCTATATCACTCCACAGGATTTAGCTCGAGGGAGAGACCCAATGTTTGAGCTGGGCTAGCTGTGTCACCAAAAAGTAGTCATGGAGATCTAACATGCCCATGCCCCCTGCAGTCCTATGTTTAATAAATTTGGCGTGGGGAGCTTTGAGGTTTTGTGGATTTCAAAAGAAACAGTTTGAGCATCAACATTTGTTTTTTAAGTGCAGTGATGAGAAAACTGAAAGGGGCAAGATGGAAAATTTTTCTTGAATGCAAAAAGAAAATGTCAAATTCTAAAAGGAAACAACATTTTCAACAACTATCTAACGACCTTTACCAAGTCATCTAATGTACTGAGAATTTGTGTACACATTTTTTAATTAAGTACTGTTCGTGATACTTTTTTTATTTGCACTAACATGCCATGTTTCAGGACAAGCTTTCAGGGTGTTTCAAGGTCACAGCAGACACACCCTCCAAGCTTGTCCTGAAAAATTGCATGTTAGTGCAAATAAAGTATCACGGACAGTACTCAATTGTTTCTGTCACAAGTGCACTAATACGGCTACAATCACCTCAAGCTTGAAACTTTACTGATGTATGGCCAGCTTTAGTAAACTGGTCCAATCTAACAATAACTCTAACCTGTGTGGATTAGTTTGTTTCTCATGTAATACAGTAGACATGTGCAATTAGTTTTTTTTTTTTTTCGTTTTTCGTTTTTTTTCGTTATTTTCGTTCGTTCGTTTTCGTACGAATGAACGAATCGTTCGAATCGTACGAATCCGAATAATGAATCGTTCGAATCGTACGAATCCAATTAATGAATCATTCGAATCGAACGAATCCGAAAAACAACGAAAATCCGAAAAAACAAATTAGAAACAACGAATGTACTAATGAAGAAAATCCGAAAAACTAAAACGAATGAAAAAATTCGTACATTCGTAACTTTTTTTTTAGTTGAATTGGTAATTTTCCGTGTCCCTTACAATGCTTACAATGCTAAACGTGCTTCGAATGGATTGAACCAAAAAATTCGTACATTCGTAACTTTGTTTTCGATTCGTAACTTTTTTTTTCGATTCGTAACTTTTTTATTTTTTATTTTTTATTTTTTTTCGATTTGGAATTTTCCGTGTCTCTATTGAACAAAAAAATTCGTACATTCGTAACTTTTTTTTCGATTCGTAACTTTTTTTTTTCGATTCGTAACTTTTTTTTTTCGATTCGTAACTTTTTTTTTTCAATTCGTAAATTATTAAAATGTAATAATAGCATACACATTACATAAAATTATGAATTATGCTCCGATTACGAATCTACGAATGTTACGAATGTATGAATAAATACGAATGCATCCGAAAATTAAACTAACGAAAAAGCGAATCAACGAAAAAATAACTCTTACGAATGTACGAATCGTTACGAATACGAACACCGACGACTTACGAATGTACGAATCATTACGAATCCGAACATCGACGACTTACGAATGTACGAATCATTACGAATCAACGGAAACGAAACGAAAAAAAAACGATTTTTTTTTCGGAAACGAAAAAAACGAAACGAAAAAAAAACAAATTTTTGTTGTGCACATGTCTATAATACAGCACCTTATCCCTGCCCATGCTCCACATGTGGCAACCAGAAATGGCTAAATTAAGGTACTAGGTAAACTTCCTAGTAATAGACAGAATTCCATAGCTATTGAACAGCACTTCATACAAAATTGCACACTTTATGCAGTTGTCAGCTCATGTGCACGTCCCAATGTAAATTCAACTGACAGATGTGTTAATATATTATTTGACACTCTGGGCTAATGTACATAGTGTTAAATGATATTAGCCCAGACGCGAACAGCAGTTGTGACCAAAGAGCAGCATATACATGACAGCCTTCGTTTACCAAAGGGATGTTTGAAAGACACCCTTAAGCCCCATACACACGATCGGACCGTGGACCAACTTTCCTGTGGATTTTTGTCCAAAGGGCGTTGGCCCCAAGTTGGTATTGCCTACACATGGCAGGACTTTTTCAGCCAACTTTCACCAAATCACTTGGTTTTTCTGCTCTTTACCGCCACCTTTGGTCAACTTCTGTATTGTTGTCTGATCTTTTGCATTGGTTCTGCATTGGTTTGTACAAAAGTCCGTTGGTTTTGTGTACACACGGTCGGACTTTGGTCCGACGGACTTTTGTTGGCAGAAAGTTGGTCTGTTCGCACAGCCAACAAAAGTCTGATGAAACCTGGAAAAAGTTGGTCTGATGGAGCATACACACAGTCGGATGTTAGTCCAAACCAGCTAATTTGCATGTTGGTTGTCAAAAAGTCTGATCGTGTGTACGGGCCTTTACACATACTTCTTTCAGAGGCTTATGACAGGTAACATTCGGGAAATTACAGATATTCATTGGTATAGTCCTAACCATGAGACTCTTTGGTAATGTTTTATTATATTAGATTTTATTCTACAGTTGCAATAAAAAATATGTGATCCCTTTTGGAATGATATTGATTTCTGCACAAATTGGTCATAAAATGTGATCTGATCTTCATCTAAGTCACAACAATAGACAATCACAGTCTGCTTAAACTAATAACACACAAATAATTAAATGTTACCATGTTTTTATTGAACACACCATGTAAACAATCACAGTGCAGGTGGAAAAAGTATGTGAACCCCTAGACTAATGAGATCTCCAAGAGCTAATTGGAGTGAGGTGTCAGCCAACTGGAGTCCAATCAATGAAATGAGATTGGAGGTATTGGTTACAGCTGCCCTATAAAAAAACACACACCAGTTCTGGGTTTGCTTTTCACAAGAAGCATTGCCTGATGTGAATGATGCCTCGCACAAAAGAGCGCTCAGAAGACATACGATTAAGAATTGTTGACTTGCATAAAGCTGGAAAGGGTTATAAAAGTATCTCCAAAAGCCTTGCTGTTTATCAGTCGACGGTAAGACAAATTGTCTATAAATGGAGAAAGTTCAGCACTGCTGCTACTCTCCCTAGAAGTGGGCGTCCTGTAAAGATGACTGCAAGAGCACAGAGCAGACTGCTCAATGAGTTGAAGAAGAATCCTAGAGTGTCAGCTAAAGACTTACAAAAGTCTCTGGCATATGCTAACATCCCTGTTAGCGAATCTGCGCTAAACAAGAATGGATTTCATGGGAGTATACCACAGAGGAAGCCACTGCTGTCCAAAAAAAACATTGCTGCACGTTTACAGTTCGCACAAGTGCACCTGGATGTTCCACAGCAGTACTGGCAAAATATTCTGTGGACAGATGAAACCAAAGTTGAGTTGTTTGGAAGAAACACACAACACTATGTGTGGAGAAAAAGAGGCACAGCACACCAACATCAAAGCCTCATCCCAACTGTGAAGTATGCTGGTGGGGGCATCATGGTTTGGGGCTGCTTCGCTGCATCAGGGCCTGGACGGATTGCTATCATCGAAGGAAAAATGAATTCCTAAGTTTATCAAGACATTTTGCAGGAGAACTTAAGGCCATCTGTCCACCACCTGAAGCTTAACAGAAGATGGGTGTTGCAACAGGACAACGATCCAAAGCATAGAAGTAAATTAAAAACAGAATGGCTTAAACAGAAGAAAATACGCTTTCTGGAGTGGCCCAGTCAGAGTACTGACCTCAACCCGATTGAGATGCTGTGGCATGACCTCAAGAAAGCGATTCACACCAAACATCCCAAGAATATTGCTGAACTGAAACAGTTCTTTAAAGAGGAATGGTCAAGAATTACTCCTGACCGTTGTGCGCGTCTGATCTGCAACTACAGGAAACGTTGGTTGAAGTTTTTGCTGCCAAAGGAGGTTCACGTGCTTTTTCCACCTGCACTGTGAATGTTTACATGATGTGTTCAATAAAAACATGGTAACATTTAATTCTTTGTGTGTTATTAGTTTAAGCAGACTGTGATTGTCTATTGTTGTGACTTAGATGAAGATCAGATCACATTTTATGACCAATTTGTGCAGAAATCCATATCATTCCAAAAGGGTTCACATACTTTTTATTGCAACTGTATATTAACACTCAGTATACAGTATGTATCTTCTTTAAACCTTGAACTGGACAAAAGAGTAGATCAATAACCTTTGCCATTTTAATGCATTAATGTATTTTTATAAAAAAAAAGTAAAGCTGGAGGTGCATGTGCAGAGGCTAGCAGGGCGGTAATGTCTGGCTAGAGCTCTGCTCTGTGAGGGGAACAAACCGCGATATAAAGACGACTCACGGACACGGAATCTTTCCACATCTACGTCTTATCCTCCTGTGAGGTGAGGGGAACATTTACACATCAAAATGGTGTTAGGTGGTGCCAGGAACAAATCTAAAATCAACCCCCATAACAGTGCTCAGGGGAAACGTATAGTGAAGAAGGCCCCGCTCCCCTCAGGCAATTTCACCTCAGGTGCTTTTACCTCAGACCAGAAAACTAAACTAAAACAGACAAAAATTATCTCCTCAGGGGACTCTGAATCTGACTCTGAAACCAATTTAAACATGCAAAATACCTCACAAACAGACTCTAATATCCCATCCAGCATTTTGAAGCAATTTGAAAGAATGCTTCATAAAGCATTACAACAAACCTCAGAGCAAATTACTAACAATCTTACTAAAGAAATTAGAGAGCTGGGACGACGAACTGAAACATTAGAAATGAAAGTAGAAGATTTTGAAATAAATACACAAGAAGTTTTCACAGAATTGGAAAACCTCAAAGAGGAAAATATTACTCTGCAGAACAGACTTGAAGATTTTGAGAATCGCGCCAGAAGGTCTAATCTGCGCTTCAGAGGCTTACCTGAGTCAATCACAGACCTGCAATCAACTATAACAGCACTCTGTCAGGAGCTACAACCAGCAATACCCATTGAAAGGTTGGAGATGGACAGAATACATAGAGCTCTTACATCCAAAAAAGCTGATGGCCCTCCTAGAGATATTATTGGAAAATTTCATTTTTACCGAACGAAAGAACAACTTCTAAAAGCAGCAAGAGAAAAGAACGATTTATCCTTTCAAGGTCACAATTTTCAGATTTTTGCAGACCTATCCCAATTAACAATATCTAAACGGCGGGCAATGAAACCCCATTTATTGGAACTCCAAAATCATAACATCAAATACCAATGGGGCTTCCCATTCTCCCTTCGTTTCACCCATCAAGGGACCAGATTCTCTTGCAGAACCCCTAACAAACTTCATCAAGCACTCCAAGACCTCAACCTGATTGACGGGACACCTTCAACCTCTACTTCAAGAAGAAGATCAGCATCTGCCTCTTCCCTCCGGAACACATCCCAATCTGAAACAAGAAACGGCAACCACCATACACACAAAAGAGGAAGATTCGTACCCTCACACCAAGGACAAGATGACGCCATGGACTAATGATACATCCCTAGGAACTGTGCCTAATTAACTCCCACTGATGCTAAGCTATATGGAAACACAGTAATGAAAATGAATTATTGAATTTATTTTCTAAACTATAGCGAAAATATCGATTTTGGTTAACCAGTAAACAGAAATTACTGGGAAAACTGTAATTTTAAAATGTAAAATTATTCCCTAGCACTAATTGTCCATATTAAAAGGACACGTTTTCTTTCTATATTTTTGCATTTTATATATTTTTTTAAATTTTTTTATTTAAATATTTTTTTTTAAAATCTAATTACTTCTTAGTGAGAAAATAAAATTACAGAGAAGTAAATATTTTCACTTTATATTTTTTCTCATTTTTATTTTTTATTTTTTATCTTCTCACAATTATTTTTAACATGAATGGTTAAAATCAGTAGTTGAGCTACATACTTTATGGGAAAACAGTAATGAAATTGAATTACTGGATTTATTCCCTAAAATACTGCAAATTATCTTTCCTGGTTAAACAGATAACAGAAATAAAAAAAAAAAATGATAAGAAATTATACCCTATCATTAAATGTCCAAATTTAATGGATACGTTTATTTTCTATATTTTTGTATTTTATTCTTCAAATCTAATTACTTCTTAGTAATGAAATAAAATTACTAATAAGTGAATACTTTCATTTTTTATTTATTTATTTATTTGTAATGTGTTTGTAATGTGTATGTATGTATATATATATATATATATATATATATATATATATATATATATATATGTGTATATATGTATATATATATATTTATATATCCTAGGACGTATATCCCACAAAATAATATTAGTCCTCAACAAATATACAGTGGTGTGAAAAAGTGTTTGCCCCCTTCCTCATTTCCTGTTCCTTTGCATGTTTGTCACACTTAAGTGTTTCGGAACATCAAACCAATTTAAACAATAGTCAAGGACAACACAAGTAAACACAAAATGCAATTTGTAAATGAAGGTGTTTATTATTAAAGGTGAAAAAAAATCCAAACCATCATGGCCCTGTGTGAAAAAGTGATTGCCCCCCTTGTTAAAACATACTATAACTGTGGTTGTCCACACCTAAGTTCAATTTCTCTAGCCACACCCAGGCCTGATTATTGCCACACCTGTTCACAATCAAGGCATCACTTAAATAGGAGCTGCTTGACACAGTAAGGTCCACCAGAAGAT
This sequence comes from Lithobates sylvaticus, assembly GCA_028564925.1. Taxonomy (NCBI): domain Eukaryota; kingdom Metazoa; phylum Chordata; class Amphibia; order Anura; family Ranidae; genus Lithobates; species Lithobates sylvaticus. The sequence goes on along the minus strand of CM053031.1, from coordinate 108,945,347 downwards.
CCTTAAAAGCTACACATCATGCCGAGACCCAAAGAAATTTAGGAACAATTGAGAAAGAAAGTAATTGAGATCTATCAGTCTGGAAAGGGTTATAAAGCCATTTCCAAAGCTTTGGGAATCCAGCGAACCACAGTGAGAGCCATTATCCACAAATGGCGAAGACATGGAACAGTGGTGAACCTTCCCAGGAGTGGCCGGCCGCCCAAAATTACCCCAAGAGCACAGCGACGACTCATCCAAGAGGTCACAAAAGACCCCACAACAACGTCCAAGGAACTGCAGGCCTCACTTGCCTCAGTTAAGGTCAGCGTTCATGCCTCCACCATCAGGAAAAGACTGGGCAAAAATGGCCTGCATGGCAGAGTTCCAAGGAGAAAACCACTGCTGAGCAAAAAGAACATCAAAGCTCGTCTCAATTTCTCCACAACACATCTTGATGATCCCCAAGACTTTTGGGACAACATTCTGTGGACCGATGAGACAAAAGTGGAACTCTTTGGAAGGTGTGTGTCCAAGTATATCTGGCGTAGAAGGAACACTGCATTTCAGAAAAAGAACATTATACCAACAGTAAAATATGGTGGTGGTAGTGTGATGGTCTGGGGCTGTTTTGCTGCTTCAGGACCTGGAAGACTTGCCGTGATAAAAGGAACTATGAATTCTGCTGTCTACCAAGAGATCCTGAAGGAGAATGTCCGACCATCTGTTCGTGTACTCAAGCTGAAACGAACTTGGGTTCTGCAGCAGGACAATAATCCTAAACACACCAGCAAGTCCACCACCGAATGGCTGAAGAAAAACAAAATGAAGACTTTGGAGTGGCCTAGCCAAAGTCCAGACCTGAATCCTATTGAGATGTTGTGGTATGACCTTAAAAAGGCCGTTCATGCTCGAAAACCCTCTAATGTAACTGAATTAGGACAATTCTGCAAAGATGAGTGGGCCAAAATTCCTCCAGGACGCTGTAAAAGCCTCATTGCACGTTATCGCAAACGCTTGGTTGCAGTTGTTGCTGCTAAGGGTGGCCCAACCAGTTATTAGGTTTAGGGGGCAATCACTTTTTCACACAGGGCCATGATGGTTTGGATTTTTTTTTCACCTTTAATAATAAACACCTTCATTTACAAATTGCATTTTGTGTTTACTTGTGTTGTCCTTGACTATTGTTTAAATTGGTTTGATGTTCCGAAACACTTAAGTGTGACAAACAGGCAAAGGAACAGGAAATGAGGAAGGGGGCAAACACTTTTTCACACCACTGTACATTAAGAGGACACACTTCCCTATAATTTTATAATGACAAAACTTATTTTCTTGAAATGAACCACTGTTTTTTTTTTATTTTTAAGGCGGATTCCCCATACACAGGTTTAACATGTGCCTCACCTGGCTTTCCTCAGTTCCCCATAAGAAATTGTGGGGATCTGACGAAGGTCTTCTGTCCCCTGTTGGGGGGTTTCTAACCCCAACACGGGTACTTCTCCAATCTTTTTATTCTTACATAATATTTAATTGCTTTATGACTTCTACTATATTTTACTCTCTTTTTAAGTTAATCCACCCTACTTCTGGATACCTTTTCCTTTTCTTCATGTCCGCGAAGGCTAGGCTGAATAGTCACTGCACCTTGACAACTAGTAAGTATAGATTGTTGTTTCAGCAGCCATGGCTCCTTTAAATATTTTATCCTTAAATGTTCAGGGTCTCAATGTGCCACAAAAACGTATAAAAGCCTTTCGATCATTTCGAGCTAAAAAAGCGCACATAGTATGTCTACAAGAAACACATTTTACCCCGACCTCAACTCCCAAATTTTTCAATACTTCATATCCACAAGTATACACAGCCTCAGCACTAACAAAAAAACGTGGTACTCTCATCGCATTCCACCATACCACCCCATTCACTAAACACTCAGAAATAAAAGATCCGGAAGGTCGTTACCTAATCCTAACAGGATATATTATGGACACAGCAGTAACTGTGGTCTCTTACTATGCTCCAAATTATCAACCTTTACCCTTTTTATCACATCTATTCCAAGTCATAAAAACCCATAAAATGGGATCAATCTTTGTATGTGGAGACTCCAATCAGGTTGTCTTCCCATTTCTGGACAAAACCCCCTACACCTCTTTACACTCTCAGAACAAAAAATCTTTATCCCAACTCCTCTCTAGACACAATTTGATTGACTCTTGGAGAGAATCTAACCCAACAAGAAGAAATTACACATATTTCTCAAACCCCCACCAATCGTTTAGTCGCATAGATCACATTTTTATAACAACAGGGATGGTACCTGAAATAATCGCATCCAACATTATCCCCATACCTTGGTCTGACCATAATGCTGTCTTTACTTCAGTGGCTTCTATTATGCCCAAGGGGCGTGACCCTACATGGTATCTACCTGACGTATTGCTTAAACATCCCTCTCACTGCCTCACGATCCAACAGGCTCTAAAAGAATACTTAACAAATAACACTAGTACTGACATTTCTTCTCTTACACTATGGGAGGCCCACAAACCTGTCTTAAGAGGAGTTATCCAGCGACAGTCAGGAATACTTAAACGTGAACGAATATTGCTTATGCGACAACTAGAAACAGAGTTCAACTCATCATTTTTAGCTTTTCAAAATAATCCTACCCCTAAGGCAAAAACTCGTTTGGAAAAAGCACGTTTGGAATTCGACCTTTTTCTAACCGAATCAGCTGATAAATCACTACGGAGAACCAAACATGCATTCTATAAGAATTCTAACAAACCAAGTACATATTTATCAAGGGCATTAAATTCTATTAATAAATCCTTTAAACCTATTAGTCTTAAAATAGCAGACAATACGTACACCAACAATCCCCTCAAAATTGTACAAAAATTCAGCTCTTATCTGAAAACCCTATATACAAAATCTAATACATTTAATATTGATACAGCTGATTCCTTTTTCTCAAATATTAACTTATCCCAAATGACTGAGCCCCAAATGATGTCACTAGAAAAACCCATCACCGGAAACGAGGTAGCAGAAGCTATTAAATCACTAAAAATTAACAAAAGACCTGGTCCAGATGGTTTCTCGGCCCTCTATTATCGTACTTTTTCGGATTGTTTCTCCCCCTTACTCGCAGAAGCTTTCAATGACTTATTAAAAAACAAATCTTTTAGACCTGAATCTCTATTAGCTATCATTTGTATGATACCTAAACCCCAATCAGATGATACTTTATGCTCAAATTTCCGCCCCATTTCAATGTTAAATATAGACATTAAAGTATTAGCAAAACTTCTAGCATCTCGTCTGAATAAAATCATTGGTACCCTTGTGCATAGAGACCAAGTAGGCTTCATACCCTCCCGACAGGCTAGTGATAACGTACGTAGAGCGACCCTTCTAGCACATATAGCCAAAAAACGCCGTATTCCTGCTTGCTTTCTCTCACTTGACATCAAAAAAGCGTTTGGCTCTATATCATGGCCATACTTGAATTATACACTACAGAAATGGGGGTTTGGCCCAAACTTTACAAATTGGATTATGGCATTATATAATGAACCAAAAGCTTACGTAAAATATGCTGGGTACAAATCCAATTTTTTCAACATAGAAAGAGGCACGAGACAAGGCTGTCCACTATCTCCTTTATTATTTGCCCTACTAATAGAGCCGCTTGCACAAGCAATTAGAACAAATTCCAACATAACTGGAATTGAAATAGGAGGTTATCAACACAAACTTTGTCTTTTCGCAGATGATATCCTCCTATTTCTTTCCTCTCCACAAGTATCAGGCCCAAACCTCATTCCTACTCTTGATGTATTTGCCAAAATCTCTGGATTATATATAAATCCCAAAAAATGCCAAGCACTAAATGTATCTCTTTCCAACATAGAACTGAACTCAGCAAAAATTTGCCTCCCCTTTACTTGGTCAGACAGATCAATCCCATATTTAGGAGTTCATCTAACAGCATCTTTAGAGGACCTATTTAAAATTAACTATCCCCCACTGTTAAAAAAAGCTCTTTAACTTAATGAATTCATGGTCCCATCTTCCATTGTCATGGTTCGGAAGAATCAACTCTGTAAAAATGACGATATTACCGAAACTACTTTATTTATTTAGAGTACTACCAATACCGATCCCAGCTTATCATTTAAGAATAATACAAAGGAAAGTGTCGTCATTTATATGGGGAGCATCCAAACCAAGAATACAATTGCACACATTATATCTCCCCAAGCTTAACGGAGGCCTAGGCTGTCCCAATTTTGCATATTACTATAGAGCCGCACATATAGCGAGTCTTGCTAAATACCATGCATATCAAGAAACCCCATTATGGGTATCAATTGAAGCCACGGAATGTGATCCTATTCCAATATCCAATTTATTATGGATCTCATCTAAAGACCGAAAAGACCTAAAAAATCCTATTACCAAACACTATATATCCCTTTGGGATAGATTCAAAAAGAGCAATCAATTACAATCTTTACACAATCCATTATTGTCATTTTATAGAAACCCTGCCTTCTATCCAGCATGGGTGTCCCCTAAATCTTTTATAGAATGGACATCCCGAAATGTTCTAAATTTGTATAAATTTATACACTCATCGTCATTTATCCCTTTTACCACCCTTTGTGAAAAATATGGTTTACCACAATCGGAATTATTCAGATATTTCCAAATCAAAAATTTTTTCACACCCTTAGTCAACACATCACCCCAATTAGCACATATGTCCAGTTTTGAAAACATTTGTAAAAAGGATCCCCACGCTAGAGGAACAATTTCTACCTTATATTCTCACTTACTGGTCTATTCCAATAAAAATAGCCCGTCTTATGTCCAGAAATGGGAAGAAGACTTAGAGCGTACACTAGATATTTCTGATTGGAACCAAATATGGTCCACAGTTAAAACAGCTTCCCCTAATGTATTAGCGGTTGAAGCTAATTATAAAGTGATGACAAGGTGGTATTTGGTTCCATCTAGAGTGGCTAAATATGTACAAAACTATTCAGCACAATGCTTCCGAGGATGCTCAGATTTGGGCACTTTTTTTCATATCTGGTGGACGTGTCCATTAGCACAAACATTTTGGAAGGAAATATTCATAATTGCAACTAAAATGCTTGGTAAAACAGTTCCTGTTGATCCAGCAACGGCATTACTCAATTTGAAGCCTGAATTCATAACATATTCCCAATTTAAGTTGTTAGTGCAACTCTTCACAGCAGCTAAACAAACTTTAGCAAAAGCTTGGAAAACTCCAACATTAGTTCTAAATGAAACAAAAGCCAAAATGAATTATTATATGACCCATGCCAAGATGATAGCTATCGAAATGGACACGATCACCAGTTTTGAAAAGATTTGGCAACCTTGGATTACATATACCACGCCAACCCTTGACAAAAATGTGCTGCTGCCATGGTAACTCAAATGATAACTAATAATCATTAACCTGGATTAATTCTGATTGTAGTGGTGACTCTCGACCTAGCCTCGCGGACTCCCCTCTTCTTCTCTTCTAGCTTCTATACTCTCTTCTTCCCCCCTTTTTTCCTACTCACCTTCTTTTTCACTCTTTATAACTATTTCTTTGTACTACCCTCCCTTATGATTTTGAAGCTCTATATCTTATCTAAATGACAATCTCTTTGCTTGTCTAAAAAATGAATTGAGACAACAGTCTATATAAATACATAATAATTCTTTTATTTTTTTATTTTTTTAACAAATATACTATTATATTCTTCCCTTTTTTCTCTCATCATTTCACATGCTTTATTGCTTATAGTTATTTATATTGTCCCATTTCACTGTATATGATTGTATATCTGAACACTAGCAAACGAGCTTCCCTATGCTGAATGTGTTGTAATCTTTCTATGTTACTTGTATACATTCCTTGTACTTAAATAAAATACTTTTGACAAGAAAAAAAAGTAAAGCTAAAGTCAATATTCAGAATTAGAAATAGACTTGGAAAACGTAACATTAATAAGTCACCGGGACCAGATGGCTTGCACCCGAGGGTCCTTAGGGAACTCAGTCAAGTAATTGCTAGACCATTGTTTCTAATTATTACTGACAGTCTACTGAATGGAATGATACCAGCTGATTGGAGAAAAGCCAATGTAGCACCAATATTTAAAAAAGGGCCAAAATACATCCCCTTCTTCTGGGTGACAGTTCTTATATAGCTGAGGGCGGCCCGTGATGTCAGAGGGGACGGGGTCACCTGTTTGCGTCACCGGTTGGCGTTGCCCTCAGAAAAAAAAAAAGGTGGACTCGTGGCGCAAAGCATTGCGCTATGAGTCCACCAAGGTGTGTTAGAAAAGCGAATGAATATTATTCACTTTCCTAACACTGAACCGCCTCTCCGTCAATTAGGTGCGAGGGTCTGTTACCCGATTGTCACCTGATTGGCTGAAAAGACAGGCACTGCGATTGGACGCCTATCAGGAAGAGAGGAGTAGACGCATGGAGGACAGAGGAGCCGCTGTCTGACCCGCTGCAAGGTCCAACCACTCACTGCCATCACCCGCATGCCTGACCCGCCACCGAGACAGGGTAAGTGCTGGGAAGACAGCGAGCGGGCAGGGTCACAGTGGCGGCAATTGATAGGGCACAGTGGCAGCATTTGATGGGGCACAGTGGCACTATTTCATGGGCACAGTGGCAGCATTTGATGGGCACAGTGGCAGCATTTGATGGAGCAGAGTGGCACTATATGATGGAGCACAGTGGCACTATTTGACGGGCACAGTGGCAGCGTTTGATGGGGCACAGTGGCAGCGTTCGATGGGCACAGTGGCAGTATTTGATAGGCACAGTGGCAGCATTTGATGGGCACAGTGGCTGCGTTTGAGGGGCACAGTGGCTGCGATGGATGGCTCAGTGGCTACGTTTGATGGGTACAGTGAGGCTGCAATTGATGTTTTTTCTGCGCCGCCCCAAAATATTTAGAGCACCAGCCACCACTGAAGAACACAGGGACATGACCTCAAACTAACTGGAGGGAAACTAATTTTCAACTAATGTTCAAAACTAATCTTAGAATGTATTATTTTATGAAAGGGTAGTCGATGCTTGGAATAGACTACCAGCAGAGGTAGTGGGACATTCAACAGTAAATGGCTTCAAACATGATTTGGATAAACATAGATCTATAGTCAGACAGTAAGTTAACAAAAAAACGAAATAAACAAACAATACCCCCCCTCAAAAAAAAAAAAGGGCAGACTCGATGAACTACTCTGTCTTTTTCTGCCATCACTTTTCTGACCTTCTATGTTTCTATAATGAATGGTTCACAGTAGCGCATCACTGTACAAAAAAATATATACAATTGCAAAGGTAACAGTGCAAAATTATAAAATAAAGTGTCATCAGTGTACTCTAAAAAGTTCTTGCAATTTAAAATCCGTGCAAAAATATATTAAATGTATACAGTACATCTTCACAGTCAAAAGTCAAAATACTTGTCACACCCCTGTGTGAGAACATGCAAAGGATCAATGTACCACAATTCCACCACCAACGTGATAATGCATACCCTTATCCCTTTAGAACCACACTCACCAGACCATATTGCCCCCCTCCCCCCATTCTCATGAGAAGGCAATAGCACTTTAACAGTTGCTCAATCGTCACTTGGAAGAATCAAATCTTGCCTTTCCACCTTATATCAACAGAACTTTAATTAAAATATATTCCACTCACATTTATAACATCTTGTAACCAGCAATAAAATAAACAAAGTAGTCCAGCAGCAGTCCCTTGGGTGTGGCTATGCAGAAATCCGAAGTGACGTGCTAATGTTGGGAAGGACTGGTGGTGAGTCTATAGCCACAGTCAGCACCAGCATGGAGGTGGTGAGATTGTGCTATATCACAGGTTTTAGCGTTGTGGAACATATCTTTATCATTAATATATTTTAACCACTTTCCACCTCGCCAATGTATATAACCACTAGGCTGGTGCTCTGTTGTTATGGGAGGTTGTACCAGCATAATCTACCACAGCTGAGAAGCAAGGCGTTGCAGCCATGGCATGTGTACACCCCCAGCTGCTGCCTCTGTCTACCACCGATACTAACCCTGGCCTGTTTATTGACCACATTTCTGCCTGTTGCCTGGACCGATCCTTTGCCTGTTTGCTGACCATATGTCTGCCTGCACCTAAGCTGACCCATCATCATATCCAACTAACTATTCTTCTGGGAGACACCAGTCCTAGCCATCCCCTGCAGACAACTGTACTCTTGGAATCACAGGAACTCTTTTGTTTTTCTTTCTTTAGCCTCCTATACTTCCTAGCCAGTGAACATGGCATTCGTGAGGGCAGCCACAAACCAGTAGGCTAGGCTTGTGTGGCTTATAGGAACAGGGACTGCTTCAGGCGATGCTACAATAAGCTATATTCCCAGACCACTTGTAAAGGGGGCGACATCAGCGGAGTCCCTCCTTACATCAGGTGCCCCCCATCAGTGTCCCCAGCAGAGTCCCTCCTTACATTTGTGCCCCCATCAGTGGAGTCCCTCCTTACATCAGTGTCCCCAGCGGAGCCCCTCCTTACATCTGTGTCCCCAGTGGAGCCCCTTCTTACATCTGTGTCCCCAGCGGAGCCCCTCCTTACATCTGTGTCCCCAGTAGAGCACCTCCTTACATCTGTGTCCCCAGTGGAGCCCCTCCTTACATCTGTGTCCCCAGCGGAGCCCCTCCTTACATCTGTGTCCCCAGCAACGGAGCCCCTCCTTACATCTGTGTCCCTATCAGTCCTCCTTACATGTGGTGTCCCCATCAGTCCTCTTTACATGTGGTGTAAGCCATCCTTCATATTGCGTATGTCTCTCTCTCCCCTGCAGCTACTTCCTATCTTTCTCCGTGTGTTTAGTGGAGGGGCCTTCCCGCTCCACTGAACACAAGGGAATTAGGCGGCGGACATATTTTTGTAGCCTGCCGGGTGCCGGAAGTGAATTTGTTCTCACACTAAGAACAAAGCACCCGGCCGGGCGCTGGGTGGATGCTGCTTGGCGCAATGGATTACGTTGCAAAGCAGCTCCAAACCCCGGCAATGAAGCTCAGCGTCTGCAATCTCGTGATTGCATTGAGGTGGCGCTTCCCATAGTGCACTGTGTCCGGCGCCCGAACACAGTGCACTTAAGGACTTTTTTTTTCTTTTTTTTTGACTGGGGGGCCCCCACTGATTCTGACTAGGGATAAGCCAGCAGTTCGATTCAAACTTAAGTTCGATACAAACATTGGGTGTTCGTTTGTTCTAAAACAAACCAAACATATGGGGTGTTTGCAGGAAATTTGAGCGCCACGGAATGCACCATAATGCACTGCGATCTCGTGTGTTGCTGTATGATGATTGGCCAAAGCATGCACCTGACCTGCATGCTGTGGCCAATCACACTATATGAGGCTGCTTACATAGCGCCCGTGTGTAGTGTTGTTGACGTGGACAGAGAGATAGCTTGAGTTAGATTAAGCAGGCAGGTTATTCAGTTAGTGGCAGTGTATTTGATTATATATATATATATATATACATACAGTCAGTGTAATATATATATATATATTCTGCATCCAGTGTAGCCTATATCTACTGTGCATTCGGGGGTGTACTGTTTCTAATACACTTCAGTGAGGGGAGAAAGGGTAAACTTCATAGAAGAAGCAGTTCTCCAGTCCATAAAATTGCCGGAAGCCCCGGAGTCCAGGTATGCTAGGACCGATTGGGGAGAAGTGCCTACATGGAGGAACACCAGAAGAAGAAGACGAGAAGGTGATGTTTCTGGGTCCAATACTCCACCTTCCAAATGTATTAGACCCGAGCGTTTCCCGGAGTCACGAAAATGACCCTTGCCCCCACAAAAAAGACACAAGCCCAAAGTTCTGCGTCTAGCACGTTCTTCGGGGGCTAGTCTGGTCCGGCCCAGCTGCATGGGTTCCTCAGCAGGCAGGGGATGCTCCACAGGGCGACGGGGGAAAGAGTTCAGGCTGACTAGGACCTAGGGGGTGCTGGCATCTTTTTTCTAAGGACCTCTCCTGGAAACGAATGTCAATCTGATTGCTAATTCCTGCTAATTCATCCTTCACTCGGTCAGAGAGGCCATGTAAAAAGATTGCGACCAAGGCCTCATTGTTCCAGCTCAACTCAGCCGTGAGGATAAGGAACTGAAGTGCATATTGTCCCACTGAACGAGATTCTTGGCGAAGGCGTAAAAGGGCACTAGCCGCAGAAGAAACCCGAGCTGACTCCTCGAAGATATTTCGAAAGAGCTTCAAGAAGTCGGACAGGCTGGAAACCACTGGATCACTTTTCTCCCACAGGGGGGCAGCCCAAGCTAAAGCTTTACTGGAGAGGAGGGAAATGATATAGGCAATCTTTGCCCGATCAGACAGAAAGTTTTGGGGCTAGAGCTCAAAATGAATTGTGCATTGGCTGAGGAAGCCCCTGCAGGCCTTGGAGTCCCCAGAGAAACGGGACGGAGCTGGCAGTAGATATGAATGCGTGGATGTGACTGGTGCGATAGGTGCAGCTGCTGGCTGTACTTGAGGCTGCGGGTTCGGGGCTTCCAAGAAAGCTTGCACCTGCTCGAAGCGGGAAGCCAGATCTTGAAGGAATTGCATCACCAGAGTCTGATTGGATTCCTGGCTCTCAAGTCGCCGAACTATGCCCTGCAAAGGATCGACTGCCTGGAGCAGCACGTTAGCCGGGTCCATGGCTGATCAAACTGTCAGGTCACCCTGAGGCTAGGTGACAGATGCACACCATAGGGATCAGGAGTGCACCGCAAGGTAGTGGACCCTATGGCTGACTGCAGCGGACAGGAGTCAAGGTGATTCGGAACACAGGGCCGCTGGACACCAAGACGGATCCCACCACGGTTAGAGCGTAAGATTCCCTGGGGTGCGGAGTCTAAGAGCCAGCTGGTGTTCACCAGAGCCTCTAGTGGTGAGGATGGACTGGGCTGCAACTGGCTCCAGGTCGCGACCCCCAGGGTCCCCCAGCTCACACCCACAGTAGGCAACAGGAGGACAGGGATAGTGAGGGATAAGCCAATGTCAGGGCCACAAGCAGAAAAGGACAACAAGGTACATGCCAAGGTTCAGGGTCACAGGCAACCAGGGATAGTCAGGGACACGCCAGAAGGTCAGGGTCACAGGCAAACAGGGATAGTCAGGGACACGCCAAAGTCGGCAACAGAACACTGAATAGCACACGGCTGGTAACAGAAAGCCAAACACACAAAGGTTGATCAGCAGGGTTGGCCTGCAGTGCACAGGTTAATATAGAGTCCTCTGATAGGAGCTAGGGTGGAGCCCTGCCAGAGGAGGGATTATAAAAGCAGTCAGATGATGGTCGGCTGGTCTCTAGAGATGAACACATGGAGACAGGTAAGCAGACAACTCTATTGCTTAACCATGACAATGTGGCTGGGAGGAGGTAGTTACAGATAATGTGATCCTTAGTGACACAGAGGACTCAGAATCGAATGCCTCTGCAAACTTACACTGCATGGCCTCCCTGATTCTGCAAAGCCTGCAAAAGGACCCTAGGAATCATGGTATCAAGGAGAGGGATCATTACTGGCTGGCAACCCTTCTTGATCCACGTTACAAGGGTAAAGTTGCAGAACTCATCCGGCCTTCACAGAGGGAGCAGAGGATGAAACATCTACACTAGGCCTTGAAAAAAGTAATGCATTTCCAGACCCTGGGAGGTTACCATTTCCTGGTGCTGGACAACGTGTTGCTGAGACTTCATTCAGTCAGAGGAAGAGGGGTGGCCGGCTGACTGATGCCATTAAACTATTTTTCAGTCCTCATGCCAAGGTTTGATCAGTTCAAGCAACCATTGCCAGCATCTGCATTTTATGGTTCAGAAATATCTAGGGGTAAGAGCAGACTTGGAGACCTTTCCAACAGAGCATCCACTGGGTTACTGGGTCTTAAGGATGGACCACTGGCCAGAACTTGCTCAATATGCAATTGAGCTACTGGCCTGTCCTGCATCCAGCGTGATTTCTGAATGCACATTCAGTGCTACTGGAGGGGTTGTAATGGATCAAAGATTGTGCCTGTCCACAGACTCCATTGATAGGCTCACATTCATAAAAATGAATAAGTCTTGAATCAGCAGCTATCAAGCACTTGATGCTGATGTAACTGATTAAATTTGCTATTGATCTGGGATCCCTTGAAGACTGCCTATGTTGACTATCCTATTCCTCCTCAATCTTGATGATGCTAGCTTCCAACAATATTTTTGATTTACGGCACCACCCAAAGCCCAATTTTTCTGCCCCTGTTTAACAGGGGCATATAATTACAATGTTTAATGTAATATTTCAATGCAGGGCCCATTCCTGCGCCCAACAAGTGTAACTATGCACCACCACAAGTGCACCACAAGTGTTCTGGCACCACCAAAACCAAAGGCCCATTACTCTGCAGAGTATATAAAGCAGGCCGTATAGTATATATTATATGTTCAGAGTATATAGTACCTGGGGGCCCCCACACCATTTTTTTTATTTTGGTGCGGGGTTCCCCTTAATATATCCATACCAGACCTGAAGGGCCTGGTATGGATTTTGGGGGTTACATCCACGCCATTGTTTTGGTATTTTTGGCGAGGGGTTCCCCTTAATATTCATACCAGACCCAAAGGGCCTGGTAATGGATGGGGAGGGGGGACCCACGCCGTTTTTTTTCAATGATTTTTATCCCTATTGCCGGGATCCAAAAATACATTACAGCCGCGAGCAGTTGTAAATTGCATGTTTTCCTTTCGAAATAAAATTTTTCTGTGGCACAGTTATAAACATGGGAAAGATGCGCTACTTTACAGGCAGATTACATTTTTATTGTTTCACTTTAAGCATTACACCCTGTTCCAAATTATTATGCCAGTGATATTTTTCTCATTTACCTAAATAATTGATGTAAACAACAGTAAGCATAATTCTCATGTTATCAACTATTAAGAGTACAATTCAAATTTTATTGAACAAACCTCCTAATGATAACAGTTTTTTTTTATAAAAAAATTACAATGCACTGTTCCAAATTATTATGCACAGTAAGTTTCAAAACACTGTATAGGTTGTAAAGAACCTAAAATTGTCATTTGTTGTGTTTGCAGCATATTTACTGAAATCAAAAGCTATTTCAATCAAACTTTGAACAACATTTTAACTTTTCAAACATTTTAACAGGCCATGTTACATTTTAACATAGGACCACTTATTTGATAGCAGCTTCATAAGTCTTGCATCCATTGAACTTTTGAGTTTTTGGACAGTTTCTGCTTGAATTTGTTTGCAAGATGTCAGAATAGCCTCCCAGAGCTGCTTTTTGGATGTAAACTGCCTCCCACACTCATAGATCTTTTGCTTGTGGATGCTCCAAAGCTTCTCAATAGGATTGAGGTCAGGGGAGGATGGAGGCCACAACATGACTTTTTCTCCTTTTATTCCCATAGCAGCCATTGATGCAGAGGTATTCTTTGCAGCATGAGATGGTGCATTGTCATGCATGAAGATGATTTTATTACAGAAAGCATAGTTCTTCCTTCTGTACCAGGGAAGGAAGTGGTCAGTCAGGAATTCCACATACTTTGCAGAGGTCATCTTTACACCTTCGGGGACCCTAACGGGGCCGACCAGCTCTCTTCCCATGATTCTGGCCCAAAACATGACTCCACCACCACCACCTTGCTAACGTCGCAGCCTTGTTGGAACAGGGTGGCCATCCACTAACCATCCACTACTCCGTCCATCTGGACCATCCAGGGTTGCACAGCACTCATCAGTGAACAGGACTGTTTGAAAATTAGCCTTCATGTATTTTTCTGCCCAATGCAGCCGCTTCTGCTTGTGAGCATTGGTTAGTGGTGGCCAAATGGAAAGTTTATGCACAGTTGCAAGACTCTCGAGGACTCTACACCTTGATGTCTGTGGGACTTCAGAGGCACCAGCAGCTTCAAATATCTGTTTGCTGCTATGTTATGGTGTTTTAGCAGATGCTCTCTTGATCCAATGCATGGATCTGGCAGAAATCTTCATCAATGTGCCTTTATCTGCACGAAAGGCGTCTGTGCTCTGAATCAGCCACAAATCTCTTAATAGTGCAATGATCACACAAGTTGTTGTAAAATATCTAATGTTTTCATACCTCGTCCAAGGCATTGAACCATTTCACTCTTTTCGGTAGCAGAGAGGTCCTTTTTCTTCCCCATATTGCTTGAAAATTGTGCTCTGCTTAATAATGTGGAACACCCCCCTTTAGTAGTTTTTCCTTTAATTGGGCTCACCTGGCAATCTAATTATCACAGGTGTCCGAGATTGTTTTCAGTGATAAAAAGAGCCCTGAGACACAATGCCATCCATGAGTTAAACTGAAAAACAAAATATTTAATCTTTGTGACACGGAAATAGAATTTGCATAATAATTCGGAACAGGGTGTATTAAAATTACTGCTCCCGAAAAAACTTCAGTTTTTTTAAAAAAAATTTGCATTGATGTCACCTGGGGCAGGACCTGGGTCCCCCAACACTTTTTATGGCAATAACTTGCATATAGGCGTTATGGTGTTTCGCATATTCGCACGCATTTTTTGCTTGTTCACCGGGGGGTGTTCGGCTCATCTCTAATTCTGACTACCAGTTTTTTATTCTGCTGTTGACAATGTTAAAGTTGTATGGTGAGAGCCCTTAGCCTCTGCTTGAAGTGGATTTACTACTTGGCTTTTAATTGTATTTCAATAGCACTTAATAATAGCAATTAACAATGCACTTAACAATGGACAGCTAAATTTTGGAAATGCTGGTCTTGCACAGCTGGCTCAGTTTCACATCCCCACTGCTATATTGCGTTATCCAGCACTATACATTTCATATAAAACTCAAAATATTTAGCAGGAGACATACCTGCTTTTGATTCGACTTTACTGGCACCCACATGAGATGGAGTCACTTATTTAAACAAAAAACTTTATTGTAAAATGTGTTAAAAATGATGCATGCTGTGTTAGTGCTTCATTAAAAACAACAATATCATATTGATACATAGATCATTCTAGATACTTATATACACAAAACCTCTATTTAACATCTATACTTCACAGTTCAAAAAATGGGGTGTATGTGTATTCATGCGCTGGTCAGCGCGTTTTGCCAAATTGGGACCAGATCTGGTTCCTTGGGACCAGATCACGAAATATCAAATGTTGCTGAATATACAAAAATCTAAATCAGTTTGTCACATATGTCACCACTTCTTTTTTTAAAACACAAACTTTTGTTATGTACAAAATATCTATGTCAAATCACTCACATATAGTATGGCAGAGGGTCACTTGTGCTACATAAATGTCTGGGGGTGGACACAGATACCAAAGCTCCTCAAATTAATTTTTTCTGGTGCTCAAGATATACTGCATATGTATATATCTACCAATTCCTTCAACAAAGAAAAATCAATAAGCATAAGCAAAAGCTCAAACCACTTATGTCGGGTAGACATATACAGTATGTGTATCCCTCAATGATAACAAGGTATACCTGTAGGGAGTAGCGTCTTTCCCAAAAATCCTAATCCTAGGAAGACCAAGCGAAGCAAGTCATAGTCAAGCAGGGGGATGCATTTGTATGTGCTGGCCTATAATAAAGCAGTAATGAAATAAGTATAGTAGGCAGATATCCCTCAACAGGACTCAGCAGCGGGGGGGCGTGTCCGGAAGTGAGAGGTGAAGGACGTTTTGCTGTGGAGCTCCGCTGGGACAACCAAAATCCAGCACCATCCCGAGCCCACAAACTCAATTAAACCCACAAAACCAACCATCTGAACCCCTGGACATCTGCTACAGAGACCGGCACCTGTATTAGACGTCAGACTGGGCTGTAATCCGACCCGCGGCCGGCTCCATCCACGCCAGGGCCGCCGCCATCTTGGGGCCTAAGAAGAAGGGACAGAGTCATCCCCCGAGCCCAGGTACAGCGCCCCACAGAGCCCCTACAGAGACCGGTACCTGAATTAGGTGTCCCAGACCCCAGACTGTGCAGCAATCCGGCCCGCGGCCGGCTCCATCCACGCCAGGGCCGCGGCCATCTTGAGGCCTAAGAGGAAGGGACAGAGACATCCCCTGAACC
The DNA here is from genome assembly GCA_028564925.1 of Lithobates sylvaticus. Taxonomy (NCBI): domain Eukaryota; kingdom Metazoa; phylum Chordata; class Amphibia; order Anura; family Ranidae; genus Lithobates; species Lithobates sylvaticus. The sequence goes on along the minus strand of CM053031.1, from coordinate 108,929,161 downwards.
CGGATACAGCGCTCCACAGGGCTAGTTAGCCCTACACAGGTACACATCTGACGGCCTCGTGAGCCAGGGAGCCCGGACCACGGGTAATTGGACGGTAGCTGGAGGGGGTCGGCAGTAAACAGCGCTCCAGGGGGGTGGACGGCGGCCATTTTGCTACACCCAGGATCCACTGATAGCCTCCCCACCTCCCCCCCCGTTCCTGACTCAAGCCCCACTGGACTCACAAAACACCCTGCCCGCCAAAGGGGATCCCCGGTCTGCAGCTTGAAGGGACCTGCGCCCCAATAACAGCACAGGAATCAGCGGAGGCCTTGTCCCCTTGTTCATGTGTAGCGGCCATCTTACTACACCCAGCAACAGTGTGACTAGGCCAGGACTGAAAGCTACTTCTCCAGGGCACAGTGAGTACTTATCCACCTATCTGTTTACATACCTACACAGCCCAGCTCCCTAGAGGTAGCTGCCTGCCCAAGACCCTGTCCCTGCTCTGTACAGAACTGATCTGTGGTCCCACTGAAGCAGAACCCACCCACCTGACAGACACTCCTCAGGACAGATCAAAGCTGTGGCCTACCTTTGGAAGATAGCGGCCACCTTGCTACCCCAGAGTCACCCTGCCACTCCATAAGTTAAACCTCATCCTCTCAAAACTTGATATTCTGGGCCGTGGCTTAGCAATGGCAGAGTGAGGACGTTCAACATGGAGCTATGCAGGCCTTAGCCCGGAGAACAGTCAGACAGCTAGCCAGAAGACGCAAATAAGTACATGCCAGGGGAGCGCAAACACCCGGCGAACACGGGGGAACCAAGGGGTCCCGGAATCGCACACTACTTCCTCAGGCCACACAGTGCCCCATCCCCCGCCACACCAGCTAAAATGGCCCCACCGCGTGTACCATACGCCAACGCAGTTACCCAGCCAGGGAAAGGTGCGTCGGTGGCTGCGGCACCCAATGCCTCGCAACCCTCCAGGAGCGAGAGGGCTCCCTCTCCCATCCTCTCGCCCTCGCTCCCCAACCCTGAACTGCCACCGAGTCCAATCTTTCAGGGGGGGCCTGATGGTGACCAGGAGGGAGCTCTGCGGGACATTGTCGCGGGCCTGCCGTCCAAGCAGGATCTGCAGGAGATGGCGGCCTCCATAGTAAATGCGCTATCCAGAGAGCTGCATGACCTACGCCAACAGGTGGACACCGTAGAGGAGAGGGTCACTGTACTAGAAACCTCCAGCTCCACGACTGAAACGCGCATTGCGTCCCTCGAAGCAGGTCAGCAGGCTTTCCGCCGCCAACTAGTAGAGATGCAATTAAAGCTGGATGACGGCGAAAACAGAAGCAGAAGGAACAACCTGCGTCTCCGAGGTATTCCGGAGGCTACCGCTGGCCCAGACCTTCGTGCCACGGTTGTGGCCCTCCTGAACCAGGTACTGGGAAAGGCGCCCACAGCAGACCTAGAGCTGGACAGAGTGCATCGGATACCGGGACCCAGAGCGGCACCCTCTGCAGCACAGGGCCCACCGGCAACAGATCCTCCACGTGACGTCCTTTGTAGGGTCCATTTCTTCACCGTTAAAGAGGAGATCATGCGCCTGGCCTGGGAACGGGGCACTATTGACTTTGACGGTGCGCCCATCCGGATCTACCCCGACATCTCGAGGCAAACGAGGGCCATGCGGGGACTCATGCGCCCCCTGCTGGAAGTGATTCGACAAGCCGAAGCCACCTATAGATGGGGGCACCCCTTCCACCTGATTGTACGGAGGAGAGGAACAGAATTCCAACTACGCACACCAGACCAACTTCCGAACCTATTTGAGTTCCTTAACAAGCCGGCAATCTCTGTGCCCAACTGGTTTGACTTCCTACTTTCGCAGGAGAACGCAGGACAACCACCCCCCAGATTGCAGCGGAACCGCCGGCCACGCTCGAGAGCCACCAGCCGTGAAACCTTCAGACCGCACCCGATGTCTTCAGAGGACTGAGTGTCTTCCCCGCGTTAGAGACTAGCAAGGTACCATGTTTTCTTTTGCACATTAACCTCCTTACCAACGGAATACTTGGCTCTGTTGTTTGAGCCATATGGAGATGGTGAGCTGACCCCAGGTACCCAACGGACTTAGACACTTGCAGACTTCCACCCACGGACCCACGATTAAGAAAAGCAGGTGCCCTAAGGAACTAAGGTTTGATGGGGGTTGGCAATGTGACTCCTGGGGAGGTTCAATAAGGCACAGTGTATGTCTCCAGGGGGGAGGGGGTGGGGGATCAGACTACTGGGTGCATAGCACTTATGCAGGCTCAATTGGGGGTTGGTTCTACTCCCCCCCCCCTACTTTCTACTCCCTACCGAGGATGGGTTACCTAGGTGTCAGCAGAGCTGGAGCTGCATCCCCCGTCCCTGTGCTCCCACCCCCTACACACAGTCTAAGGACACAAGTGCAGTCGGCAATGGGTAGCCATATGCCCACCACGGCCGTGCTGGCTGCTTTTCTCTTTCCACCTGTACCCACGGGAGGGTGGGGGGTGGGCTACCTTAGGGTCATGAGTAAGTAAGGCCCTTCTACACGGCTCTTCTACAGAGCCTAGTGACAACCAGGGCCCCCAATCCCTCAAGCCTGAAACATAGACGCGGTGGTGGTGGGTTGGCTAAGGGTCATTGTTGGGCTGGGACGCAGCAGGGGTACAGGAATCCCGAATGGGACGTCAAGTGACAACAGTGAGGTTGAAGCTGCCTGCCTCCAAGGTTTAATGCTCACACGGATCTCACTATTATGTAGGCCATGTCAGTAAGTGAAAGGTAAAGGTTCTGTGCTGTTGGTACCCATGTTATGTTTATGTTTATACTATGTTTGCTTGAATGATTAATGTTCTCCTGGGCTATGCGCCCTTGCATCTCCATTTTTATTGAGATTTGCATTCCGTGTTGGTTTGACGGATTGCTATTCTCTGCTCCCTTTCCCCTCCCACGGAAAGGGGAAAAGGGGGAGAGAAACAACAGTTCTTCTCGCTTCCACCCCCCCCCAATAGGGTAGATCCTTGTGTGGACGCTTACAGTGCCCACAAGGGATCTCTAGAAATTACCTAAACAAAACCGTACCCTCCTCCCCCCTGCCCCCCCACCCCCTACCCCCCCTTCCTCCCCCCCTTCACCTTCTCTCTCTCCCTCTCTCCCCAATCCTTTTTCTCACCTCTTTGCTCCCTCTACCTACCGCTGTACTTTTCTACTCTAACCTTCACGCTTCCTCCGCCTCTCGGATCCTCTGCAGCAAGGGGACCTTATCTCTTTACGAGGGAACTCCAAATACTGCTATGGGTCTCCTCAAGATCACCTCCCTCAACGTACGTGGACTGAACACCCCTGAAAAGCGATCGTTGCTCTTGACAAATTTACGCAGGGGCAACACGCAGGTTGCGTTCCTGCAAGAAACGCACTTTCGTGCAGACTGCACGCCTAAGCTGACCAATGGGGCCTTCCCGCTGGCATACCATAGTGTGTCTCCGATCTCGAAATCCAAGGGGGTAAGTATCTTACTAGCAAAATCAGTACCCTGGGCATTCATAGCACAGAAGTCAGACCCGCTTGGTCGCTATATCCTGCTAAAAGGAAAGGTGTCTGGGGTGCTGGTCACCCTCGCCAATGTATACTTCCCCAACACAGATCACCCGCAATTCCTACGGAAGCTCCTTCCTGAGCTCCTCGAGTTTATGGAAGGAATGCTGGTGTTTGGTGGGGATCTTAACTTTGCCATGGAACCGTCCCTTGATGTGTCAAGAGGCGCGTCTCACCTCTCCTACTCACGCCTCAAGCGACTGAAGTCGGACTTGCACGCATTGCACTTGATAGACCCATGGCGGCTGCTCCACACACAGGAGCGTGACTACACGTATTTCTCACAGGTACACCACACCTATTCCCGGTTGTATTACCTATTATTGTCCCACAAAGACCTGTCCAGAGTAGTGTCGACATCCATAGATGTCATGTCATTCTCAGACCACGCGCCAGTCAACCTGGTACTACAGCTGGGGACGGAATCCAGATCCCCACCGTCATGGACCCTGAACGAATCTCTGCTTCAATCAGAGGACACCCGCACGGAGATCCTGACTGCTCTGCGTGAGTATTTCGCCCTTAATAGGGAGTCGGTTGCCAATCCCCTCGTATTGTGGGAGGCCCACAAGGTAGTCATTAGGGGCACGCTGATCCGGATAGGAGCGCGACTTAAACGCGAAAGGAACCGCCGCATTGAAGAACTCTTAGCATCGATACATAAATTAGAAAATAAACACAAGGCGAGCTTGGCCCAGGCCACATTCCAGGACCTTCTCAAGGCCCGAGAAGAACTACATGGTATACTGTTCCACAAAACGAAACAGAAGCTGGCATGGGCACGGCGTACCATGTACGAATTCTCAAATAAACCTGGTACGTTACTGGCAAGGGCTCTACGGGGCCCGCGGACTAAAACGTATATTCCCCACATTCTAACGGCGTCTGGCCAACGGCTGCATGTCTCCTCAGACATCGCCAAGGAATTTCTTTCCTACTACAAAGGTCTTTACAACCTAGAGAAGCCGCGCGCCATAGATCCACCGGGGGAAGGTCTGTTAACCGCTCGGTCGTACATAGCAGCGTCGGGCATGCCATTGCTACCTAGTACTGTACAGGAAGAGATGGAGGAGCCGATTACGATTACGGAGCTGGGCGAGGCTCTGGCCACTTCAAAACCCAAAAAAGCACCAGGCCCGGACGGCTTAACCCCAGCTTATTTTAAAACTTTCTTTGACACTCTAGCGCAACCGCTGGTCTCCGCCCTTAACTCCATCACAGAAGGGAACTCCTTCCCAGAGGACTCCCTGAGAGCTTATGTCTCTCTCATCCCGAAGGAGGGGAAGGACCTCTCGCAATGTGGGAGTTTCCGTCCCATCGCTCTCCTAAACACAGATCTGAAGCTCTTCGCCAGAATCCTGGCTAACAGACTACTCCCCCACATCCCCAATCTCATCCATAGAGATCAAGCAGGCTTTGTCCCGATGAGAGAGCCGCGGGATAACACTATCCGGGTGCTCAATCTGCTTCATGCTGCTAAGACATCCGGTCGAGCCCTTCTCCTGCTGTCCACCGACGCGGAGAAGGCGTTTGATCGGGTTGACTGGTCATTTATCCGGGCCACTTTGGAACACATAGGTCTGAAGCCTTCCATGCTGACCTGGATACTGTCCCTATACTCTAACCCAACGGCGTCGATTAAAGTCAATGAGACGAGATCTGACTTCTTCCGCATACGCAATGGCACCCGCCAAGGGTGCCCTCTATCGCCACTAATATTCATCCTTACATTGGAGCCGCTTCTGTGTCATATCCGGGCAGATGCAGGCATTGTGGGCTTTCCCAAACCCTCAGGAAGCCACAAGGTGGCCGCGTTTGCGGATGACCTAATCTTCTTCGTCACAGAACCGCTCACGTCACTCCCCAACTTGCTTCAATCCCTGCAAATCTACGGCACCCTCTCCCTCTTTCAAATTAATCTGACAAAGTCCTCCATCCTGAACATAACAGTAGGCAATGACACAGTGCGGCGTTTGAAGCAGACCTTCCCTCTGAAATGGGCAAAAGACCGCATTCGGTACTTGGGGGTGGATATCACCCCTGACACCAAAGGCTTATATGAGGCCAACTTCGCGCCAATGCTCGACCGTCTTAAGGCCGATCTCTTGCGCTGGCATACATTGACCTTGACGTGGTTCGGGCGCTGCAACGCTCTCAAGATGACCCTATTACCGAAGGTCCTTTATTTAATGCAGGCGCTGCCCATCCGTCTACCTCCAACCTTCTTCAAACGATTGGAAGCCATGTTTCGGGGCTTTATATGGTCTCACTGTAAGCCACGCTTAAAATTGCAGCTCCTACACAGGGCAAAGAGTGACGGTGGGCTTGGCCTTCCAGACATGAAAGCTTACTATAGAGCGGTTCACCTCACCAGGGTAGTGGACTGGCATTGTCATGCCGGGGCAAAACACTGGGTAACCATGGAGGGGGAAGACTCAGAGGGCACGCTCGGGAGTCGACCATGGATCGCCGCCCCCCTGCCAAGGGAATTGGCGGATCACCCCACATTGGGAAGTACCCTCCTGGTGGCAAGGGATGCCTTTAAGCACTCCAGTATGTCACCCACACCCTCGCCTATGGTGCCAGTACTGGGCAACCCTGAATTCGTCCCGGGCCTACAGAGCCCCGCTCTCCAACGCCTGGCAACGGGCACCAGACTACGCTTGTGCGATTTTGTAGGACCGGACGGCCGACTCGCCTTGGAAGCAGGGGCACTCGCGACGGACCCCCCTCTAGACTTTTGGAGCGGTATGCAGCTCCGGAATTTCTTGCGCAGCTGCATGCGGAAACCGGGCATCTCCCGCCCACTTACAGAACTGGAGCGCATTTGCTATCGTGGGGAGCCAGAACGCCACTGCCTCTCGCTCATTTACTCTTCTCTAACCCAATCTATAGGAGGATCTTCACCCCCTTTCATAACTAAATGGGAGACGGAGCTTAACACACACTTTACAGGTGAACAAAGACAAAAGATACTGCACTTCGCCCAGAAGGCGTCCATCGCCACCAGAGTTCAAGAGACGTGCTATAAAATTACCACCCGCTGGTACAGGGTACCCACAACCCTACACCGTATGCTCCCACAGGTTTCCGATCGCTGCTGGCGTTGCGGGACTGAAGCAGGCACGATGTTACACATATTCTGGTCCTGCCCTAAACTTACCCCTTTTTGGCGAGGAGTGACTGACACAATCAGACACCTGACTAACGTCTCCTTAGAGGGGAACCCGGCGGCCTGTTTACTCCATATGACGGATCGACCCATTAAAAAATACAAAAAATCCTTGACCATGCAGCTCTTGAATGCTGCCAAAGCATGCATCCCGCTGTGCTGGAGATCGGAGAACCCTCCGGCAAGGCCCCTCTGGTTCGCTAAAGTAAATGAACTGAGAGACATGGAGGACCTTTCGGCCACTCTGTATGATAGGGAGGAGATCTTCCGTGAGACCTGGAGACCCTGGCAGTATTTCATATACACAGAGGAATACCTCCGAGAGCTGGCGCACAGTCCTGGACCCCACAGACAGACCTCCTTACCGCCGCCCTCCGGGCAGAGGACACCATCTTCCTCTTAAGATGTGTGCTCCAGCAGCCTTCCTCTACATACTCCGCCGCCTCGCTGGAGGCCCTCCCAAACTCTGCTCTCTCTCTCCTCTCTTCACCCTCCTCTTACCTTGCTTCCCCCGCCCCCTTTTCCACCCCTTTCTCCTTTGCTCCTCCCAACTCCCTTTCTACCCCCCCCCCCCCCCCCACACCCCCATCCCCACAAGAATTACTTTACCCCTTCTTTAGTTACCACCCACACAAGAGCCCATAGGAAGATAGAGCATAAACCTCTGAATTAAAGTGACCGGAGGTCACTCAGGTGTGGGGCGTCCAGCTGATCGTGCTATTATACCCTTAAAAATAAAACAAAGTAACAGCGTACTCAGGCCAGTTTTTGTTTCATCCAACGGATCTACGACTGCACATAAGCTGAGAAGAACGTGGATCAAGTAGCCTATGCAACTCTATACGCTGTAATGTTACCTTAACACTGTGTCCTTCTAGGCTGTTTTTTAGGAAAGAAGTAGGCCCAGTAGACTTGTTAATCTTGCCTGACCGCTGTCGCATCTTCTAACTGCCTGTCATATCATTTGTATCGTAAACATGTTGGATTTGTTAAATGTTCTATTTTTGTTATGCAATTTACTTTGAAATAAAGGAATTAAAAAAAAAAAAAAAAAAAAAAACAGGACTCAGCAGCATATTTATTACATTGTTGCCGCTGGCGGATATTGCACCCTTAGCAAACATAAAATACCTTAATCAGATTATATATTGTGATCACTGAGCATTATCTCCATTTACTGTGTTAAAACCAGGCCAAAGGTAGACCACATTTTTCTATTCCATCAATATATCAATCCAGAAAGCTTATCGCAATTGAATAGACTTGAACAAACAGAAAGCTTATCTCATTAGGGAAGCATCTTGATATAGAGCTAAAACAAAAAAGGTATATCTCAGCACAAAATTTTCAGCCTGCACTATATGAATCCCCATAGTGTACTGAGTGTGTCTGTTACCCTTGTTCATGTTGTCAACCATGCACAGCATGTCCCAAATGCCACAAGGGTAGAGAACAAATAGAGGAGCATTTATATGTCCCACGATCTCCACGAGGCCACGCAGCGGGCGCTGGGTTATGACGTCACAGCAAAGCGTGCATCATATTCACCACGCATGCTCAAAATAGTGCTTGGTGCGGGGGAAGCTGGGCTGCCTACACAGGATTGCCCACACCTCCCTGTGTGAAGGAATGAATAATACAAACACAGGGGGCATGTACGGGAAGGCCAAACACCTATCCCAAAGGAGATGGATGCATAGGGAACATGTGTCTGCCCACTAGACTGCTACTGGTGACCCCTGTATATTCAGCAGCATTTGAGACAAACAGATTTGGATTTTTGTATATTTAGCAGCATTTGATTATTTGTGATCTGGTCCTGAGGAAGCTATACAATTTGGCAAAACGTGCTGACCAGTGCATGAATACACATACATCTCCACATTTTTTGAACTGTGAAGTATAGATGTTAAATATAGGTGTTGTGTGTAGAAGTATCTATAATTATCTATGTATAAATATGATATTGTTGTATTTAATGAAGCACTAATGCAGCATATGCGTGATTTTTATCACATTGTACAATACATTTTTGATATTTTTTTATAACAAGTGACTCTGGCTCATGTAGGTGCCAGTTAAATCCAATCAAAAGCAAGTATGTCTCTTGCAAAATATTTCTAGAACTAGAAATTTAGGATGTGGCATGGGTAGAGGTTAGTTATTTGCATATAAACTCCCAAACACCTCTTCAAAACTTGAAGTGGAGCTTGGAAGAAACGTAATACTAGTCGCCATATAATTATTACCCATCTGTTAAGTATTGGCAGTTTTGACTCTATATACCTTGGCTCCGATTGATCCATGTTTCCCTGCATACCTCCTTGGCTCAGTTGTGGTGTGATCCTCCTGCTGAAGCCTCAGTTTTGCTCCAGTTACTTCTGACCATTTTGCATCTCCCTGGGCTGGACTGTCTGGCTGGCTGAGTCTTGTGGGTTTTGGAGGGTTCCTGTATCTTCCTGCACTCCCCCTGTATATTTCAACACTGTGCTTTCTCTGTAGATTTCTTGCTGGAGTGCCGCTATCAGGGCTTGAGCTGTCCCTGCTCTCCTTAGCTGCTCCAGCCTCCCATGCAGTCTCTGTGAAGCCTCTGTGTGCCTTATGTGCTGTTACTAAATATTTACTCCCGGGGAATTCTAGGAGTGTACTTTCCCTGTTTGCCTTGCTGATGTTATGTACAGGAAAAAAATACAGGAAAAAAGTAGTAAAGGAGGGAAGGAGGAATGCAGGAGCATAGGAGTGTACAATGAAGGAAAAATGCAGGAATACAGGAGTGTACATTAATACAGGAATGCAGAGGAGTACTATAGGAAGTATTATAGCCCTGTAAAGTAATCGCCTGCTTTACAAGCTGGCTTCTGCTGATTTGGAGCCATAATAGCACCATTCCCCCTCTCATACCCAATCTTGATCAGAGGCTTATCCCATGTTGGTGAAAAATCAGTCCACATGTTGGAAAACACTCCAGACCCTGCAAAAGTTTGTGAACCGCTCAGCTGATCATTATATTGAAGAATGGACTTGAGGTTCTTGGTTGTCTTCCTCTCTGTCATCCCTTCCATTGAACAATCTCATCTGCAATCAAGTGGTAATACACAATTCATAATTTTTTGTTTGATCTTCGAAATGATGAGACCTCTTTAACCACACAGCTCTAAGCTCTAAAAGCCATCCTACAGGGGTCTTCGTTCAACATGGTTCCACGATATAAAAAAGAGCTCTTTCAGGCTATACAGGACACTCTCTTTAAACTTTACTCTTTGGATACTCAACATAACTTGGTTCCTTTAACCTAACTGATGGCTCAACTAGATCATCTCTCTTACAATCACACGACATTGCCCATCATAATTACTGTGAGCAGATCTCTCTTAGCAGATGTAGGTATGGGAACATATGTAGTAGACTTTTTACTCACTCCCTTCACCAGCGTACTTCGCAGACTTACATTCCCAGTATTAGGACCTGTGGGAGTGATCTTACTTCTTCACGTCCGTTGGTCCTGACTACAGCCTGTCTTAACTATGCTTATACACACAGACCAGGTTCAGGAGAGGGAGGTGAGGGATAATACTCTCAAAACTTTGTTAGTTATGAACCATGCCCAAGTAGCAAAAATCTTGTCTTGTCCTCTCTCTGTAGATGCGGAGAAGGCATTTGATTGGGTCATCTAGTTATTTCTATAAGTAATCTATAAGTAATCTATAAGTCTATAATCTATAAATCTCTATAAGTAATGGCACCCTGCATTTCCTCTCTGTTGTATGTGCTGGTGATGAAACATCTGGCAGTGGCTCTTCTAAATAACCCACCAATTTTGGGTATAACCTCTGGATCTCAGCAAGTGAAATTTGCACTTTTGCAGATGATCTTTTGCTCTGTGTTACCAATCCTCATCATTTAATGCTGTCTGTGTTACAGGATTTTCACAATTTTGGACTATAAAGTAATTTTAAAGTCAATCTGCCTGAATTGGAGATTCATAATATTTTGTTATCCCCATCTCAAGTCCAATACCTCCGAGATAACTTTTCTTTTTAAGATGTTCACCTAAGCCAATAAATATTTGGGAATTTAAATCCCCACTGATCTTACTCAATTGTATGCATTACACTTCCATTTTACAGCAGCCACTTATTGATCTTAGGTCACATGATCATACTATTTTAAAAATAGATATCATTCTCCATTTCATATATGTTTTTACATGTATGTTGCAGTCCCACGTTTATTTTTCAAGTCTCTACAAAGGGCATTTACTATTTTTATTTGGGGGACTCAGAAAGGAAAGCCCCACAAACAATTTAATCTCTGCCAAAACCTAAGGGTGGAGCTGGAGTTGTTGTCCTTATTCCACTCCTTACTTTATAGTGATCTATTGGTTAGGGACCCAACTCCCCTAGAGGATCTGCTCCTTCGAGTCTTTATGTCTGATTGTACCCTCTCAGTGATATTTAACATCCTTGTGTGCTTTGCACATCCTGATCTTCCTGATTATACAGACTGCAGGGCAACAGAATTTGATGGTTCGATTACACCTGAAGACTGGGATAAATGCTTTATATGTACTCACTGTTTATCCTTAGCCAGTAGGGTCCATGAGACTAGCTTAAAATTACTATCTAAGTGGTACAGGAGCCTGACCCTATTTCATTGTCCCTATCCATCTGTGACTGATCTCTGCTGGTGTTGTGATCAGAGTCAGGGTACCCTGTCCCATCTCTGGTGGGCTTACACTCTTGTTCATAGGTTCTGGACCTCGACCTTAGAGGTGTATGGGAAAACTACTGATGCCAAACTCTCCCCAGATTGTACTGCTCCATGATCCCTGGTACTCTCAAACACATTAAGAAAGACATATTATGGCATTTTTTAACAGTGGCCTGGTGGGTTATCTTGTGCCACTGGAAATGAACACAGTGCATGGAGGCTCTCAATGCATGTGAACTGTGCACCTATGATCAATATCACCAAATTTGGCTCTCCTGAAAGGCAACTTTAGACTTTCTCAATAATTTAAAGGTTTCCCATAGCAAGGTGAAGTGGAATGAATCGCCGTTCTTTGTATTATATTTTCCTCTAGGCTCCATGTTCGTTTTATTTTTTCTTGTAATTTTCTCGCCTCCCTCTCCCCCCTCTCTATGTCATCTCTTCTAGAATTGTATTTCCTTTTTTCATTACTCTTTTTTTTCTTTCTTTCTATCCTTTTTCTTTCAACTTTAACTGTCCCATATTGATTGGTTTTATAATTTATCCATATGTGCTCCTATGTGGAGTCAGCTTTGTTTTCCAGGCTTTACACACAGTCATTTCTGTATATAGAGTAAGTGATACGATTTCCTTTTATTTGTTGTAATAATGTTGTAATAGGCTGGATTTGTTCAGTATTTTGTTTCTCTTCTTTATCATGTTTATATGAAAATCTTTAATAAATTCAGATTGAACATAACAGGAATAGAGGGGACATTTTCCAATGGTTCCAATAGTTCTAGTGAGCACGGTAACAACCAGGGATTTCCTTACTTTGGAGAAATTTCCTCTCACCCTCTGTTTTGCCAATTGAACAGGAATTGAAGGAAATCTCCTCAATGGGACACAGACAGCAAACAAAACAAAACAAAAAAACATCACGGATTATAAACCTCCCATACTCTGTTCAAAATGGAAAAAAAGGTTTGCTTTTAGTTCTGCTTTAACCACTTAAATACAGGGCATTTTCACCCCCTTCCTGCCCAGGCCCATTTTCAGTTTTCAGCGCTGTCACACTTTGAATGACAATTGGGCGGTCATGCAACAATATGCCCAAATTATTAATCATTTTTTTACCCACAAATGGAGCTTTTTTTGGTGGGATTTGATCACCTCTGCAGTTTTTATTTCTTGCTCTATAAACAAAAGAAGAGAGTGACAATTTTGAAAAAACACAATATTTTTTACTAGTTTGCTATAATAAATATCCCAATTAAAAAAAAAAAATAATAATATTTCCTCAGTGTAGGCCGATATGTATTCTTCTACATACTTTTGTTAAAAAATCTTAATAAGTGTATATAGATATAAAAGCGCAAAAGTTATAGCATCTACAAAATAGGGGATATAAAAATCGCAATAAGTGTATATAGATATAAAAGCGCAAAAGTTATAGCATCTACAATAATAGGGGATAGATTTATGGCATTTTTATTTTTATTTTTATTATATATATTTTTACTAGTAATGGCTGCGATCTGCATTTTTTATCGTGTTTGTGACATTGCGGCGGACATATCGGACACGTTTGGGACCATTCACATTTATACAGCGATCGGTGCTATAAAAATGCACTGATTACTGTATAAATGTCACTGGCAGGGAAGGGGTTAACACTAGGGGGCGATCAAGGGGTTAAATGTGTTACCTAGGGAGTGATTCTAACTGTAGGGGAGGGGACTCGCAAGGAGAGGAGACCGATCGATGTTCCTTTGTACTGGGAACACACGATCGGTCTCTTCTCCCCTGACAGGAAGTGAATCTGTGTGTTTACACAAACCCTGCTCTGTTACCGGCAATCGCGGCCGCCAGGCACAAGCATCGGCTCCCGAGTGGCGTGAAAGGTGTTCGTGCGCCCCCTAGATGGCCGGGAAGCCGAGGACGTCATATGACGCCCACCCAGGATTTGACTATAGGTGGGGAAGCAAGTGGTTAAATGTACCTTTTCAAGCTGCAATTTGCATATGAGAATGCCCCAGGTTTTGTGGTTCCCGGGATGCTTTTGAAGATGGTAAAGGGTAAATGCTGACATTTGAGGTTTCCTACTTTACATTTCGACTGAGGCTGGGTTCACACTATTTAGAAATGGATGCAGATTTCCCCGCATACAATTCGCATGTGTCAAGGAAGCCGTCCACGAAACACTGCTGACATCCCCAGGCGCACCCCTGTGCGCAGTTGCCAACCAAGTTTACCCAGGTCTGCCACGGGCACATCAGAGGATGCGCGTGCATGGGCACGTTTGCATGCGCGCGCACTTGTAAACACACCTGTGCGCGCACTTGTGCGCACTGGCGCGTGGGCGCTCGCGTTGGTGCGCGCACCTGTTACCAGAACTGACGCCAGAGGGCCTATTTAAACACAGAGCTCAGTACTGTCTGGTTGCTGTTTGATCTACAGCATTACCTGAAACCTTGTTACCCTGTGCTGTTTCCTGAATACCGTTCTGACTACGCTTCTGCCTGCTGCTATACCTGATCTGCTTACCTGTTGCCGAACCTGCCTGTTACCTGACCACGATTCTGCCTGCTGTGATACTTGATCTGCCTACCTGCTGCCAAACCTGCCTGTGACCTGACCACGCTTCTGCCTGCTGTTGTACCCGGTCTGCTCGTCTGCTGCCAAGACCTGCCCATGATCCGGCTACATTCCAGCCCGCTAGCAGCCAAGTCCGGCTTCACCTGCGAGTTCCCGACTCCTACCTGCACAGACTTCAGGACTTCTTCCAGGCACTTTTACTCCACCGTGCTCCAGCGCCAGCTGTTCCACTTCCAGTGTGTAAGGAAAACCCAGACAACAAGCGCACAGTGGTGCGCAGGCGTGGACAGTTCAGGAAATGCTCAAGAAAGGACATGCGCGGGCATGCACAAGGTGCACGCATTGGTGCGCGTGCACGCATTGGTGCGCACATTGGTGCGCGTGCGCGCGCACGTGCGCACATTGGCGCCCATCCGCCTATTTAAACCTATCAGTGACATGCACAACTTTCTGAGTGGTCTTTTCAGCTAGTGCTTGCTTACCCGATCTGAACCAGTTTCCTGTATCCCGACCCGGCTTGCCTGAACTACCTCTTGACATCTGCCTGCCTACTTGTGACCCCGGCTTGTGTCTGACTCCGCTTCTGCCTGATGTTCCTGTGCCTCATTGCCCGCCTGTGTACCGAACCCGGCCTGTGTCCCATCTTTGCCTCTGCCTCACGACTCGGTACCTGCTCTGCCCAGCTGCTGATGAACCCTTGGCTTATGTCCCGGCTACTCATCCAGCTACTGATTCAGCATCACGGAGCTACTGTCTTCAGTTCCGGCCCAGCACTCTCAAGTCACCTGGTTCCTGCCAAAGTACAGCCAGAGTCATCTGCCACATCGGCCCTTGTGCCACTCTGTGTCCTCCACTCCCTGTCATCACTACCAGGGATGTTGGACAGGAGGTGCAAGAGAAACCCCCTCTACATCTCGATCTCCGCCAGGTACGTGACACAGCGGCTCCTGGGCCGGAGTTGTATGGGAGGCCTTCCTCTGCACATCAGGCTCACCATCAGGTACGTGACAGCATGTCAGGAGATTGTTACCGGCTCTCAATGGAGCGGCTCCGGAGCGAATTGCCCAGGAGTCCTGCACGTCTTCTGGTCTGTTTCAGGTCTGAACTCAGCCAAAAATTTTGGACAGAAATCAGACCTTAAACGATGAATAGGGATGCACCGGACTTCTGCTGTGAGCCGCTCCGTGCAGGACTGTGAGCCCAGCCTCTCACTTCTGGGTGTATTTACTAGAAGAGCTGAGAATCTTCACAAAATAAATTATGTAAATATTTGCTTAAATGATCCAATCATCTGATAGCAAGTTTACTTTGAATACCCAATCATCTGCAGATAAATGGATTGATGGATTCTCAACTCCTTTACTAAATCAGCCTCTATAGTTTGTATTTTTCAATGAGGATGATTAAATCAGATCAAAACTAAGGTTGCTTACGCATATACTGTATGCTTACTAAGGAGACAAGGGAACAACTTAAAATTATTTCAAATCCCAGGGAAGACAATAGCAGTTGAATATCAAAACACGGCCAATCACTAGTCTGTGATACAGTATTTTCCCTGTTCAGGATTGCAGCTTCTGTAAAACCAAGGTGGAAAGTAGCAGAATGATCTTTCTAACAAGCAGAGATAAGTGAGATGACAAGAATGGCTGGGCAAAAGTGCAATTCCTTTGGCTAGTAAAGCAAAAAATGTATATGAATTTTAACTTTATGCCTTGTGTTCTGTTTTTAAGGACTTTCCCACTGAAGGGTCCTGACATTACTTTATTGAATAGAATGTCTTCCTGTAGCAAAGCTCTTTTGTGGGCAACAGAGAGATCCCAATGTTACTGTCATTTTAACAATAGCCCTTCATCACCCTATTGCTTCTGAATGGACAAACTACCATAAAGTCTGGGATTATGGTTCCAGGCCTTAAAAGAAATAGGGACAGGGGTCTAGTTATATTAAAAAAAAGTATAAATTCCCTTTTTACGTCTAAGGTCTTTGGAGGTTTCCAGCTAATCTGTGTTTTAACAGATGGCTGCCAATATAATGACAGACACTTTTAGAAAATATCCTCTAGCTATATTGTCTCTTATCTACCTGACAAATTACCCTTACATTGTCAAACACGTCATCACATAAAATGTCTCACTTAAACACTGCCTGTCACCTAAGTACCATTTTCCTCTGTAAAGTGGTTATGGACTTGGAAGTTATTCTGAATAGTATTATGTTGTAATTAAAACACACAGTATCTTATAGTGCCATAAAAGTTCTCAAATGTTATTTTGACAGCATGTGATGGAAAAAAGTAACATCAATTTGCTGCTCATACAATGCAACAATATAATGACAAACGGTATCATGAGGTACCACATAATTGTGACAAAATAGTTAAGCCGCAAGTGTCATTTTTCTAAACATCTTAAATTGACTGGCTGAGAACATTGTGTGCTAAAGCTGCAATTGCTTTATGAACTGCTGTAAGTTATAAGAGATGTTTTGTAGCATTAAGCCCTTCTAAAGCCTTATAAACTGTAAAAATATGAACACAAATATGGCAAGTGCCCTATTTTGCCATGTATTGATCTGACTGACATGTCTATTGAAATCAGTAATTTTTTTTTCTCCTTTTAATTTTCTATATTAAAGTAAAGCTAACATCTCGTATAAACTTTAATTTGGTAATGTATTTTTAACTACTTCCCTTCTGTGCTATAGCCAATATACGGCTACAGCGTGGCTCTCCAGTTCTGGAAGGATGTCCCAAGTGGTGTGTATTGGGTGTGCTCTGTGGCCTCTGTGTTCCTTGGACACAGCTGATCATAGATTGGGGTAAAGGGCCAATCACAGCCACCCTTTACCATGTGATCAGTGTGTCCAGTCACAACTGTCACAATGTAAACAGACTTGGCGGTTATTGGCTCTCCTTTCCTTACATAGAGACAGCGTGTGGGGAAAGGAGAACCGATCTGTCTGGGGCATAGTGAGTACATTATCTACACTGATAATCAGTGCCCTGATCATTAGTGCAGCCCTATTAGTGCCCATCGATGCAGCTTATCAGTGACCATCAGTGCTGTCTATCAATGCAGCCTCATCAGTGCGCATCAGTGCCATCTCTTAAGTGCAGCCTCATCAGTGCCTCCTCATCATTGCTGCCTCATCAGTGCCTATCAGTGCTGCCTTATCAGTGCAGTCCTATCAGTGTCCATCACTGCAGCCTCATCATTACCCATCAGTGCAGTCTCATCAGTGCCCATCAGTGCACATCAGTGCAGCCTCATCAGTGCCCATTAGTGCAGCCTCATCAGTGTCCATCAGTGCTGCCTCATCAGTGCTGCCTCATCAGTGTAGCCTCGTCAGTGCCTCCTCATCAGTACCCATCATTGCCCATCAGTGCAGTCTCATCAGTGTTCATCAGTGCACATCAGTTCAGCCTCATCAGTGTCCATCAGTGCAGCCTCATCAGTGTCCACCAGTGCCTCATCAGTGCAGCCTCATCAGTGTCCATCAGTGCAGCATCATCAGTGCCCATCAGTGCAGCATCATCAGTGCCCATCAGTGATGAAGAAAAAGTGTTTGTAAAATTGTAGAACAGAAACTAAGATCATTTTTTCCCCAAAATGTTTGGTCTTTTTTCATTTATTTAGCAAACAATAAAAACCCAGTAGTGATTAAATATTACCAAAAGAAAATTCTACACTCAGCGGCTACTTTTTTATGTACAGCTTTTTATTTAAAAAAATAATATTAATCTCAGCAACAAAATTCATTTATGCATCTAGATGTATTGAAGACGACTTTATAAAGTTCAAACTGAGCATATTAATGTTGAAAAATAAGGCATGTGTTATGGTGTTAGATGGGATGGTGGGAGTATTTCAAAAACTGCTTATTTACAACTATTTGCACGAACAACGTTCTCAATCTTATATAGATAATCGTGTTAAAATGTAGTAAATATTCACTAAGCATCATCTATGTGCATTGGTGGCTTTTGCTTAAAATTTTTTTGGGGGGTGGGTTGGGCCGAAAACCTGACAAACTCACTCCACCCACACACCCCACCCCATCGCTCGATCGCCACTTTGCTCGCCGTTGGCTGCCCACCAGTCCCGCACTTACCCCATCCATGTCATGGCTACGGGGACTTACCCCTGCGTCTCCTCCCGAGTCCCGGCGTTTGCTTCTCATCACGGCCAACCGTGTCTCAGGACTAGGGATGAGCCGAACACCCCCCTATTCGGTTCGCAGCAGAACATGCGAACAGGCAAAAATTGTGTTCAAACGCGTGAACACCGTTGAAGTCTATGGGACACGAACATGAAAAATCAAAAGTGCTAATTTTAAAGGCTTATATGCAAGTTATTGTCTTAAAAAGTGTTTGGGGACTTGGGTCCTGCCCCAGGGGACATGTATCAATGCATGTTTTTTCGGGAGCAGTGATTTTTAAAATGCTTAAAGTGAAACAATAAAATTATAATATTCCTTTAAATTTCATACCTGGGGGGTGTGTATAGTAGGCCTGTAAAGTGGCGCATGTTTCCAGTGTTTAGAACAGTCCAAGAGAAAAATTACTTTTCTAAAGTATACACCTGCACCTGTATCTGCCCTTCTTTGCTGGTGTTATCTAATACAGCCATCTGCAGGAGTTAGTTTGTGTTGTGTGACTCCAGCACAGCGCAGTATACACCTGCACCTGTATCTGCCCTTCTTTTCTGGTGTTATCTAATAAAGCCATCTGCAGGAGTTATGCCGCGTACACACGTGCGGACTTTTGCCGGCGGACCTAGTCCAGCGGACAATCCCGCGGGACTTTCCAGCTGGGTCCGCTGGACTTTCCGAGCGTGTGGACTTGCCCACACACGCACGGACTTCTCCAGCGGATAATCCGCCGGCCAAAATGAACGGACTTGCCCACACACGGAGCAGTCCGTTCATTTCGAACGTAACTTCAGGTTACGTAGCTAGCGTAGGCAGTAAATGCCACCGCGCTAGCTCCGCAAGCTGGCATGGATTTAAAGGGAATCCCCACGCCGAAAAAACGGCGTGGGGGTTCCCCCCAAATCCATGTCAGACCCTCATCCGAGCACGCAGCCTGGCAGGCCAGGAAAGGGGTGGGGACGAACGAGCGCCCCCCCCTCCTGAGCCGTACCAGGCCGCGTGCCCTCAACATGGGGGGTGCCCTGGGGAAAGGGGGGCCGTGCGGCCCCCCCACCCCAAAGCACCTTGTCCCCATGTTGATGAGGACAAGGGCCTCTTCCGACAACCCTGGCCGTTGGTTGTCGGGGTCTGCGGGCGGGGGCTTATCGGAATCTGGGAGCCCCCTTTAATAAGGGGCCCCCCAGATACCGGCCCCCCACCCTATGTGAATGAGTATGGGGTACGATGTACCCCTACCCATTCACCTAAGGTGTAAAATGTAAAGTAAAAAAAAAACACCCACACTTTTGAAAAAATAGTTTATTGCACTGCTCCGGGGGTCTTCTTCCGTCTTGGGGGTCTCGATACGCCTTCGGGGGTCTTCCGGGGGTCTCTTCTGTTCTTGCGGCAGTCGTCGTCTTCCGCGCCGCCGGCGCCTTCTTCTTGTCCTTGTCCTTGTTCTTCTTCTTCTTCCGATGTTGACCCGACGCTCTCTCTGCCCGGAATGCCTGTGCCGCTCTGCGCTCGGACTTATATAGGGACATGGGGGACAGGGTCACATGTTCATGTCACATGGTGACCCCGCCCCCTTGCGATGTCACAGTCCCAGCATCCTCCGGGACTGTGACAACACAAGGGGGCGGGGTCACCATGTGACATGTGCATGTGACCCTGTCCCCATGTCCCTATATAAGTCCGAGCGCAGAGCGGCACAGGCATTCCGGGCAGAGAGAGCGTCGGGTCAACATCGGAAGAAGAAGAAGAACAAGAACAAGGACAAGAAGAAGG
This sequence comes from Lithobates sylvaticus, assembly GCA_028564925.1. Taxonomy (NCBI): domain Eukaryota; kingdom Metazoa; phylum Chordata; class Amphibia; order Anura; family Ranidae; genus Lithobates; species Lithobates sylvaticus. The sequence continues at coordinate 108,909,177 of CM053031.1, read as the reverse complement.
AGAAGGCGCCGGCGGCGCGGAAGACGACGACCGCCGCAAGAACAGAAGAGACCCCCGGAAGACCCCCGAAGGCGGATCGAGACCCCCAGACGACGGCGGCGACGACGAAGAAGGTAGCCGGACTTCCCCGCTCGGTAAAAGAGCTTGGTAAATGGCGGGGGAGTCCGGCGAGAAGACCCCAAAGACGGAAGAAGACCCCCGAAGGCAGATCGAGACCCCCAGACGACGGCGGCGACGACGAAGAAGGTAGCCGGACTTCCCCCGCTCAGTAAAAGAGCTTGGTAAATGGCGGGGGAGTCCGGCGAGAAGACCCCCAAGACGGAAGAAGACCCCCGGAGCAGTGCAATAAACTATTTTTTCAAAAGTGTGGGTGTTTTTTTTTTACTTTACATTTTACACCTTAGGTGAATGGGTAGGGGTACATCGTACCCCATACTCATTCACATAGGGTGGGGGGCCGGTATCTGGGGGGCCCCTTATTAAAGGGGGCTCCCAGATTCCGATAAGCCCCCGCCCGCAGACCCCGACAACCAACGGCCAGGGTTGTCGGGAAGAGGCCCTTGTCCTCATCAACATGGGGACAAGATGCTTTGGGGTGGGGGAGCCGCACGGCCCCCCTTTCCCCAGGGCACCCCCCATGTTGAGGGCACGCGGCCTGGTACGGCTCAGGAGGGGGGGGCGCTCGTTCGTCCCCACCCCTTTCCTGGCCTGCCAGGCTGCGTGCTCGGATGAGGGTCTGACATGGATTTGGGGGGAACCCCCACGCCGTTTTTTCGGCGTGGGGAGTCCCTTTAAATCCATGCCAGGTCACGGAGCTAGCGCGGCGGCAGTAACTGCCTACGCTAGCTACGTAACCTGAAGTCACGTGCTAAATGAACGGACTTGCCGATGAGCGGCAAGTCCGTTCATTTCAAAAGTCCCGCGGACTTGCCCACTAACGGCGGGATTGTCCGCTGGACTGCCAAGTCCAGCGGATAATTTTAAAACAAAACTTAAAACTTTGGCGCCAAAAAGTCCGCCGGACTTTGGCGCCAAAAAGTCCGCCGGCGCCCACACACGAGGGGATTATCCGCTGGACTTCAGTCCAGAGGATAATCCCGCGGGATTGTCCCTTGGTGTGTACGCGGCATTAGTGTGTGTTGTGTGAGTCCAGCACAGCACAGTATACACCTGCACCTGTATCTGCCCTTCTTTGCCGGTGTTATCTAATACAGCCATCTGCAGGAGTTAGTGTGTGTTGTGTGACTCCAGCACAGCACAGTATACACCTGCACCTGTATCTGCCCTTCTTTGCTGGTGTTATTTAATACAGCCATCTGCAGGAGTTAGTGTGTGTTGTGTGACTCTAGCACAGCACAGTATACACCTGCACCTGTATCTGCCCTTCTTTGCTGGTGTTATCTAATACAGCCATCTGCAGGAGTTAGTGTGTAATGTGTGACTCCAGCACAGCACATTATACACCTGCACCTGTATCTGCCCTTCTTTGCTGGTGTTATCTAATACAGCTATCTGCAGGAGTTAGTGTGTGTTGTGTGACAACAGCACAGCACAGTATACACCTATATCTACCCTTATTTGCTGGTGTTCTCTAATACAGCCATCTGCAGGAGTTAGTGGGTGTTTTGTGCCTCCAGCACAATATACACTACCCAATTGCTGGTTTTCCCATCTCCCTGCAGGCCATTACAATGGCTGGAAGGCCAACAAGGAGAGACAGACAGTCACGTGCCAATAAAAGAGGGCAAGCAGGCTCTGTGTCTAGAGACAACAGTGCTGGTCATGGACGTGGTGCATCGTCATCAGCATGTGGCCATGGGACACGCTTGTCCTTATTTTCGGCAGCTGGACATGTTGAGCCGCATCATGCCGAAGACTTGGTAGAGTGGATGACCAAGCTCTCCTCATCCTCCTCATCCTCTCTCACCCAGGCTCAGGGTACTGGCAAAGCAGCTGCCAACCCATACTCTTCCCTCGTCTCAATGTCATAAGTCACTCCTTCCCTAGACCCACCATGTCCTCCTGAGGAGTCCCCCGAACTGTTTGACCACAGTGTTGGGTACATGCTCCAGGAGGATGCCCAGCGTTTTGAAGGCTCTGATGATGATACCCAGCTAGAGGAAGGCAGTAGCGTGAGCGCAGAGAGAGGGGATGCTCAAGGACAGCAATCTGGATTTCATGTTCCACCAGCTGCAGCTTACTGCCAGGTTTGCTCCAGTGGTGAAGAGGGAGGGGATGATGAGGTCACTGACTCCACGTGGGTGCCTGATCGGAGAGAGGAGGAGGAGGCGCATCTCCAATGAGGCAGGATGCCCTCCGGGGGCCAGCTTAAGGGCAGCACACTGACTGAATCACACTGCAGAGCTCCGCCTGTGCAGGGCGCTGTCTCTGCGCGTTATTACAAAAGTTCTTGTGGGCCTTTTTTGAGACGAGTGCATCAGATCGCACCACTGCTATTTGCAACATATGTCTCAAGCGTATCTCGCGTGGCTAAAACATCAGTCGCTTGGGCAGCACAAGCATGACCAGACATATGTTGACCTGCCATGCAGCTCGTTGGCAAGCGTACCTTAAAGACCCACACGGAAGAACAAAGCGGACCTCTCCTTGCTCCTCATCAGCTGGGATCTCCAACCCCACTATACCTTCAGTCCTCTCTGAAAGCTGCACTGAGAGGAATGAAGGTGTAGAATTAGGTGTGTCACAGCCAAGTACTTGTGGGCACTCTGCTAGCAGTACACCGACGTCCGATTGTACCATGCAAATTTCCCTGCCCCAACTGCTGGACCGTCGAAAGAAGTTCACTCCCAGCCATCCACATGCCCAGCATTTGAATGCTAGCTTGGCTAGATTGCTAGCACTTCAACTGCTGACTTTTCAGTTGGTAGACTCTGCCCCCTTCCGTGAGTTTGTGCAATGTGAAGTTCCACAGTGGCAGGTTCCCAAACGCCACTTTTTCTCACAGAAGGCGATTCTGGCTCTCTACCGGCATGTGGAAGGCAATGTCCATACCTCGCTGGACAGGGTGGTCAGCGGTAAGGTGCATATTACCGCTGACTCATGGTCCAGCAGGCATGGACAGGGACGTTACCTATCTTTCATGGCCCATTGGGTTACTCTTTGGCCTCCAAAATGCTACTGCTGGTTGTAACACACCTCTCTCCTCCTCCCCCTCCTCTTCTTCTTCCTCCATGGCCTCTTCCTGTCATTTGTCCTTGGAACCAGTGGTGCTCCATAGGCGTTCAAGGGGCTACAAAATAAAAAAGTATATAGCTGCGCCTCCCATATGACAAGCTGCCAACACAACAATGAGACAAATTGTGTAGTGAAATAAAAGTAAAAGTGTGGCGCTAAAGAATGTATCTGGACATTAGCCGTAGATAGAAATATAATCCTAAATACAAAGATCAATGTTCAGAATTTAGTCTATATGAAAAATTACATCTAGATGATAAGACCTATACGATCCACATCAAGATGATAATAATATGTTTAAAGTGAATCAAACAAATTATGTGTATATAATCTATGTGCATCAACTGCACCTAGAAAATTAAAGGGGCTACGCAAGTACGCAGGCAAAAAGATGCCATGCCGTGCTTGCGCTGGTGTGTTTGGGGGACAGGAGCCACACTGGGGCAGAGGTTCTGTCAGCTCTACAGGGGCAGGCCGAGAGGTGGTTGACGCCATGCCAGCTTAAGCCAGAAAAGGTGGTTTGCGACAATGTCACAAACCTCCTCTCTGCCCTGCGACAGGGACAACTGGCCCATGTGCCCTGTATGGCTCACGTCCTTAACCTGGTGGTGCAGCGGTTCTTGGGCAGGTACCCAGGCTTACAGGATGTCCTGAGGCAGGCCAGGAAAGTCTGTGTGCATTTACGCCGATCATATAATGCCAGTGCTCGGCTGGCTGAGCTGCAAAAGGAGTTGAACCTGTCCAAGAACCGCCTTATATGTGACATGCCCACCAGGTGGAACTCAATGTTGGCCATGCTGCAGCGACTGCACACGCAGCAGAGGGCCATCAATGAGTACCTGTGCGACTACGGCACCAGGACAGGGCCAGGGGAGCTCGTATTTTTTTTACCACGCCAGTGGAGCATGATCAGGGATGCATGCACTGTCCTGTCACTATTTGAGGAGGCCACGAGGATGGTGAGCAGTGACAGTGCATGCATCTGTGACACTGTACCTCTTGTCCACCTGTTGGAGCATACGCTGCGTGGAATAATGGACAGGGCACTTGAGGCAGAACAGAGGCAGGAAGAGGAGGACTTCCTTGCCTCTCAAGGCCCCCTTTATCCAGACAGTGTTCCTTCTCTCCCACACATAACACAGGAAGAGGATGAGGAGGAGGAGGAGGATTGTGTCAGCATGGAGGTGGAGCCTGGCATTCAGCATCAGTAGCAGCAGACTTTTAGGGATGATTTACAGTCCCAAGAAACCAGTGGACCCTTACGTGGCTGGGAGGAGGTGGCTGCGCATCATGTCGTCCTTAGTGACCCAGAAGACTCCGGGCCGAATGCCTCAGCTAACCTACGTTGCATGGCCTCCCTGATCCCGCAAAGCCTGCGGAAAGATCCTTGTATTCTTCGGATCAAGGAGAGGGACCATTACTGGCTGGCCACTCTCCTTGATCCATGGTACAAGGGTAAGGTTGCAGACCTTATCTTGCCATCGCAGAGGGAGCAGAGGAGGAGACATCTCTGGGAGGCCTTGCAGAAAGGTCTGTGCAATGCGTTCCCAGAGACTGGGAGGTTACAAACTCCTGGTCCTGGACAACGAGTTGCTGAGGCTTCGGTCAGTAGCAGAAGGAGAAGCAGTGGAGAAGGTGGCCATCTGACCGATGCGTTCAGACAATTTTTTAGTCCGCAGCCCCAAGGTATGATCGGTTCCAGCAACCATCGCCAGTGTCTGATATACATGGTGCAGGAATACCTAGGGGCAAGGTCAGACTTGGACACCTTTCCCACCAAAAATCCTCTGGCTTACTGGGTCTTGAGGATGGATCACTGGCCAGAGCTTGCACAGTATGCAATTGAGCTACTGGCCTGTCCTGCATCCAGTGTTCTTTCGGAATGCACATTCAGTGCTGCTGGAGGCTTTGTCAATGATCACAGGGTGCGCCTGTCCACCGACAAGGTTAATCGACTGACCTTCATAAAGATGAATCAGTCTTGGATCACCACCAGCTACCAGGCACCTGAAGCTAATGTAACAGAATCATTTATTTTGAAATGTCACATCCCTTCAAGACTGCCTATGCTGATGCTGAGTGACTGTCCTGTTATGTTGACTGACAATCCTCTTCCTCCTCAATGATCCTGATGATAGCTTGGAAGAACATTTTTGTTTCTGGGTGCCACCACCAGTGGCTAAGGCCCAATTTTTCAGCCCCTGTTTAACAGGGGCGTGTAATTACAATTTTGTATGCAATGCTTTGCAACAGGTCTCATTGCTGTGCTCCAAGTACAGTATCTGTGAGGGGTTGCAGTGTTGTGGCACCAGCACCAGTGCATAAGGCCCAATTTTTCAGCCCCTGTTTAACAGGTGCGTGTAATTAAAAAATATTATGCAATGCTTTGCAACAGGTCTCATTGCTGTGTTCCAAGTACAGTATCTGTGAGGGGTTACAGTGTTGTGGCACCAGCACCAGTGCCTAAGGCCAAATTTTTCAGCCCCTGTTTAACAGAGGCGTGTAATTACAATTTTTTTATGCAATACTTTGCAACAGGTCTCATTGTTGTGCTCCAAGTATAGTATCTGTTATTGGTTGCAGTGTTGTGGCACCAGCACCAGTGCCTAAGGCCCAATTTTTCAGCCCCTGTTTAACAGGGGCATGGAATTACAATTATTGATCTAATAATTCACAGCAGGGCCCATTCCTGCGCCCACCAAGAGTATCTGTGAGGGCTTACAGTGTTGTAGCACCAGCACCACCACCAAAGGCCCAATTTTTCCTAGCACTGTTCAACAATGGCATATAATTACAATTCCTGATATAATAGTTTACAGCAGGGCGTTTCAGCGCCCACCAAGAGTAACTGTGAGGGCTTACAGTGTTGTGGCAACACCAACATCTAAGGGGAAAATTTCTGCAGAGTATATACGGCAGGCCCCTACTTTTAAACATCCAACTTAGAAACGACTCCTACTTGCAAATGGAAGGAGACAACAGGAAGTGAGAGGAAATCTACCCTAGGAAGGGAAATTCTATCCTGTTAGATTTAATATGGGAAAAAGGTATCTCCGTTCTACTGATGCTTTATCACCAATCCTTGTTTCAATAAAAAACCCACTTTTCCAAAAACATTTGTCATTGGGACGGAAAGTGAGGTGAAATGTTAATGTTCTGAACAGGTGCACAGACAGCAAAACAAATGTTACAGGTGTGATAACCCTTCCCTATGTTCTCCAAAAAGCTTAAAAATAGATTTTTTTGGCTGGAGCTACACTTAAAAATGTACCTGTTCAAAATTACAAACAGATTCTACTTAAGAACAAACCTACCACGGTACTGGCGCTCAACTCAGTCCCCATCAATAAAGGAATGGGCTATAGAAATGGACAATATAGAAAGATTAGAGAAGCTTTTAGCATATGAATTAGATACACAAGAGGAATGCATGCGGATATGGGCCCCCCATGGAGGAATTACAGAGAAACAAAAAGAAATTAGAAAATAGCGAGGGAACGCAACCGAATTATATAATATGGACCATTGCATTGGTGGTTAGAGCCTCAACACAAAAGGAAAAAGATTTAAAGGAGGGGAGGGGAAGAAGGAGAGAGGGACTGATTAAGTTTTTTTTTTCTTTTTTTTTTCTTTTTGTCTGTATTTTTTTCCTCATGTTTGTTGTTTTCATTGTCCTGTTATGTGCTTCTTTGTTAGTTACGTGTAAAGACACCTACAAGAATTATGCTGGAATAATTAATTGATTACACATGTGAGCGACTATGTAAATGTTTATAACTGTCTTGGTTTGTACAATTAATTTACAATAAAATAAGATTGAACTAAGAACAAACCTACAGTCCCTGTCTTGTTTGCACCGCCTGTATACTGCTGTTCAGAGTATATAGGGTTTTAGGTATAGGGTTTTATTTTGGGTGCGGGTTCCCCTTAATATCCATACAAGACCCAAAGGGGCTGTTAATAGGCTGGGGTGGGGGGGGGGGGGGGTGATGGGTAGCTATGCCATTTTTCTCAAAGATTTTCATCCATATTGCCAGCCAGGACAAGACATGACATTAAAGCCGCAAACAGTTTTAACCGCTTCCTGACCGCCTCCTGCACATATACGTCGGCAGAATGGCACGGCTAGGCAAAACCACGTACAGGTACGTGGCCCTTTAATTGCCCAGCCGTGGGTCGCGCGCGCGCCCCCGGGGGCACGCTCTCAACCCGGTCGGGAGCTCCATGACCACGGCCGCAGGACCAGCGGACCCGATCGCCGCTGGTGTCCCGCGATCGGGTCACAGAGCTGAAGAACGGGGAGAGGTCTGTGTAAACAAACCTCTGCCCGCGCTTCCTACTCTGCCTGTCATTGATCGGCTGTTCCCTGTCATCGGGAAAGCCAATCAATGATGTCAGACGTCAGCCCCGCCCCCTAATGTTAAAAAAAACACACACGTCACAGCCCATAACCCCTCACCCTAGTGCTTAACTCTTTCACTGCCACTGTCATTTATACAGGAATCAATGCATTTAAATAGCATTGATTGCTGTATAAATGAAAATGGTCCCAAAAATGTGTCAAAAATGTCCGCCATAATGTTGCAGTCACAATAAAAATCGCTGATCTATATGTAGAAGAATACGTATCGGCCTAAACTGAGGAAAAAAAAAATGTTTTTATATATTTTTTTGGGGATATTTAATATAGCAAAAAGCAAAAAATATTGCATTTTTTTCAAAATTGTCGCCCTACTTTTGTTTATAGCGCAAACAATAAAAAACGCAGGGGCGATCAAATACCACCAAAAGAAAGATCTATTTGTGGGAAAAAAAGACGCCAGTTTTGTTTGGGAGCCACGTTGCACGACCGCGCAATTGTCAGTTAAAACGACGCAGTGCCGAATCGCAAAAAGGGGCCTGGTCCTTTGGCTGCCAATTGGTCCGGGCTGAAGTGGTTAAATGGCTTTTTTTCCTTTACATATTAAATTTTGTGCAGGGACAGTTATAAACACGGGAAACACATGTCACTTCACAGGCATACTTTAGACACCCCCCAGGTACGATATTTAAAGGAATATTTCACTTTTTTTTTTCACTTTATGCATCATTAAAATGACTGCTCCCGAAAAAACGGCAGTTTTTAAAACTTCTTTTTGCATTGATACATGTTCCCTGGGGAGCCACGTTGCACGACCGTGCAATTGTCAGTTAAAGCGACGCAGTGCCGAATCGCAAAAAGGGGCCTGGTCCTTTGGCTGCCAATTGGTCCGGGGCTGAAGTGGTTAAATGTCTTTTTTTTCTTTACAAATGTAATTTTGTGCAGGGACAGTTCTAAACACGGGAAACACATGTCACTTCACAGGCATACTTTAGACACCCCCCAGGTACGATATTTAACCACTTCACATCCAGCCGTAGCCGAATGACGGCCTCAGCGCGGATTTCAATTCCCGGGAGGCCGTCATATGACGGCCTCCCCTTTCCTCGTTCCCTGTGCGTGCTTGCGAGCGCGCAGCAGGGAAATTCTGTGTTGGCTGTGTCCCTCGGACACAGCCAATCACAGATCGCTGTAAACGCGGCCGTTTACATCGTGATCGGCGTGTCCAATGGGAGATGATCTCATATGTAAACAAATTAGATCATCTCTCAGTGCCGCTCCCCCTCCTCACACAGAGACAGCGTGTGAGGAGGGGGAGATGAACGGCTGCAGCGCCGTAAGTGTAAAAGAAAAAACCTTAATAAAAATGCCATCTGTGCCCACTGCCACCACTGCCATCTGTCCCCAATGCCATCTGCCAGTGCCATCTGTCCCCAATGCCATCTGCCAGTGCCATCTGTCCCCAATGCCATCTGCCAGTGCCATCTTCCAGTGCCATCTTCCAGTGCCATCTGTCCCCAGTGCCATCTGCCAGTGCCATCTGTCCCCAGTGCCATCTGTCCCCAGTGCCATCTGCCAGTGCTATCTGTCGTCAGTGCCATCTGTCAGTGCCACCTGTCATCAGTGCCACATGTCATCAGTGCCACATAGTGCCACATGTCATCAGTGCCACATAGTGCCACATGTCATCAGTGCCATCTGTCATCAGTGCCATATCAGTGTCACATGTCATCAGTGCCACATATTAGTGCCATCTGTCATCAGTGTCACGTATTAGTGCCATCTGTCATCAGTGCCACCTGTCAGTGTCACGTGCCATCTGTTATCAGTGTCACCTGTCATCAATGCCACGTATCAGTGCCATCTGTCATCAGTGTCACGTGTCATCAGTGCCACGTATTAGTGCCGTCTGTCATCAGTGCCATGTATTAGTGCCGTCTGTCATCAGTGCCACATATTAGTGCCATGTGATATCAGTGCCACGTATAAGTGCCATCTCTCATCAGTGCCACATATTAGTGCCATCTGTCATCAGTGTCACGTGTCATCAGTGCCCCGTATTAGTACCATCTGTCATCAGTGCCACATCAGTTTCACGTGTCATCAGTGCCACATCAGTGCCACGTGTCATTGTCCTGGTGCTCCAGGGCCTTCAAAAGTGTAATAGGTAGTCAACAAGTTAGATGTGTAATTTATGCTCCTAGAACACGTGATGGCGCTCCCTGCATGTTGGGCCTCTCTAAGTGGCCAGGCTGTGAAAAAGTCCCACACGTGGTATCGTAGTACTCGGGAGGAGTAGCAGAATTTATTTTGGGGTGTCATTTGTGGTATACACATGCCATGTGAGAGAAATAACCTATTAAATGACAATTTTGTGGAAAAAAATAAAAAAAATAAAAAAATAATTCATTTTTCTAAGAATTGTGGGAAAAAAATGACAACATCAAAAAGCTCACCATGGCTCTTACTAAATACCTTGGAATGTCTACTTTCAAAAAAGGGGTCATTTGGGAGGTATTTGTACTTTCCTGGCTTGTTAGGGTTACAAGAAATGAGATGGGCCACCAGTACATCAGATGTGATCAATTTTGTATAATTTGCACCACAGTTTGTAGACTCTCTAACTTTCACAAAGACCAAATAATATCCACTAATTTGGGTTATTTTTACCAAAGATATGTGGCAGTATAAATTGTGGCCAAAATGTATGAAGAAAAATTAATAATTTCCTAAATTTTATCACAGAAACAAAGAAAATGTGTTTTTTTTTTTTTTCAAAATTTTCGGTCTTTTTTCATTTATAGCGCAAAAAATAAAAAACCCAGAGGTGATCAAATACCACCAAAAGAAAGCTCTATTTGTGGGAAAAAAAGGACAAAAATTCATTTGGGTACAATGTTGCATAACTGAGTAATTTTCATTCAAAGCGTGAGAGCACCGAAAGCTGAAAATTGGTCTGGATAGGAGAGGGGTTTAAGTGCCTGGTAAGCAAGTGGTTAAAGGAATATTTCACTTTTTTTTTTTTTCACTTTATGCATCATTAAAATGACTGCTCCCGAAAAAACTGCAGTTTTTAAAGCTTCTTTTTGCAATGATACATGTTACCTGGGGCAGGACCCGGGTCCCCAAACCTTTTTTATGACAATAACATGCATATTGGCTGTTATAATTAGCACTTTACATTTCGAACGTTCACGTCCATTGTAACTAATAGGGTTCTAACGTTCGTGCAAACTTTCGGTCCGTTCGCAGGTTCTGGTGCGAACCGAACCGGGGGGTGTTCGTCTCATCCCTAGTCTGCACCCCTGGGGATTTTTGGATCAGCTGTTGGTAGCTGCCGCCACCATGACCAGTGTTGGAAACTCCATTTGGATTCACAGGTGGATCCCTACTGTGCATGCGCAAATTGTGCTCCACTCTCCAAATGTCATGGGGGGTTTCTAACTTTTGAAGTACCTTGCCGCGGCCATGACAGATGGAAGTGGAAATGTGTACCTGTCAAAAACAGGTATCCCCTCCCCCCAACCTCCGCAAGGTGGAAAATGTGTCATCTTGGTGGGGGGGGGGGGGGGACAGGGGTGTCGGGGGAAGGCAAATAAGCATAGCAACTTCACAGCTGGTTCCCTAATGTGCATGCTTGAAGCATGTTGTGCTTTGTCAATGGACATGTTGCGGGTAAAGGAGGAGGGGGAGACAAACCTTTTGGATAGACCATTTCTCGTGCCAACGGTGGACAACGTTGACTGTGGGGTGTGGTTGAGGAAGCAAGACAGACAATCTTATGCTGCTGTTTGATTTAAATAGCCCTAATTTTTGGGCGCAGGCATCTAAGGGATGGGGTAGATGAGAATGCAGGAGGAGGACATGGGATAGGGGGTGAAATTTATGAAGGCATCCCTGTTGGCATGACAAGTGCATTCACTAAACGTGTGTGTGTCCATAATGACTTTTAAAATTGTCAATGTTCTTGAAAGGTAGAAATGATCTTTTAAAGTGATAAGTATAGTGGACCTCTGCGCTACTAATAAAATTAAATAAATAGTGACTAGTGAAACTAAAAATGCTGCTAAATCTAATAGTGATCACAACTCAATATAAATAGATAATAAATATGTACTCAATGTACATGACTCCGGTTATTGCGTACCCACACGTTACGTCACGCTAGGCACCTCGTGACTTCATCAGGGACTGATGAAGTCACAAGGTGCGTAGCGTGACGTAATGCGTGGGTACGCAATAACCGGAAGTTAACAAAGCAGACCGGAAGTAGGGTACCGCGAACTGTACACACATTGCAGAGGATCGGATTAACTCCACAAACCGTCCCTACTCAGCTGCACTAACGTAACTGGCCAAAACTGTATAATGATTTTCATTGTTTTTAATGTAAGCTACCTATTTATCTATTAAAATTATTTTTGGGGTAATACACCATTTGAGCCCTTTTCCTTCACATATACCACCTGGAGCCACTAGTGAGCAGCCCAACAGGATTCCATTGCGTGGAGGAGCAGATCAGCCATTACAATCGGAACAAGTAAGCATGATATCTCTGGTCCAAGGTAAGAGCTCTGAGAGCACATTGAAGGATACCCTGGCATCATGATTCACTGAATAAATACTCACAAGCACTGAGGCTTCTGACTACACGATGGAATATTATATTACAAAAGAAGGATTGGCATATATTTATGCACGTTTATTAAGTGAACTATATCACTTGTGCACGGGCACGCCATATTGGACATTTCTGTATGCAGTTCAGCTCTGCATACAGCTGTTCTATTGGACACATTCATTACTTTATTTATTTATTTATATGTATATTTGTATTTTTTATTATTGCAAGCACTTTCTGAGGAAGTATTGATTGCACTAATTAGCACTTTATTGGATTTATTGTATTCACACCATAGTATTGTCATTCAGTATGAGTATTTAGCACTTTGATGCTTATACATTTGAATGCATTGTCTTACCAGCACTTTAATTAATTTTTATATCTAGAGAATTTGCGCTGAGTCACGTACATTGAGTACATATTTATGATCTTTTAAAGTGGTTGTTAACCCTAGAAAAAAAAACCTGCAAGACAAAGGTATAATGAGCTAGTATGCATAGTAACGGCATAGTCTAACTGAAGCATCGGCACATACGTGCCATTGCTTCAGTGCGCATGTGCCAATGACATCGGCACATGCAATTACAGAGGATATCTCCTAAACCGTGCAGGTTTAGGAGATATCCAGTGTAGCTACAGGTAAGCCTAATTATAGGCTTACCTGTAGCAAAAAGTGGTTGCAAAGGGTTTACAACCACTTTAATGTAAAATTTTTTTTAATTATTTTTAAAGGATGATGCAATACTGCCTCAAAATATAGTTGAAACCCCCTCTGTCAGCAGTTTTAGCAACTCTACATGGGAGGAGAGAGTAAGCATTATTAGAAATAGCTTGATGTACCATGAAGTATACCGTGTGTAATTATACAATTAAATGAAAAATTAACCATGGTGAATTACTATCAAACTTATTTTTTATTTAACTTATAAAAAATAACAAGCGATCTGTGTTTAACTGTGCTAACTCAAAAAAAAAAAAATTATTGACAAACAAAGATCAATATTAAATGAAAAATCGTAATACAATAAATTTTCTTTATTAGCCTATAATGGTAAATATGTAAAGAATATTTTTTTTGGGCCAGAAAACGATCCAGCATTTCCATGTAATCCATTACGAAACAGTTTCACGCTGCAATCAACAGAAATTCAAGAGGAAGGTGAAACTGGACGTCTTGGGAATACGGAATGGTGCAAGTGCACAATATGCATTCCAATGGTAACTCCTGTTGAATCTTTGTGCTGCCAGGAAATCAATGAGGTGGCCGGCAGCATACCGCTCAGGTGCCTCATTTGGCACCTTTCGGGGGGATGTGGGATTGGATTCCTGTCTTCCACATGTATCCTTTCCCCACTTCCGGCAGTCTGGGCCACAGCGCATTACGTCAGCAGCTCAGGTCCCTCCTTCTCCCCCCCTGCCGGGCCAGTAGGAGAGTGCAGCAGTGCTTCGTGCATGCGCAGTAGGGACCCAGAGTAAAGCCGTAATGCTGCACTGCCAGATTCTCTTACCCGCAATGGCGGCATCAGCACCCGACAGCTGATGTAAACATCAACTGGGGTGACGGCATTGCTAGACTCCAGGACAGGTAAGTGTCCTAATATTAAAAGTCGTAAAAAAAGGGGGGAGAATGGAGCGCTAGTGGAAGCAGCTAGTGAACAGGCATGGGGTAGTAGGTAAATAAAAGTATGAAAAGGCAAGGGAATGTTCTTGTAGTAATTCGAGACAGTTTTGTCAGCCCAGACCTATATTAATAGGTTCTGGTATGTGTTGTCAGCGGCAGCCAGCTCATGAGAGCAGAAGGGACTCTGTAACATAGGAGAGAGAGAGAGAGGTAGAGCAGCGCTGCTCTAAGAGTAGTATGTGAGTTAAAATTATATAGCTTAAGACCACTTTCACACTGAGGCGCTTTTCAGGCGCTTTCACGCTAAAAACAGCTCACAAAAACGTATTTCCATTAAAATCAATGAACACTTTCACACTGGGGCAGTGTGCTGGCAGGGCTGTGAAAAACTCCCCTCCCCATTGAAATGAATGGAAAGCTCTTCAAAAGCGCCTGAAAAGCTCTTCAAAAGCACTCAGTGTTTTTACTGGCAGTTTAGAAGCGCTTCAGTGTGAAAGTGGCCTTAATCTTGGTTAAAAAGTTTTCACTCGCATTTGAGTAGTTAAAAGCAGGCATGTAGCGGTTTCTTGTGTGTGTGGCCGTCCTCAGCTGTCCTCGGGTTCTTCCTGCTGGGCTGTGGTAAGGAGTCAGACCCTGGTCGCCTTCGGTGGTTCCCGTAGCTCCAAGGTGTGTATGTCCATACCTTGACCCACTAGTGTTTTCTTTAATAAAATAGTTTCTTATCTTTTTGGTGAAATAATTCTAATATTGTAAAAAAAAATTGTTGTTATTCATGCCCTTTTTAAAAAGTAAATTAAATTTGTAGTGAAAAAAATGCTGGTCCAAGTTTTTTACTCAGTAACTAAGACTTTGTTTTATTTATAAATCTATAAATGGAAAAATATGAAAAAATTCAATATTGAGTATACATAAATCAGAATATGCAAATAATATTAATTTTATTTAAATTCTAAATAAATTATTTTAATTTTTTTTTCAAATGTAAATTTACTCACCACTCATTAATTTGCTCATATGTGGAAACCTTGTGCAGTGTTGCTCCACAGTGGATTTTGCCGGTCTTACTTCAGAAGCAATATTTTGTGGAATTTTGTTTTTGTATCTCCATGTTGAAAAAACGGGCCTTCATGAGACTGAGCATGTCCCCTAGAATGGGTATGACATGATCTAAAGAAATTTTTTCATAAACGTTTCTCACAATCCATTTTTTACAGCCACATGGAAATTCAGGGTTCTTGCGTGGCATTTGTATAGTTTCTCCAGTTTCTAATGTTTTTCTATTATTGCTGGTTTTCTTATAATGTTGTTGTTGTGGCATAACACTGCTATTTTAGTCCTGGCCTCCATCGAATCATGACGATAGTGTATTAATTTAGGTCTGTATTTTAGCATCATGCTGTGGAAGGTCTCCAATGCACCAGTCTGGCAAAAGTATGTAAGATGAGGCATGTCCTTCATTATTTGTGGATCAAGAACGATTGCAGATAGTGCGTCATAAGCTTGGCTGTTCTTTACGAACCATGCCACATGTTGCTCATCAATGCTTATTTCATCATGTTTGCACTTGTATTCTGCTTCTCCTAGTTTCCAACTGTGCTCATTAATGACATGATGCATTATTGACTCCCATCTGATTTTAAATACATGTTCGTCCCCTTTGCACATTCGGCTGCACCAATAAAAATGGTTTAGAATTGAACCAATCCATAGTGTCAGTGGCCGGTATGCTTTTTTTTTTGGACAGTTGTAATAGTTTTCTTTTTAGATTTTTGACATAGTGCCATATGTCGAATTGGTGATTTACATGCTCATATTCTGGACTGCTCAACAGTTTTTTAATTCCTGTATGGCGATCTGTGCCAATAATATGCACTTCCAATTTTGCATCACAAATTCTGTCTAAGCATTTTTGGAAGCCAAATTTTTCCATGGCCACAGAGGAAGAGCTGAGTCACCTGCACAACTTCCATGTCCACAATTTTTTTAGAAATTTGCTCCATGAACATGTATGTGCAATATTTTCCAGAAAAACCTGGGCTGTCACTTTGTCCATCGCCCACCAGGAATAAGGGTTTGCCGTCTAACCTTTTTCTGACCTCTTGCTGTTCTTTTCTCCAGTGTAGGTCGATTGCTGGGAAAATAACACTTTGTGACAAGTGGAAAGAGGATTTTCCAAACATTGCAATTCCCGTCAGATCACATAACTCTTTGCAATTTGTAAAACTAGATCCAGAGAGAACTATTGATCCCGCAATTAAAATGTTTCCAGCAGCAATATGTTTTATCTTTGGTTGGCTTTGTCACAGCTTACAGCAATGTTTTCCTACGCATGTGGAAAACACTACTACCATGCTTCCAACCAATTGCTTTTCTAAATTCTTAATTAATGAACAGCATTCTTTTTCCGAACACCTCATTTTAAATAATAATTTATCGAGGCAGATTTCAAACACTATATATTTTTTTTCTTTTATAATTTTTAAAGGATGTTCCCATGTTGATTCCTCGATTTGTTCAATTTCATTGTCCTCCAAACTAGCTTCAGATTTATCAGGAGTTTCACGGTCAGAGGGCTGAAAACTTGAATCATCCTCATATCGGAGTTTGTGTTTTCTTCCTGTTAGCACACTTTCAGAGGGAGAGTCTATTGTTGAATGTTTTTCACCATAGACAGGAATTGGTGCATTTCTAAGGTTTAGTAAAGGAGAACGTCTTAAAAAACATTCATTTTCCTCAGGAGACTGAATAGTTCTCCTGAAACTTGATCCTGATGGTATGCTGCGAGGAGTGGAATGTTGTGGTGTTAGATTTTCCTGGGAATACGAATGATCAAGCTGTATTCTATGCTCACTTGCAACTGTAAAATAACTATCTTAGGATTCCAATGATGGAAAATCACCTATTTGCGTACTTGTGTCACAGTGTGTTTTTGTGGGAGCCATGGAGCGATGACAAGCGCATCTACACTCACTTGACTGGTGATGACGTGGATGCTTCATTACTCATGAGCTCTAATTTTTGGAAATTATTTTTTTCCATGGATCCTCTGACACTTGGATTCCAGTTGTTTGGGGAAAAAGGGTTGGCACAGCATTAGGCCTAATAAAATTTTCGGAACCTTTAAGTATAACGTTTTTGGTTCGAAATGCACAGAACATTCAGAGTCTCCTCTTTTGTCTTCCATTATCAAAGGTGTAAATTCTGCAACCATTGGGCTGTCCATTCCAGTATTTGTTAACCACTCTTGGATTTGATCCGGATTTTTTGGAAATTAAAGTAATTTAATATTTGCTGGGGTTTGTTTACAACCAATGCCATGACCACAGTTTTTGATAAAGCCATTAGGCATATCTAAAAAGGAAAATAAATAAATATTATTAATTGTAAAGAGTCACATATTATAAAAAATACAATAAAAATAAAAACACTATCCATATTTACATTAATATATGTCTATATTAAATCTATGATAAAAATACATTTTAATTATTACCGTATATACTCGAGTATAGGCCGTCCCGAGTATAAGCCGAGGCCCCTAAATCACACAAAAAAAATGGGGAAACGTATTGACCCGTGTATAAGCCGAGGGGCAAAAATGCAGCAGCTACTGTAAGTGGAAAAAGGGTCAGCAATGCCAATCTGAATGTCCCCTGTACAGACCCCCGTGTCCCCATTGCAGCCTACCTGTGCCGATGTGCCAATGTGCCGATCCGCCGATCCGGGGTCCTGGGTCCTGGGTCCTGGGTCCTGTGTCCGGGGTCCGGGGTCCTCGGTCCTCAGTCCTCGGTCCTGGGTCCTGGGTCCTGGGTCCGGGGTCCGGTCCCGCTCTGTCCTCCCCACAGCGTGTATTACAGGCGCCATTACAATTTCAAAAGCTGCGCCTCCTCGTCCGTGATAGGAGGAACACACTTTTTTCCCAGCAGTCAGTGTGCAGTGTTCCGCCTATCACGGATATCCTCTCATCCTCGTCTATGAGATGAGAATGACAGGCCATCCGTGATAGGCGGAACACTGTACTGCTGGGAAAATTAGTGTCCGCCTATCACGGACGGGCGGGAGGAGGCGGCGCGGCTTTTGAACACCGCCGTCTGTCTACTTTCAGACCTAAAAAAGGGTCTGAAAATCTTGGCTTATATTCGAGTATATACGGTATGTTCATAAGTTCAAAAAAAAACCTAAGAACATAATCTAATACAATTAGGTAAGTATTGTTATTGACATCATTTTAAATAGCTATAAAGCACAAAAAGTCTCAATGTTAGAATGTTCAATCAATGGTTTAATAGAGATATTCACCAACCGTAAATGAACACCAATGCAGGTCTTCAAAACAATTTCTTCTTGATGCTACTCCATAATTTATATACAAATTAATAAGTATAAAATAAAAAAAATAAAAAAACACAATAAAAAATGTATTAACAATTATAATATTAGAGCACCTGGATCATAAATTAAAATTGTATCGTCTACAGCTAAAAATACTATATTGCCGTAGTGACTGGATTTTATATATATGACACTTGACCTGACCATCAATTGTGTGTTTTAATCAAGAAAAAATTAAAATAAAAAATATATGTAAATGAAGCTGCAAGCTTCAAAAAGTTATACTGGATGAGAAGATATGCATCTACAGTGCTGGTAATCATTAGGGATGGGCTTTATGTTTGGGTCGAACATGAGTTCGACTCGAACATTGGCTGTTCGCCCGTTCGCCGAATAGCGAACAATTTGGGGTGTTTAAAAGTCTATGGGAGAAATCAAAAGTGCTAATTTTAAAGGTTAATATGCAAGTTACTGTCATAGAAACCCGGGTCCTGCCCCAGGGGACATGTATCAATGCAAAAAAAAGTGTATAATAATTGGTTTGTGTGATCACGGACATATGTACGCAAATGATCATGTACAGATGTGTGCAGGTGATCACGGACATATGTGTGCAGATAATCATTGGGACATGTAATTTTAGTGGGACATATGTGGGGGACAGGTGTTTTTATTATTTGGGGACATGTGTTTTGGGGACATTGTGTGGGGACACTAGGTTGGTGATCAGTGAGTAAAAAGCTGTAAAAAACAGCTCATACTCACTGATCACCAGCCGGTTGCAGCAATCCGCTCGCTTCTCCTTACCGACAATTTACGTGTGAGGAGAGGCGAGCCGATTGCCTAGCAACTGGCTCTGTGTTTACATCACATGATGGCTGTGATTGGACACGGCCGTCATGTGTTCAGGAGGGCCAATCACAGAGCCCTCCTGCCAAATCGGAGAGGCGCCGTGTCCGGTGCGCGATCCCCCTCCTTCTGAGGGACGTTCCTGAACGCCCACTCAGAAGGAGAGAGCGCCCACTCGGCCGTTTATATACATTGGCCGGGTGGGAAGTGGTTAATATGATACCGTTTTCAAGTAGTTTATCTTCCTGAGAAACCCATTGAAGTAACTACTCATTTACCGTATATGGAAGGAATAATTGTTTGATATTGTCATCTGTTATCCATTGCTGGAGATATTGTTTGTATCATGTACAGTATATTGACAATATCTCATTAAGTTTAATTAATGTAGATTTTTAACATGATTCATGTAATAAAATAATTTATTTTAACTGTTGTGTTATACAGTATGTCATTTGGCACCTTAAAAGTATACCTTCCCCATTGTATTTTGTTTGTTGATAAGAATCTGTGACCCAGGCTGGTCAAGTGTTTGGAGAGTATCCACATCAACACTGACCCAGTATTCAGCCCTTCAAACCAGAGCGGACATCAGACCTGCAATCATATACCAAAGGGCCCCTGTAACTTTCTGTGTTTACTAAATAACAACTATATATATATATATATATATATATATATATATATATATATATATATATATATATACACACCTGGGTATATGTGCACAACTTCTGTTGGGCTTACTTGCTAATATTATGGGGTTGATTTACCTCAATATGTCTGTACATTGTATGTATTTGCGGTAGTATCTTTCATCATATAAAATTTGTATTATTTCTATACTGATGTACATCTACTTTATATAAGCTTATGGGTATTGTTATATGCTAGGTGCAGAAGTTTCTGCTTCCAATTACTTTTCTTGGATTATTGGTAGATTTCCAGGAGGGGAACTGCCTCTGGTCACAGGGGCTTTATCCTGGGTGGTGGCACTGCCAAAGTTATTATCATAGAATCCACTTTTCCCCTTAGTGAAGGTTCTGGTTCTCCCTATTAGTAGAAAAGCAGCATTCAAAAAATCTTCTCCAAATGTTACTTTGTTTCAACACAAAGTTCATAAAACACCAGCTGATGTGTCATAATCATAGCATGATTTCTACACACCAAACAGGTTCTTACAGGTTCTACCACCCCCTTACACAAATGTGATTGCTTCTCATTCACCCGATACAGAGCACCATATGTTAAAATGAATGCAATCATTCAAAAAATGTGTTATTAAGTATCACAAACAGCAAGCGATAAGCCCCCACCTTGTAAATCAACTTTGAAAAATGTCATATGTGATATCTTCATTGTATGTAGTTTAAAAAAGACTCACATTCTATTTGTGATTTAACCCTTGTGGGGAATTTGTACAGAGCTTACAGGTCCAAGATATTTTCTATGGATATTTGCTCCTATGCATAAAGAACATAGATATTTTGAGTGCTGGCATTTCACTTATAGACAACAGACTGCAAGCCTGATGTGGCAGCTGGTTCGTTTTGGATGGGATGGAGGGTACATTTTTTGTTTATATTAGTTATATTCGTTACTTCCGGGATCCGCGTTGGTTGTGTGGTGACGTCAGCACGCCGCTCCTCCCTACGACGTTTCGTCACAGATGACGTCTTCCAGGGGCACGGGCGGCGTGCTGACTCACCACCATTAAATACCAATGTACACAGAGGGAACGCCCAGCTCTGAACCACTGAGGGCCCGGTGTATGTCCACCATTTTGGTAAAGGGCAAATTGCCCACATTTAAAACAAGTGTAATAAAAAAATAACGGTAATTAAAAAACGGTTTGCTTGGAAACCGAAAGGAGAGACACCGCAACTATCAAAGGAGTAGACAGTACTCTGAAATTCACCACCAAAGCGCGACTCGGCAGTCATCATTACAAACAGCCAAGTAGCACAGGGGTATAATCAGGCGTTGCCGTGTGGTTAGGAACTATTTGAGGTCCTGGTAGAAGCGAATGGTATCATTATCGTATCTTTAAATGAGTTTGGAATAAATAAATAAAAATACCTACATTCGCTTGTTATCTCAAAAACCCCAAATATATGTTTTTCAAAGTATAAGTGAAATTATGTCATAATTTTATCGGCCCATTGATCATTGGGTATACCTCATAGATGATATAGTATAAGGGAATTAAAAAGGAATCAAAAAACTGACTGATCAGAAAAAAAAGGAAAAAATATATTTTTATTATAACTATATCGTCAGTATTGAGGGGTGAGGTACATTAAGGTTAGCCCAATTGGCATGCCGCCTAGTGGTCCTGCCAAATATAAAATACAGATCATTAGTCTATCCATAAATAGGCATCAGGGACTCAGAGTCGGTTCACAATTGAGACAAAAAAGTTTTACGCTAAAAACAGGCAGTAACACATATAAATATACAAGAAAAAAAGAAAAAAAGAAAAAGACCTGCCTCATTGACATGATACCTCTGAGTAAAAAATTGCAAAGAATGGCCTATATGATTAGTTATGCCATGAGGCATTAAGTGAATTACAAAGAATTATACATATTACATTAGCTGAACTATACTAAAAACCAAAAGTTGTACATAGATCTAATTCGAGGTTGGGTCTCCCAAAGCAGACCAAGTAGTGCAAAGCAGTGCAATATTCCCCTTTTTTATGATTACATTTTTATACAGAGATACACTATGGAGTTTTTCTTTCATTTCATGTCCTCCGTTTGGCCGCCCCTGAGCCTGTATCTCTTCCATCCTGAGTAACCAGTACTGCCTATTGGAAACCCTTGGCCGGGATTAAGCCACAAGCCTGTGTGACCTCTGTAACAGGAGGTCGCACACTCTGGTAATGGTCAGTGTGTTTTTTGGTGGAGGTGCCTTCCTTTCTCTTACCAGACCACTTCTTCCTTATGGTGTTACTAGAGTGAGATCACTGTGGAATTTTGGAGCCTCTGTTCATATATGATTGCCGAATCATACAGACATTTATAAAAAAGTACCATCACTTAAGGACTCTCTGGTTCACTGCTTTATTGCTATTATGGACTTCTGTTAACTTTTGGACAGCGCAGTAATTCACTCACATTAAAAACATAAAATTTTCCGCAGAACCTGTGTTTATGATACAGATTTAGGAGAGAGAGAGAGGTAGAGCAGCGCCGCTCTAAGAGTAGTATGTTGGTTTAAAACATGACTTTAATCATTATTAAAAAATTTGCACTCACATTTGAGTAGGTAAAAACAGGCATACGGTTGTTCTCTTTTTATCCGTCCTCAGCTGTCCTTCGGTTTCCCGCTGGGCTGCGGTGAGGGGTCATACTCCGGTCGTTTCCGTTCCGGCGGTGTCCGTAGCTCCGGGGTATGTGATTCCCACAGTGGGCACGTCAGCAGGTACGTCGGTGAGAGACGTCAGAGGTTTGAGAAGAAGGGGCTTGGCTATAGCGCTCGTGTTCGGAGCATGCGTGCGCCTTCATCAGGCATTGGTTCTGGCCGTTACTGGCAATGTTTATATGGAGAAGCAAGGGAAAAAGGGGAGGGGAAGGGGTGGTGTCCAAAAGATATGACTGTCAGCCGACCAGCGTTTGTTTAGAGATGCAGACCATACATAAATCAATTTGAACAATCGTTGTGGAAAGCAAAGACAATGAAAATGAAAAAATAATAATAATAATGGGGGATATATGGGTTCAGCACTGAACGGGGGAGAAGGAAAAATGGCAAGACTATGGATGTAACCATGTATCGAGATTTAAAAAATATAATAAAAATTAATTATAAAATTAAGGATAATACAATAAAAATAAATATAAATATGAAAAATGGATATAGATAAAAAGGAGAAGAGATGATTAAAAAATAAGATAAATAAGAATCAAAATAGAAATAAATGACAGTGGAAAAATAAGAGTAAATTTAGGGGTGGGGATAGGACATATATGCACACATATATACACACACATGTGTATATATACGTGTCTACATACACATACGGAAATTACAGTATCACTAAAGATTTGAGCGGGGGGTAATTTGGACTATAACATACTCACTAAGTTTCGTAGAGAGTATCACATTGATAGAAAAGATTCCTTTAGAGAAATTGTATTTAGAAGAGATTACCATATTTATCGACGTATAACACGCACCCCAAGTTTAGGAGGGCATTTTAAGGAAAAATGTTTTAGGAGGGAAGTTTAGGGAAAAAAAAATTACATTTAAGCGTCATTTGCAGCTTGCCCAGCGCCATTTGCAGCCTTGCCCAGCGTCATTTGCAGCTTGCCCAGCGCCATTTGCAGCTTGCCCAGCGCCATTTGCAGCCTTGCCCAGTGTCATTTGCAGCCTTGCCCAGTGTCATTTGCAGCCTTGCCCAGTGTCATTTGCAGCTTGTCCAGTGTCATTTGCAGCTTGCCCGCGTTTAAATTTCCCGCCGCTGAGACAGAGCGCATGAGCGCCGCCGAAAAAGACCGAGCGCCGAAGAAAAAGACTCTGCTCGCAGTCCCGCCTCCCAGCTGTTTCTGGAGCGAGCGCAGGGAGGCGGGACTGCGAGCGGAGCCGAGCAGTCGGCTCGGTCTTTTTTGTCGGCGCTCGGTCTTTTTCGGCGGCGCTCTGTGTTTTTTGGTGGCGCTCACTATTTTTCGGGTTTTTTTTCTCGTTTTTTTTTTGTCCATTTTTTTAGGGGATTGCACACCCACGACTTTCCCCCGATTTTAATGGGGAAAGTGCGTGTTATACGCAGATAAATACGGTAAGTTACATTTTTAAGGAAGAGAGGGTTTTAGTTACATAATACTATTTTTGAGATGGGGATCTTCTCGTAATTTGCCAGATTTAGCACTCATTGAACGTTCAGTACAACAAGGAAATTACTAAACAACAAAAACTAGGGAAATTAAGTAAAAACTAGATTTGAAAATATGTCAGGTGAGTGTGCAGGCAAGGAAGTATTCATCCTTTTCTTACATAAAGCAAGGCCTCATGTACACAGGATTTTAACAACTCTCCTAGAAGCCTTTCCTTCTGGCAGCAGTGTTTTGGCAAAAAAAAAACACCAGGCGCTTGTAAAAGTGTCTAAAGCTTTTAAAAGCATTTAGGCCCATTTAAGAAGTCAAGTACTTAGGCATTAATTAATTTAATTGGCCAGAATTAGGCAAAATAATAATTGATTCTGGCCATTGAAACTAATTAATGCTCAAGCACTAAACGCGTCAGTTTAACATGCATTTTGACACGTTTAGATGCGTTTACAATCATTTTTTATTCCGCCAAAACTCTACTGCTCCTGGATGAACTGGCAGTGTTGGGGAGTTCAGAGGCAGGAAAAAAAAACACCAGACGCCCCTAGAAGCAGCTGTAGAAAATGCCCAGTGTGTATGAGGCCTTAATGTTACAGTATTTTTTTTTTCTTTTTATTAAAGAAAAGATGTTGTTGAATGCAAGGGAATATGATTTTCACTGGGTGTATCTCCAGTTTAATTTCCAATAATTTGGCTTAATACATAAGATGAAAGCTCACCAAAGAATTTGGGGTGTATTATGAGTGATAATTGGGTGACATTATTTCTAAATATACCCCTAAATGTATTTCATTCTTAATAGTGATGATAATAAAGGAGATAAGTTCTCCTCACTGCAAATATAAAAAGGCTTTCACCCAACTTGAGCAGTCAAGATTTTTTATTGCTAGATTTGCTAGACTCTTTTACTTATTGGTCGATTTTGTTGTTCACATTGTTGTTGAAATTGCGATACTTTAGCACGATTTAAAAGCAACGGCTCAGTGCAATTTGCACCTCCGATTTCATTGCAGCTGGCGACTTTGTTTAACAGAAGTCTATGCAAGTCGCAATGAAATCGCAAAAAAGCAGTTCAGGCACCCTTTTCAAACTCGCTGCGACATAAGTAGCTGCAATTTGAACGGTTCCATTGCCGGCAATGGGGTGGGACTTGTTATGGGATTTGGAACATTGGAACAAATCGCATAAAAAAACACACCAGTGTGAATGAGGGCTTATTTTTATTTTTTTAAAATAGGGAAATATATGTTTTTTAGCACTGTTTACTGTTTTAGTTAAGAAACATCAAATCATAGTAAAAAACACAAAAAAAAAACAAAGCTCTACAATGTGCTGTCCCATAAAAAAAAATCAAGGCTATTTCTACATCCTTTTCAGACATGTTATCTATTACTCCTCAAAAATGGGTACACATGGGGCCAAAATCACCAGGAAATGGTCTGTTCTACAGAAGTCGGTCTTAAAGGCATGCTGGAGAACCAGCATCCAGCCCTCTTCTTTTTTTTTTAATTCTTTATTTATTTCAAAGTTTCAAATACACACATTATACTACAATATTACATTTAACCCTTCCCCCCCATCCCTCCCTTCCCCCCTCTCCCCCCTCCCCCGCCTCTACCCCGCAACCTCTTCCCCGGAACCTCTGTTTGATTCTAACCGTCCAATTGTTTAATCGTAAAAGTATCTTTACTATCTAGATATCTCCTCATAATATCTCCATGTCTTTTTGAAGTCCTCCCAGCTGGTCCATTTATCTCCCCCTTTACTCTGTTTGTCCTCGTCTTCCCCCCCCATTCTGCGCTCTCTCTTCTTTGCTGAGTATTAACCCGCAAGAACCATTCCCAAATTTGCGGACTATCTACTTCCATCCACTTTTTGGGAATCAAGTTCTTTGCCTCATTTAGTAGAGTGGGGATTATTGAGTTTCTGTACTGCCTCATGGGCATCTCTGTCCCATGGAACAGTACCACCCATGGATCCTCAAGAACGTCTTTTCCTGTTATAATTTTAATTAATGCGAGGATATGTTTCCAGTACCTTTTTATAGCCGGGCACTCCCACCATATGTGTGACATCGTTCCTATACCACCGCATCCTCTCCAACATGTAGGGGATTTATCTCTTTGTATTTTGCTCATTTTTACCGGGGTTAAATACCACCCCATAAGGCATTTATAATTAACTTCTGTGGTCTGACTATTCACTGCAGTCCCGTGTATTAGGTTTAAAATCCTATCACATCTGTTTATCGTGCAGGGAATCCCCAACTCCTCCTCCCATCGTTTGACACCTGGAGGGATACCCCCGCACCCCTCCTGTATTAATATTTTGTATATCCGTGACACATTGTGTCTAGTGGAAGGATTCATACAAATTTTCTCCATCATTGTGAGGTTCTCCCCGCCTCGGATTGGCTGTGACAATCCCCCCACGAAGTATTTCAACTGGATATATCTCCAAGTGTCAAGCGACATTAACTCCTTATTCTTCCTCAAATCGTGAAAAGTGCATAATTTACCTCTATTTGTGATATCCCTTAAACGTGCATCTCCTTTTTTAATCCAATTACCCCAGTGTTTGCTCCTCCCTGGTTCAAAAAAAACGTTGTCTTTTAAATTTATCAAGGGGGAGTTATAATCCCATTTTTTTTTTCTGTGAAGCCAATCCCAAATTTTCAAAGTGACTCGTGTAATTTCATGTGTTTCTTCAGAAATTTCCCTAAATTTTGGTGGGTTCCATATTACGTGACCCCAGTTTCTATTACTAAGTGCGTTTTCTATATCCACCCATCTCTTTCTTATTCCCTCTTTTGTCCATTCAGTGATTCTTGATAGTGATATTGCGTTAAAGTATTGTTCAAAATCTGGTAAGGCGAGACCTCCCTGCTTTTTCGACTTAGAAAGGATTTCTGCTGCGATACGTGGCTTTTTATTGGACCATATGAATTTGGAGATAATCCCTTTTAAAGTTCGGAAAAAGGCTTTGGGGACAGATATTGGGAGCATTTGGAATTTGTAATTTATTTTTGGGGCGATAATCATTTTAACCGCGTTAATTTTCCCCATCCATGACAGTGGGCTGTAACTCATCTTTTTTGTTTCCTTTCTGATCTCATCCAGGAGTGGTAGATAGTTTATCAAATACGTCTTCCTTAGCGTCCCAGCTAATTTTACTCCCAGATATGTTATGTTTTCTTTCCATGGAAACTGAAATTCTTTTGCTAGACGAGCTACTTCCATTTGGTTGATATTTATATTGAGGATCTCTGATTTAGACGGGTTGATTTTAAAATTAGAGACAGCGCCATATACCTTCAATACTTTCAGCAAGTTAGGTACGGATATTCGGGGGTTGGACAGGAAAAATAAGATATCATCCGCGAAAGCCGCGTACTTGTATGTCTCCTCTCCTACCTCAATCCCCTTTATATCCGGTGAATTACGTATGGTTGATAATAGCGGTTCCAGGGCGAGTACGAAAAGGAGGGGGGACAAAGGGCAACCCTGACGTGTTCCATTCCTCATAGAGAAAGGAAGTGAGAGTAGCCCGTTGACCCTAACCCTTGCCCTTGGTTGCTCGTATAATATCTTTATCCAGTCTATCATTCTTGATCCCATCCCCATTGCTTCTAACGTTGAGATCATGTGTCCCCAGTCTATCCTGTCGAACGCCTTCTCAGCGTCTATCGACAGGAAAAGACTGGGGACACCGCCCCCCTTAGCAGCCTGCATAAGGAGTAGCGCCCTAATCCCATTGTCCCTCCCCTCCCGCCCTGGGACAAATCCTGCCTGGTCTGGAAATATCAGTGCTGGCAACCTGCTCTTTATTCTGTTGGCCAAGACCTTCGCGAACAACTTGGTATCTGTATTCAGGAGGGCAATTGGGCGGTAGCTCGAACAAAGCGTTTTGTCCTTTCCCTCCTTCAAGATCAGTGTTATGGAGGCCATTAAGGCCTCTTTACCCATTCCCCTTTCTCCTCCCAAGGCGTTCCAATACCGGCAGAGTTTAGGCACCAGGATGTCTCGGTATTTTTTAAAGTAGGCTATAGAGAATCCGTCTGGACCCGGACTCTTGCCAGCAGAGGAACTCCTCAGGGCTTCATGGATTTCTGACTCCGTGATTGGTTCCTCCATATCACTGCTATCTTCTGGGGTCAGTGAGGGGATAGAACTGTTCCTTACAAAATTCTTGCACTCTTCTCGTTCGGCTTGTGATACAGGTTCGTCCGATTTTATATTGTATATGG
The DNA here is from genome assembly GCA_028564925.1 of Lithobates sylvaticus. Classification (NCBI taxonomy): domain Eukaryota; kingdom Metazoa; phylum Chordata; class Amphibia; order Anura; family Ranidae; genus Lithobates; species Lithobates sylvaticus. The sequence goes on along the minus strand of CM053031.1, from coordinate 108,881,118 downwards.
TTTCATAATAGGCTCTGAACTCCTCTGCTATATCTTTAGTCTGATTTACCATTAGACCCGTTTTGTTTTGTATTTTGTCTATATAGTTAAGTTCCCTCTTTTTTTTTAATAATCTTGCTAGGTGTTTGCTACTTTTATTTCCCCACAGGTGTCTTTCTCTATCTATTTTATGGAGCCATTTCCTTGCTTCTTGATCTATTTCAGTTTTTAGATCTTCTCTTTTGTTTAACAACCTGTGGTAGGTATCTGCTTTCCTAGCTATGTCGTCCCTATGTTCCTGTTCCAGCTCGTGAATTTCTCCCACCAATTTCGCTCGGCGCGCCTTTCTCTCTCTTTTTTTGCCCGCCCCTATGGAAATGAAAATTCCCCTAATGTAGGCCTTGTGGGCTTCCCAAAGGATGTTTAATGATGTCTCTCCTGTGTCATTGATTTCGAAAAAGGTTACTATTTCCCTGCGTATGGTGTCTTCCGTGATGGGGTCGGCTAGCAAGCTGTCGTTCAGGCGCCAGGAAGATCCGCGTATGCGCGTTCCAGGGAGTCTGATTGTCATTGATACTGGGGCATGGTCCGATAAGGACATTATTTCTATCTTAGATTCGACCACCTGGTCCAGGAATTTATGCTCGACCAAGAAGTAATCTAGGCGAGAATGCGTTCCATGTACTGGGGAAAAAAAAGTAAAATCCTTTACTTTGGGGTGCTGCACCCTCCACACGTCTATAAGTTGGTTTTGTCTAAGTTTAAATTTTATTTTCTTTAGTTGACGTTGGCTCTGGCTTCCTGATTTTGATGTAGTGTCCATCTTAGGGTCCCATCCAAAATTTAGGTCCCCTGCGATAATCACTTCTCCTGTCTGAAAACTTGCTAGGCGACCCAACACCTGAGACAAAAATCTAGTTGGATTTTTGTTTGGACTATAGATATTTACTAGCGTCAATATGCTCTCGCCTATTTTCCCTTTTATGAATATAAACCTCCCCTCCGGATCTAGGAGCCTTTCCATGATGACAAACTTGATCTTTTTAGCGAAGCCTATAGCCACCCCCTTCGCGCCCCTTATGGGGGAGTCTCCCTGGAACCACAATGGGAATTCGTGAGAAGCTAAACTTAACCCACTGTCTAGCGTCACGTGGGTTTCCTCTTCTGATCAGCGCTGGCAGCAAATGGCAGGAGGGCAGTCCTCCTATCTGAATACAATAGCTGCACCAACATTGTTTATTTTAATACGGCGATCTCTCACTGGGTTGAACGAAAAAAACGTATACAGTGTACCTAGCTTAACAAAAAACGACACCAAAGAACAAACAAAAGAACACACAGAACATAAACAAAAGACACCAGAACCAAAATTATAATGCCTTTTTAAAAGGCACATATTACAGAATAGATTTTGAACTTTTGATTAGTTACAGGCTGCTCTGGTTCCCAGATGGAAGAACAAAATTTTGCTTGGTGCTGTATTGAAATGCTGATTATGACCTATAACTGTGTGAAAACATGTCCCTCGTCAGGTTCAGCAGTTCAGTTGTCCTTGGACCAGAAGATGGTAATTCTAACTGCTGTCTTAGCTCAAATACAAGTCAGTCGAATAGAACTAGTGAACTGAAATTGCTCACGGCAGGCCAATATTTAAACACTATGGGTATACCAGAAAACTGGCTAGATAAATGCTAGAACTGTACCACAAATTTACTGTGCATTAGAAAGTATAGAAAGGATTATAAAAAAGGAGGGGGAAATGGAAAATTGTATCAAATACTTACCGTAATTTTCCTTTCCTGACGCCAAACCATGGCAGCATACTAGTGATATTATTGATGCCCGGCTAATGGCTGGATAGGGGGTAACTTTAGTGAATAACTTATTTCTGCTTGCTGCCTTTTCAGTTTGTAGAAGCACTTTGACTTTAGGTGTGCCTCTTATGAGAGGAGACTTACTGTATAAAGAGCGTTATTAAAACATAACAGTTATTACTTTCACTGTGCTTGCTTAGCCATACAGACTCCATGTTGTTAATGTCTTCACAGGTTTCTACATTCAAAGCTGGTAAACAAGCTTTTACAAAACTAATTTCCTGACGCCAACATGGCAGCATACTAGTGATAGAGCTCCGCCTCTTGACCACTCCCTCAGGACCAGTGAATAGCATAAATATAAGACCTAGTTAGGCCCCACCCCATTCTCTGTAATTAGCTACATACCGAAACGTATAAGGGTGGGACCATATGCTGCCATGGTTTGGCGTCAGGAAAGGAAAATTGCGGTAAGTATTTGATACAATTTTCCATTTTCCTGATGCCAACATGGCAGCATACTAGTGATAAATAACTAGGGTGGGATCTACTTGTCAAACCAATCTTCTAATTAGGATGAGACAGAGGACTGAATAGTCCTTCCTACAAAGTCCCCTGATGACAAGGCCCCCGGGTCTATTCCGTCAAGTTTGAGTAGGAATGTTGGAGCGACCGTGTACCCCTGTACAGATGGACACCATAGATTCTCTTAAATGTGTTGCCTATGAGGCTTTAACCGCTCTGGCGCTGCTGACGGAAGCTCGTGACCTCTATCCTATACACAACCAAGCCTGCTAGGATCCAGGCAGAAACCTCTTTCCCTTGATTCCCAACTGGAATGACAAAAGGTTTATTTAGATGACCTGAAAGGGACAATTCTGGAGAGATACTCCTTTAAAGTTCTGAAAATGAACAGTACGTGTGACTTTCCTGTGTGATGATCTGGAAAGTTAGGCAATGTCCAGCTATCTGTTACTACGTTTGATGCAGAATGATCTACAAGATCCAACTCTATTCTTTCTGGAAAGAAAGGTATATATTATATATAATTTTTTCTTTATTTTATTTATTTTTTTATTTTTTTACTTTGAAGCTCCAAGAGCTTGAATCTCTGATAACCTTCTGCTTTAAGTTTTTGTGATTGATACTGCTTTGTAAGTGATGGCTAAATGGATAAACGGATACGAGATCCAGCAACTGCAATAGATCTTTTCTTCCTTGGTGACCGACTCCTCACGACTGCCCTCAAAAGTTGTGCAAACTAAAGGATTCTTGGTCCTTTCAAATGTGTTATTGCCAATATAGCCCACACTCGTGAACTATGTGAGGATAGGCTAAGGCCTGGAGGAAGAATACAACAGCTGACACTGGAAGGGCAGTAGGATCAATGTCTTGCCCTACCAAGAAAAAAAGCAAACTTGTTCCAGAATTAGACCTAGATGTTGTAAGTAGAATGTCTTCTCACACACAACAAAATTAGAGATCACTCTGGAGTGAAACTGGAGCAACCGGAGTTGCCCATCCTCCCCCCTTAGTGCCCCTGCTTGCAGCCCCAGTCTGCGCATGTTATAGAGGGGAAATGTCTTCTGTATCCTGAAATGAATGGCCAGAGAAAACCAAGGGCCTCCTGGTCAATATGGAGAACTGGCTATGACAACTATGTTCTCCCTTGACAGCCTCAAGGGAAATCTCATTTACGGGAAATGTTGGGGAAAATATATAGGTTAGATTGCAGACCCAGGGAGAGACCAGAGCATCTGTCCCTTGCACCTTGGAGGAGGCCTGAGGAGGTCTGTCTGTGGTAGGCCCCACCTGTGGGCCAGCTGAGAGAAGACCTTGGATGTAGACCCAGGGGTGGTGCAAGGGTTTTTGACACCCTAGGCAAAAACCAATTTTTTCACCACCATTGGCTCCACCCCCTTTTCACTGTCCATGTGACAGAAAGCGGCGCTATACAGAAAGCATTGGCTCTGCTTCCTCTAGCGCTGTCTCCAGTGCTGCGCTTCTAATTACACTACCGGTCAGACTTAGTTAGTGGTATTCTGCAGCCTGCAGAGCATGCAGACGCGGAGGGAAACCAGTGGCCGAGCGCCCCTAGGCAGCAGTGTGCCCTAGGTGGCTGCCTAGTTTGCCTAGTGGTAGCACCGGCCCTGTGTAGACCCACTCGTGCTCTGGGAAGCTTGTATTCGTTCAAAAGAAAAATATGCCGGGAGGTAAACTGCTTCCTGAAATTTTGCTGGTGATCTGCCCCAGGTGTTATGGGTTTCACCTCTCCCAATAGCATATTGCTGCAGAGTTTCATACTGGAGCTGAATATAGGCGACTGCTGCCCTGTTGCTAAACTGCAGGGAGATTGGTCCTCCTTGACTCTGTGTAGTAAGGCCAAAGTGCATAAAAGGGCTGTTTGAACCCACAGCGCATTCAAGATTATCCTCCTTGGCTAGGAAGCTCCGATTGCCTTGACCGAAAGTCCCTCGCAATGCATCTACCCGGCTGTCTTGCAGACCTGATTTGTAGCAATTCTCCAGTCTAAAAGGTCCTAACGGACCGAGACATCCTTAAGTTCTTTTCATCACCGCTGAGCGCTACTCATACTGAGTAACACTTATTAACTGTGTTCTATCCTGTTTCCTCCCTTGCACTAAGAATTCTAGATGCAATTTGCGCAGGTGCCCATGCACCCCAGGAATCATCTATATGCATGCTGACGTTGTGCCCAGATGGCAGGCACTGAGAAGCCATCAAACAAGCGGAAGTATTCATCCTCAGAAATCTATTCCTGACTATCACCCCTTCCTCTGATTGAAATAAAACAGAGGAACTAGCAGAGCACCCCCGGGTACACCAACCATTGGGATGGAGAAAGTTGGCTTTGTTTTCCCTCTAAGGTGTGAGGCTGATGATCCAGCAACAGCCTCCAGGCATGTGGTTATACTGTTTAATGGACTCTGTCTTAAAGAACTCATAGAGGGCCCCACAGGGTTCAACCTCTTCCGATCTGCAACTGGACACTAACCAACATCTCCTGCGAACCCCAAACAGGATTGGGTAGAAAACGTGCAAACCCTCTTGAGTCTGAAGTGTCTGTAAGCAATGTAGCAGTCCACCCACTGTTGTGGTGGACTTGGCAGCTTCGTGGAAGAGAGGAGCAGTGAGGAATCTCCCGAAGTGACCATGAGTGTCTGATACCTTCATCCAACATGCCGTCCAGAAACCAGTGAAGCGTGCCTTCTAGGTCTTACCTTAAGAGTCTGGGCATGCACATGTGTGACTGGCTCACTTATCCCCCCAGAAGTCTGCACCAAGACACAAGCCAGACCCTCGGCATCCACTGTCACAAAAATCTAATTTTTGGCAATACACTTCTAATAGGAAAACATATCTAAAGGGATGCAGACCCTGACACTCTCCTCAGAGTCCTGCAGGTGCAGCAACTGGTTGATGAGTTGTCAACATCCCTCCACATAGAGTGGGTTGTAAGGCATAGTAGGTGCAGAGCATGTCTTTGGATTGTGTTGAGAAACCCACACAGGGAGAAGAAATAAACATCAAAACAAGTATTAGCATGTTGGGGAATTGAACCAGCAACCCCAGTGCTACTAGACAGAATTGTCACCCACTTAGCCAGCAGGCAGCCTCTGCAAAGTAGATTCATGGGCACCAGACACCTGTGATTTTGAATCATGCATCAGGGTTTCAGTCCACCTGAGACCCGGACATATTACCCAGACCTGGCTGTGGCTCCCCAAGTAACCGAGATAGTCATATACAAAACTGTTGCTGTTGTAGGTGGCTGTTTGGCCTCACTGAAAGATGATGATGTCAGCAAGGGCAATTTGGCCACTAGAGCGCTCTGTGCATTACATTACTACTCTCCTTGGGGCACCCAAATGTGTCTGTGCAACGCCAACCTGGCAGACTCCCAGACTACTACAGGACAGCCACGCGGGGAAAAGCATCCAGCAAGATGCCACATCTGCACGTGAACAAGTACGCTATCTCCTATGGCAACAGTCTCCAATACAAGTGTAACAGTTGCTCCGGGTAATTAAGGCAAGTCCAAAACAGAATCTTGTGCCATTCTTATCAATAATAAAGACATTTTGGCATTACCTGTTAACTGCATACTTCTCCAGGCAGTGTCTACTCACCAGCCTTCCAGGCATAGATACTGCGCCACAGGCCCTGCAGACATATTGCTGGGGCGCTGGCTCTGGAGAAGAGAAGCAAAGACGTCTTCCTTGGAGCTCTTCTCTTGAGTGGGAGCGCCATCCGGGCTATGCTTCTCTGAAGAACGTCCACCTTGCCTTGGCCCGGCCATCTTGAGAGCGTGGGCGTGCGGGGCTGAAGCAAATCAAAGCCAATCCGCATGAGAGGGCACTCTTTTTCCTGAAAACTTACCAATATGGTGGTCCCCACCCTAGTTGTTGAGGGTCTTTATATGAGCGGTAACTGACTCTTTATCTGAGGAGAAATGGGACGGCCAGCTGAGGTGAGGATAGCTGAAAAGTGTATAAAAAGATATAGGAGAAAGGATTCCACTTTCCTTCTTCCTTCTTCTTTTTTTTTAATCTACATATACTTACATATGTACACATATACAAACATACCTACACACATATAGGGTCAGTCTGGGGCGGGTTAGGAAAGGGTTAATTAAAGAGGGTAAGAATCTTCAGCCCTGATTACTGTCAGCTGAGCTGAAGATGTCAGAGGAGTTGTGTGTTTGGAGAGAGAGAGAGACACACACAGAAGTCAATGTAAGGATTCATTTGCTGGGTGAGTAAAAACATATATATAAAAAAAAACTGTATCTCAGACTAGAGCCATGTACTTTGTCTATATATCAGCCTGTTGGTTAAAGAGACTGAACCTTTCCTATCTCTGCACCTGTGTGACAAGACAAGCCTGTCTTTTTCTTCTGTTTGGTTTGCTGAATAAAGCCATTTTTATTTTACTGAACTGGCCTTTCACCCCTCTGATCCCCTACAATGCATACATGTATTTATATACACCCCACACATATGCATACCCACACATCCACATACAATTTATTTTTATTTTTTAAACGTGTATATACATATACACATACCCATATCACATATACATATATACATACCTATACACACACATGCAACACCTGCATAGGACAGCAGGGAATGGGAAAGGTAATGAAGGACATGAAGGAGACATAAGGGGCTAAGAGAGAGATAAAGCATAGCTGGCCCCCCCCATATTCCACAAGTGCTGCAGTTATCAATTTTAAAAGCAGATTTCGTTCCTTAAGAGGAAACACTGCAGGGACCCCAATAAGACCCAGAGAAGGGGTTCCCAGGCTTTTTAGCGCATGTTAGCAGCCTGAGCACTGGGACTTCGCACTGGGAGAGGCTTGAACCCAGCCGGATGCTGCACAGAGGCAGAGGGGGGGACATAGTACTGCTTTCTCTTCTCTGATGCGTTGAGGTATGAGGAAAAAAAGAAGAATGGGGTGGGGCCTAACTAGGCCTTATATTTATGCTATTCACTGGTCCTGAGGGAGTGGTCAAGAGGCGGAGCTCTATCACTAGTATGCTGCCATGTTGGCATCAGGAAATTCGTTTTGTAAAAGCTTGTTTACCAGCTTTGAATGTAGAAACCTGTGAAGACATTAAAAACATGGAGTCTGTATGGCTAAGCAAGCACAGTGAAAGTAATAACTGTTATGTTTTAATAACGCTCTTTATACAGTAAGTCTCCTCTCATAAGAGGCACACCTAAAGTCAAAGTGCTTCTACAAACTGAAAAGGCAGCAAGCAGAAATAAGTTATTCACTAAAGTTACCCCCTATCCAGCCATTAGCCGGGCATCAATAATAGACCATATGTATTTATTTATTTTACAAGCAAAGTTTTTTGCACAAATGTTATATAAATTAAAGTGGTTCTAAAGCCATAACGTTTTTCACCTTAGAGAGGTAGTAAACTGCTGGGTGCATTTTTTTTTTTTGTAAACATGAAAGGAAATGTCATGATGTGCTAGTATACATCTCACGACACACTGTCACCGCTGAAGGTGCTCTCATCTTCACCTGGTCTTCCTTCTGGGGTCCTGGATGTCGACTTTGTGAGTGGTCGGAGACGTGATGACATCACTCCCGCGCTGCTGTTTATGGAACAGGACTCTGAAGGAACAATTCGGGTGGGCGTTCCTTCAGAGTGCATGCACCGGTAACTTCACTGGCTGCATCTTCAGTAAATATCTCTTAAACGGTGCATGTTTAGGAGGTATTTACAGAACCTATAAGTAAGCCTTATTATAGGCTTCCCTATAGGTAAAATTCATGCATGGGAGTTTACTCTCACTTTAATGCATTCTATGCATTAAGGTGAAATACCTTCTGTGCTATAAAATCCCTCCGAGTCCCCCCCTTATACTTACCTGAACCCGATCCGATCCCGTGATGTGCACTATAGCAGTGACTCTCGCCACTGTCTCCTTCCTCCCTGGGCAGATTCATAGCTCCCGTTACTGTCAATCAAATACTGTGCCACATGACCGGGGTGTAGGGCCGCGACGCCCGCTCTGTGTCAATAGACGCAGACAGGGTGGCTCGGAAGTAAGCGCGCATGGGTTCCCCCATGGAAAGTGGTTTTCCATAGGGGTACTTGCCAAAGAATAGGAGCCTGGAGCACTGGCGGGTGACCCCAGCAGAAGAAGATTGGGGCTGCTCTGTGAAAAACTGTTGTACAGAGCAGGTAAGTATACCATGTTTGTCATTTTAATAATAATTAAAAAAAAAACAATGAAGCTTTAATGCCGCTTTAACAAAAGGGGAAACTCTGCTGGATTTGGTCATCCTGATAGATTAGATATCATAGCAAATGGATAAAAACATTTAGGCTACAGTGACTGCAAATCTTTTAATATTTGACTTAGTATTCATGCTGTAGACTGCTTTTATAGTGTAAATGTTTCTAGGAATAAAAAGAAGCACTGGTGGCTAAAAATCTAAATGTTACATATATTATTTATATTATACAGGGAGTTTATGAAAGAACATTGTAAACATTGTAAACAATCAATTATTAGCTTCAGTCCTTTTAGTGAAAGAACATGTACAGATAGGGGTTAATATACTAAGGGGGTACAGCCTGCCCATTTAGGATTTGTACTCTGGATGCTTAAGACTTTCATGCCGATGTAACATGCCGATGACGATGTGTATATGCGGCCTCACTGGACTGGGCTTTTTCTGTAGGGCCGCATATATGTGTATACAGGGCATTCTTGTATATTGCTGTGGTTATGCATACTTCAATGTAGGTTAATGGACATTGCTATGGACATTGCTATGGTTCTTAATCTAGAGCCATCTAGTGGCCAAATACGGGCAATGCACTTGTATATATTTATTTCTGAACAACCTAAAAGACTTATGCCGCGTACACACGTTCGGACTTTGTCCGCTGGACCTAATCCAGCGGACAAACCGAGGGGGTAACTTGCCCACACACGCCTGGACTTCCGAGCGTGTGACTTGACCACACACGCCCGGACTTCTCAGGCAGACAATCCGCGGGAAAAAGTCTGCGGGACTTTTGAAAATGAACGGACTTGCCCACACACGGAGCAGTCCGTTCATTTAGAACGTAACTGCAGGTAGACGGGGCTAGCGAAGGCAGTGAATGCTGCCGCACTAGCCCCGTCACCTGGCATGGATTTAAAGGGAATCCCCACGCCGAAAAAACGGCGTGGGGGTCCCCTCCAAAGCCATCTCAGACCCTTATCCGAGCATGCAGCCCGGCAGGCCAGTGCCCTCAACATGGGGGGTGCCCTGGGGAAAGGGGGGCCGTGCGGCCCCCCCACCCCAAAGCACCTTGTCCCCATGTTGATGCTCTTCCCGACAACCCTGGTCGTTGGTTGTCGGGGTCTGCGGGCGGGGGCTTATCGGAATCCGGGAGCATCCTTTAATAAGGGGGCCCCCAGATCCCGGCCCCCCACCCTATGTGAATGAGTATGGGGTACGATGTACCCCTACCCATTCACCTAAGATGTAAAGTGTAAAGAAAAAAACCACACAATTTAAAAAAAATATTTTATTGCACTGCTCCGGGGGTCTTCTTCCGTCTTGGGGGTCTTCTCGCTGGACTCCTCCGCTATTTACCTAGCTCTTTTACCGAGCAGAGGAGGCCGGCTACCTTCTTCATCGTCGACGCCGTCGTCTGGGGGTCTCGATCCGCCTTCGGGGGTCTTCCGGGGTCTCTTCTGTTCTTGCCGCTGCGCCACCTTCTTCTTCTTCTTCTTCTTCCTCTTCCGATGTTGACCCGTCGCTCTCTCTGGCCGGAATGCCAGAGCCGCGCTGTGCTGGGACTTATATAGGGACAAGGGGACAGGGTCACATGCTCATGTCACATGGTGACCCCGCCCCCCTGTGATGTCACAGTCCCAGCATCCTCCGGGACTGTGACATCACAGGGGGGCGGGGTCACCATGTGACATGAGCATGTGACCCTGTCCCCCTGTCCCTATATAAGTCCCAGCACAGCGCGGCTCTGGCATTCCGGCCAGAGAGAGCGACGGGTCAACATCGGAAGAGGAAGAAGAAGAAGAAGGCGCAGCGGCAAGAACAGAAGAGACCCCGGAAGACACCCGAAGGCGGATCGAGACCCCCAGATGACGGCGTCGACGACGAAGAAGGTAGCCGGCCTCCTCTGCTCGGAAAAAGAGCTAGGTAAATAGCGGAGGAGTCCGACGAGAAGACCCCCAAGATGGAAGAAGACCCCCTGGAGCAGTGCAATAAAATATTTTTTAAAAATGGTGTGTTTTTTTTCTTTACACTTTACACCATAGGTGAATGGGTAGGGGTACATCGTACCCCATACTCATTCACATAGGGTGGGGGGCCGGGATCTGAGGACCCCCTTATTAAAGAGGGCTCCCAAATTCCGATAAGCCCCCACCCACAGACCCCGTCAACCAACGGCCAGGGTAGTCGGGAAGAGGCCCTTGTCCTCATCAACATGGGGACAAGGTGCTTTGGGGTGGGGGGGCCGCACGGCCCCCCTTTCCCAGGGCACCCCCCATGTTGAGGGCACGCGGCCTGGTATGGCTCAGGAGGGGGGGCGCTCGCTCGTCCCCCCCCTTTTCCTGGCCTGCCGGGCTGCGTGCTCGGATAAGGGTCTGAGATGGATTTGGGGGGACCCCCATGCCATTTTTTCGGCGTGGGGATTCCCTTTAAATCCATGCCAGGTGACGGGGCTAGCGCGGCGGCATTCACTGCCTTCGTTAGCTTCGTCTACCTGAAGTCACGTGCTAAATGAACAAACTTTCCGATTGTCGGCAAGTCCGTTCATTTCCAAAAATCCGGCGGACTAGCATACTAATGGCGGGATTTCCGCCGGACTGCCAAGTCCAGCGGATAATTTTAAAACAAAACTTAAAACCTAGTCCGCCGGACTTTTGGCGCCAAAAAGTCCGCCGGCGCCCACACACGGGGGGATTGTTCGGCGGACTCGAGTCCAGCGGACAATCGCGTGGGAAAGTCCCTTTGTGTGTACGAGGCATTATACAGGAAGTGACTGTTTGATTCATGAGTTTGACCTTGTTACCCAGGAGTCTGTGTGACCTACCCATGAACACTCTCTTACGCAGAGCATGCTGGATAGGTGATAAAAGGAACCTGAGCGGCCATTTTAGATCTCCTGGGATCACGTTGCCTGCCTGTGCGGATCTGTGAGGAGGCTCCCCGGAGACAGCGACAGACAGTCAGTTGTTTGCAAGGTGACCTTACAGCGCCTGAGAGACGGTGACCAGATTGACAAGGCCCAGAGACACTCATTGGAGTATCGGAGGACCGGATCCATCCAGCAGAGCGGTACAGAACGTCTGGCCCAGCTGACCGAGAAGCAAGCTGCAGTTACCGGATCGAAGTCATCACACAAAACTCCGATCCAGTTGGTGAGCGGGTTACGGCCCACTGTTTGTTAACTTGTTACACGCAGTTAGATTCACTTACAGGCCGCTGGAATCTGCAGTTCCACGGAGGAGTAACAGAGCAACTGACACTGAGCAGGCTTGAGGCCTACTTCACTTTAGTGCCCAAGCGTTGTATATAAGTTCTTGCAGTTACACCCGGAGCACCCTGAGCTAACTCCTCACACACCTTGGATAACAAAAATCAGAGGAGTCATTTTTAGCTAGGGAAGAAAGAAGATACGGGAGAAAGTACTTTCAGTGAGGCCTCACGTATAACTTTTAGCCTGGGTTCACACCAGTGCGGTGCAAATTTAATGTTCAGCGTGACTGCACTGAAACGTCGGCTGTTCTGCGGTTTGTCAGCATTTTAGGTGAGAATCAGCTGCAAATTCATTAGTAACCCTTTCTGTCTAATTAGAGTTGCTAATTTTTAGCTAGCCAAGCACTTTTTCTGATTGTCTGGCTGCTAATAAAACCTGGGATGTTTGTGTACACTTCCTGGTTGTCCAGGAGTCTGTAGTGTGTGTTTTGTGTTTCTTTGCAAAATGTGTGCTGCTCTGCCTATGATAATGCCAACAGTTGTTGCTGCAACAGCAGCAATCTTGCTTGAAGAAGAGAATAGGAGAAGGATGAGGAGAAGAAGAAGATACTGGGTTCATCCCATCATTGCAAATCGTGAAGAGAGAGGCCAGTTCATGATCTTGTATGGGCACCTCCGTGGGCATGAAGAAAAAAAAATTAATTTCACACGCATGTCAATAAGTAGGTCAGTCATTTTTCATCCAAACCATACTTTATTTGTAGCCATTGATGTATAGTGTGTTTTATATTTTCAAGACACAAGTCCATCCAGTCTAACCTATGTGTGATTATGTCATTCTAAGATTATTGTAACTAATAAGCGTTGTCCCCCCCCCCCCCCCACAAAATACAAACTGTACATTATTTGAGCATGCAGCCTAAAGGGCACAAAATGAGCGCTCTTAACATGTGTTTTTGGATATTTTACCCCCCAAACACCTTGGCCCCAATTTGCCGGTGACAAGGTGCTTTGTGGGTGGTGGTGTTGCCACGCAGCTTTGTTTAGTATTTTTTGATCAGAGAATTGTTATTGTTTAATTCAAAGGCCAGTGGCTTATTCTCTGTTGAAATGAGACCCATATGCAATTTTTTTTTTTACACTTATTTAACCATAATTATATTGTAACTAAGGATGCATGCCTTGTTATCAGAAATAATGTCCTTAACCACTTACCTTACTCTTTTTTCTACCGTAGGCCCAAATGTTTTTCACACATGTATGTATTAATTTTATATTTTTTGACTTCGTTTTGACGAATTGCTTGGCTTAATCTCCCTTCGCTTGGAGCGTCAGAACACGTGCTTCAGAACAAGTATACAGCCTGCTGAAAGATTATTGATCACATTAAGGTAATTTTCCGCACTGATGTCCTTTGTCATGTGATTTATTGACCATGTACAGTGGTGTGAAAAAGTGTTTGCCCCCTTCCTCATTTCCTGTTCCTTTGCATGATTGTCACACTTAAGTGTTTCGGAACATCAAACCAATTTAAACAATAGTCAAGGACAACACAAGTAAACACAAAATGCAATTTGTAAATGAAGGTGTTTATTATTAAAGGTGAAAAAAAATCCAAACCATCATGGCCCTGTGTGAAAAAGTGATTGCCCCCCTTGTTAAAACATACTATAACTGTGGTTGTCCACACCTGAGTTCAATTTCTCTAGCCACACCCAGGCCTGATTATTGCCACACCTGTTCACAATCAAGGCATCATTTAAATAGGAGCTGCTTGACACAGTAAGATCCTTAAAAGCTACACATCATGCCGAGACCCAAAGAAATTCAGGAACAATTGAGAAAGAAAGTAATTGAGATCTATCAGTCTGGAAAGGGTTATAAAGCCATTTCCAAAGCTTTGGGAATCCAGCGAACCACAGTGAGAGCCATTATCCACAAATGGCGAAGACATGGAACAGTGGTGAACCTTCCCCGGAGTGGCCGGCCGCCCAAAATTACACCAAGAGCGCAGCGACGACTCATCCAAGAGGTCACAAAAGACCCCACAACAACGTCCAAGGAACTGCAGGCCTCACTTGCCTCAGTTAAGGTCAGCGTTCATGCCTCCACCATCAGGAAAAGACTGGGCAAAAATGGCCTGCATGGCAGAGTTCCAAGGAGAAAACCACTGCTGAGCAAAAAGAACATCAAAGCTCGTCTCAATTTCTCCACAACACATCTTGATGATCCCCAAGACTTTTGGGACAACATTCTGTGGACCGATGAGACAAAAGTGGAACTCTTTGGAAGGTGTGTGTCCAAGTATATCTGGCGTAGAAGGAACACTGCATTTCAGAAAAAGAACATTATACCAACAGTAAAATATGGTGGTGGTAGTGTGATGGTCTGGGGCTGTTTTGCTGCTTCAGGACCTGGAAGACTTGCCGTGATAAAAGGAACTATGAATTCTGCTGTCTACCAAGAGATCCTGAAGGAGAATGTCCGACCATCTGTTCGTGTACTCAAGCTGAAACGAACTTGGGTTCTGCAGCAGGACAATGATCCTAAACACACCAGCAAGTCCACCACTGAATGGCTGAAGAAAAACAAAATGAAGACTTTGGAGTGGCCTAGCCAAAGTCCTGACCTGAATCCTATTGAGATGTTGTGGTATGACCTTAAAAAGGCCGTTCATGCTCGAAAACCCTCTAATGTAACTGAATTAGGACAATTCTGCAAAGATGAGTGGGCCAAAATTCCTCCAGGACGCTGTAAAAGCCTCATTGCACGTTATCGCAAACGCTTGGTTGCAGTTGTTGCTGCTAAGGGTGGCCCAACCAGTTATTAGGTTTAGGGGGCAATCACTTTTTCACACAGGGCCATGATGGTTTGGATTTTTTTTCACCTTTAATAATAAACACCTTCATTTACAAATTGCATTTTGTGTTTACTTGTGTTGTCCTTGACTATTGTTTAAATTGGTTTGATGTTCCGAAACACTTAAGTGTGACAAACATGCAAAGGAACAGGAAATGAGGAAGGGGGCAAACACTTTTTCACACCACTGTAATCTAATGTTTTTTTATGTTTTTTTACCTGGGTATTTGTAAAAATATGACGGCACAAAAAATGGTGGAATAATTATTTATTCACGTATCATAAAATATGAAAAAAATATAAAATTTACCCATGTATAAAACATAAATTAACTCTGAAATAACTTAAAAAATAAACTTGCCTGTCAAGTAAGCCTCTTCCATGTTGTTTTATCAAAATGTGTCATCTTGGTCCTTAACCTTAAACAGACCTCATCACAGATTCTGATATGTTTTTGGCAAAGGGGCCTCATAGGAGTGTTGAGTTGCAGAAGCTGGGTCATCACTGGCAGTGTGGGGAGCAGGCCTAGCCTCCTCATGTTGACTTGGAACATACATACCCTGAGTTTGGGGGGGGGGGCCTAATTGAAGGAAGTGGGGATGGGATGGGATAGGGAAGGTTACTGTGTGGCACTTCATATCTAGAGATTGGCTTATCATAACTTGAGGGATATGATGGTGGATTATAGGGGTAAGGATGGTGTTGCTGCTCAGGGTAGTGCATGTATCTTGGGTAGTTAAGGGGAGGTCTTGGTTGGGGCACATTTGGGTATTTAAATGCAGCTTCCTCCTGTGGCTGGGAGAAGGAGTGCAGCATTTTTTCTATATTTTTTCGCATTTCATAGTAACGCTCTGGGGTACCTTTTTAATTAGTGGGACAAAACTGAGTGCCAGGATTGTATCGGGACATAAAAATGCATCCACCTTTTCTGTCATGTTTTTTAACATTTCTAATAAGCGCTCACTTAGGTCAGGTTGGGATAGTGCTGGGCGCCTCCGTGGCACTTTGCCAGGCTGAACAATGTGTGCAGGAGCAGAGGATGTCCCAGGGACAGCCTCTGCCACTGCACATTGTTCATCTGGATTAGTTTCCCAGAGATTGGAAGATGTTTGGATTAGTGCTAAATCCTCTGTGTCTTCTGGAACATCAATGGGTGCTTCCTCCTCTGTTTGTTGTTCTGGTTCTTCATCAAAAACATCTTGCTCCTCCCAACTAGATTCTGTCCTGTTTTATATTGTAAAAATGTAATCAATTAACTAGGCATATTCATTGTTAACAGATTGTGCGATACATAGATGATCTAGATGAAAACTTACTCCCTCATCTCCACAATGGGTTGCAGAAAATCCAAGTCCCTGGCAAACATATAGGGTACCCTAGGCGCTGCCCCCGAGCCACTCCTTGTTTCTTTGAGGTGCCGCATATATTTTCTGTAAGCATCACGCATGCTACGCCATCTTGTCTGTAAGTAGTGCACTGAAAAATATATAACAACATATTTTTTTTTTTATAGGTAATTAGCAACAGGAAATTCCTTTGGAAGTTTGCACTATGAATTCAAGGTTGGAAAATCAACGATTAATGGCATTGTTCAGGATACCTGCCTAGTCATATGGGAAGAACTGAAGGATATGGTTATGAAGAAGCCCAAAAAACAAGAATGGTTGATGGTAGCAGACCTATTCTGGGAGCGTTGCAACTTCCCCAACTATCTTGGAGCCATTGATGGCAAACATGTACGCATCCTCCAGCCTCCATCTAGTGGGAGCCAATATTTTAACTATAAAAAATATTTTTCGTTGGTATTAATGGCAGTGGCAGACGCAAATTATACATTTATTTATATTGATGTAGGTTCTTATGGCAGCAGCTCAGATTCTAGTGTATTTTCACATTCCTCATTTGGCCGCATGCACTATACAATACACTAGACTTGCCCAATGATTGTCTCCTGCCAGGGACTACAGGGCCTCTCCTCCCACATGTACAGTGGTGTGAAAAAGTGTTTGCCCCCTTCCTCATTTCCTGTTCCTTTGCATGTTTGTCACACTTAAGTGTTTCGGAACATCAAACCAATTTAAACAATAGTCAAGGACAACACAAGTAAACACAAAATGCAATTTGTAAATGAAGGTGTTTATTATTAAAGGTGAAAAAAAATCCAAATCATCATGGCCCTGTGTGAAAAAGTGATTGCCCCCCTTGTTAAAACATACTATAACTGTGGTTGTCCACACCTGAGTTCAATTTCTCTAGCCACACCCAGGCCTGATTATTGCCACACCTGTTCACAATCAAGGCATCACTTAAATAGGAGCTGCTTGACACAGTAAGGTCCACCAGAAGATCCTTAAAAGCTACACATCATGCTGAGACCCAAAGAAATTCAGGAACAATTGAGAAAGAAAGTAATTGAGATCTATCAGCCTGGAAAGGGTTATAAAGCCATTTCCAAAGCTTTGGGAATCCAGCGAACCACAGTGAGAGCCATTATCCACAAATGGCGAAGACATGGAACAGTGGTGAACCTTCCCAGGAGTGGCCGGCCGCCCAAAATTACCCCAAGAGCGCAGCGACGACTCATCCAAGAGGTCACAAAAGACCCCACAACAACGTCCAAGGAACTGCAGGCCTCACTTGCCTCAGTTAAGGTCAGCGTTCATGCCTCCACCATCAGGAAAAGACTGGGCAAAAATGGCCTGCATGGCAGAGTTCCAAGGAGAAAACCACTGCTGAGCAAAAAGAACATCAAAGCTCGTCTCAATTTCTCCACAACACATCTTGATGATCCCCAAGACTTTTGGGACAACATTCTGTGGACCGATGAGACAAAAGTGGAACTCTTTGGAAGGTGTGTGTCCAAGTATATCTGGCGTAGAAGGAACACTGCATTTCAGAAAAAGAACATTATACCAACAGTAAAATATGGTGGTGGTAGTGTGATGGTCTGGGGCTGTTTTGCTGCTTCAGGACCTGGAAGACTTGCCGTGATAAAAGGAACTATGAATTCTGCTGTCTACCAAGAGATCCTGAAGGAGAATGTCCGACCATCTGTTCGTGTACTCAAGCTGAAACGAACTTGGGTTCTGCAGCAGGACAATGATCCTAAACACACCAGCAAGTCCACCACCGAATGGCTGAAGAAAAACAAAATGAAGACTTTGGAGTGGCCTAGCCAAAGTCCTGACCTGAATCCTATTGAGATGTTGTGGTATGACCTTAAAAAGGCCGTTCATGCTCGAAAACCCTCTAATGTAACTGAATTAGGACAATTCTGCAAAGATGAGTGGGCCAAAATTCCTCCAGGACGCTGTAAAAGCCTCATTGCACGTTATCGCAAACGCTTGGTTGCAGTTGTTGCTGCTAAGGGTGGCCCAACCAGTTATTAGGTTTAGGGGGCAATCACTTTTTCACACAGGGCCATGATGGTTTGGATTTTTTTTCACCTTTAATAATAAACACCTTCATTTACAAATTGCATTTTGTGTTTACTTGTGTTGTCCTTGACTATTGTTTAAATTGGTTTGATGTTCCGAAACACTTAAGTGTGACAAACATGCAAAGGAACAGGAAATGAGGAAGGGGCAAACACTTTTTCACACCACTGTATTTGTCGGAGATGAAGCGTTCTCACTTTCTCAGAACATGCTCAGGCCTTTTTCAAGTAGCACTCTGACAACTGAAAAAAGAGTGTTCAAGTACAGGCTGACTAGGGCACGATGAGTAGTAGAATGTGCATTTGGAATTCTTTGCAATAAGTGGAGATTCATGCATACTTCTATCAACCTCAGTATTGATCATGCGATCAGTGTGATTAAAGCAGCCTGTGCACTGCACAACTATGTGCGTGAACGAGATGGCTATCTTTTTGAGGATTCCCTGAGCCATAACATGGAGGCAGCACATTTGAATATTACCAGGGGCACCACTACTTGTACACTTATTCGTGATGAATTTATGATTTTTTTTTGTCACCAGCTGGGGAGGTTCCTTGGCAGATGAATTCTATTGACTAAAAACAAATATGTATTTGTTTTATTTTTGTAAAAGCATGATAATATAATGCTAAGTGTGCTGTATGAAAACTGTTTGCTGTAATTTTGGCAATGACAAATAAAACTTTTTTATCTCACATTTGTGGTGTATATCATATTGCTAACCTTACAAATTCTAAGACTATGCATTTATTTAGGGACTTCTCCGTCACTATTGTAGCGGGGTTCTACCCCTTTTAGGCTTAGAGACTACATCTCCCATGATTCCCCAGGCCCCAGGGCTGCTGACTTCCGCCCGGGAGGCTGCTGGGGGAGATTGTAAAAGGGAAGAGCGGAGACCGCCTCTTCCTCTTGGGACACTTCCTCTTCTGAGGCCTGCCTCTGCTGACAGAGCGTGTGACGCGGAGACTGCAGCCAGCAGAGACACCTGTGCGGACCGGAGCTGAAGGCCTGAAGCCTGGGCCTTGCAGCCGATGGAGTGAGACTCTCACCCCTCAGAGTCCACAGCAGCGGAGCGGAGACTTCCCCTTACTGTCGGTCGGACGGAGCTGATGACCGGAGTTCAGGGCTGTGACTGAGGAGACCGGACGCCGCCATTGAAGAGACCAGAGCCGCTATTAGAGGGACCGGATCGGAGGACGGTACCCCAAGGATTGGTGAGAGAGCCGGAAGGCTCATCCTGCATTGACACACACGTTTTATGCCTACTGAACTGCCTAGGCGCAATTTACCTCAGAGCAGCAATGTTACTTTTGTGGATTACAAATGACACCATTTAAAGCTACATGTGCACCACCTCTACAGATTTATTGCCGGTGAAGAACACTGTACTAGTACAAGGACTGAGCTCTATTGCTAGGGATCAGGCCTGGTCCATTAGGTAGGCGCAGATAGATTTATTGCACCTCAGGGGTGTATAGCAGACGGTCGCCACACTTGGCGCTCCGTTTCCCCATTGTTAGATTGATATACCTGTGTACATGTTAAAGTGCATATTGCAGGGACCTGCTAAAGTATTGTAAGATATATGTTCAAATGCATGTTGCTATTTCTTTTTTCCTTACTGACAAAGTAAAGCCAGTTATTCTTATCTCAGCAGTCTGCTTGTGAGTTCATACCAATTACACTTAGAGTATAAGCTAAGTTTTATGTGCATAGGGACGTACCCCTTTACTAACTGTGCCAGAGCGGGTAGAGCCAAATTGCCGGGGGTTGGTGGAGCTGTACTCAGGGACCCAAAACAAACCAGCGGCTCTCTTAACTGGGGGTAGCGCTACACTATATAAAGCTGTTATGTGCACAATGTTTACAACATGTGGCCTGGTATAGATTTGGGGGTGACCATATGCTGTTTTTTAAAATATAATAAATTAAATAAATGTACACCATATCAAAAATACAGGACAGCATCTACAGGTAGTGAAAGGTAATAAAAAAAACTTACATTTGTCAGCCTGAACTTGTGAAGAGCACCTGCTCCACTCTGGCAAGAGGTCTCTGGCAATTTCCTGCTATGCACGTTTTTTTATAAGGCTGTCCTTATATTTTGGATGCCGGGTGTCATAAATCATAGGTTTCTCCCTCACAAGTCTGATCAACTCCTCACAATCTATAGATTATTTTGCATTTGATGCCGCTTTTCGTCCTCTTTTTGCCATGCTGGTTCCAGTCCGGATTTCAAAAGACACAGGGGAGGAACAGGAAGAGGGGAAGGTGTTGGAGTGGCGCGAATTTCTGTTCACAACGCAAGCCAGCTGCGAATCAGATGCGTGCTCATAGAAGATAATGGGCCTGAATTCGCACCTGAGCCGCACCGCACTGGCCAAAAGACGCACACGGTTTTTATGCAATGCGCAGTGCGCATGCACCAGAGATATGTGAACATGCCTCATTGAAATCAATGTATTTTGAAATGTCCTGCGAATTCACAGTGTTTTAGGCCGCTGCGAATTCGCATAGGTGTGAACCCGGTCTTAAAGTAGGGGAAGCTCCCAGGTTTACATATAGAAAAATACCTTTTATATTGTATTTGTTCATTGATATATATATTGAGCTGTCGTCCTACGTTGGGATGACAGCGCAATTTTTGTAACCACCTAGAGTGCAGGCCCAATTCAAACCAGCAGCTCCTTCGGGGGTCAGTGCTACACGTGGGGGGCTCATCCGGGATCCTGTCACTCTGCAAGCAAACCCACCCCCTTGGTGCCACTATGGACCCCGCCATAGTGGTCCAATGGTGCGAAGCAGAAGGCACCCCGCTCAGAAGCGAGCGTGGCCATTGAACTCGCAGGAGAGGACTGGGGGGAAAAACAAGTTAACGAGGTTGTGCAAGCCTTGTCCCCAGACAGGAAGGCCTATGTGGTTGTAGTAAGACCGGATCATGGGACTGATCGCACTTATGCACTGCTGGAGTGGAGGAAAGGGGTTCCCAAGAGTTTACAAGGCACCAGTGTGAAACTGTCTGACAGAACCCAATTCTGCCTGACACACCCACAGAGGCAAAGTGAAGGTCCTGTCAGCTCCAACCAAGAGAAGACAATCAAAGTAAGAGCTTCCTCTCGGTCACACTCAGCCACAATTGAGCAGGAGCTCCTCACAGCACTAGGAGACTTTGTGGTGAAGTGCCAGCAAGGGAACTCTGAATACTCTGGGAATTCCTACCAGAAACTTAGCATCTTCTCAGGAAGGCAACCTGTACCCCGGGAGGAAAGGAATTTTGAGGAATGGCTAGAACAGACTACCCAAGCCCTGGATGAGTGGGATATCCCTGAAACACACAAAAAGCAAGCAGAACTGCATAGCTCAGGACTACTTGGATATCCTACAGGATGTGTTTGGGCGGACAGAGAAGGCCTTCGACCTAATTCAGGGCTCAAAATTTCAAGTCCTGAGCTACTAGCCAGTCCTCAAAGGGTTACTCGCCACCAATTGCCCCACCCAACCCCGCCCCTAAACACGCCCTCATAAATTATCTCATTAAATGACACTTAAATGTTTTATGCAGAATTAAGTTATAAAAATAAATATTAACAACAACAACTTTATCCGTGCCCACCAATGCAGCCTGCCTGTGCCCACCAATGCAGCCTGCCTGTGCCCAATACAAACTGCGTGTTCCCACCATGCAGCCTGTGCCCACCATGCAGTCTGCGCCCACCATGCAGTCTGCGCCCACCATGCAGCCCATGCCCACCACGCAGCCCCGTGCCCACCACACAGCCCTGTGCCCACCACGCAGCCCCGTGTCCACCATGCAGCCCCGTGGCCAGTGTCCACCTTGCAGCCCCGTGTCCACCATGCAGCCCCGTGTCCAGTGAACACCATGCAGCCCGTGCCCAGTGTCCACCATGCAGCCCCGTGTCCACCATGCAGCCCCATGTCCAATGTCCACCATACAGCCCGTGCCCAGTGTCCACCATGCAGCCCCGTGTCCACCATGCAGCCCCATGTCCAATGTCCACCATACAGCCCGTGCCCAGTGTCCACCATGCAGCCCCGTGTCCACCATGCAGCCCCGTGTCGACCATGCAGCCCCGTGTCCACCATGCAGCCCTGTGCCCAGTGTCCACCATGCAGCCCAGTGTCCACCATGCAGCCCCCTGTGTCCACCATGCAGCCCCCTGTGTCCACCATGCAGCCCCGTGTCCACCTTGCAGCCCATGCCTACCTGTGCAGGGGAGGATAGGAACAGGAGACCCCGGATTTTCACAGCGCAGTGCAGGGAACACAGTGATATAATTTCAATTTGTGTGTTCCCGCCGCTCAACGTCGTATACAGCCTCGCCCCCTGGCCGGGGAACTGTGATTGACAGATCACCCGTCACCGGGATTGGACGCGTGATCTGTCTATCAAAGTCCCGGGACCAGGGGGCGGGGCTGTATCTGACAGCGAGCGCCGGGGAACACGGCAATGTGAAAGAAAGCTGTTATCACTGTGTTCCCCGCGCTGCGCTGTGAACACCCGGGCGGCTCTCTCTTCCCCTCCGCGATCTCTGTGGGAGAAGGACTCCCATTCCGCCCAGGCTGCCGGCGATTCTCAGCCCCCCCGTCCAAGCAGTCCTCGCAAAGCCCTCAAAATGCACTCACAAAATGCGAGCAGGCGAGTGCAATTTTGAGGGCTGACCTAATTCATCAATTAGAACACACTAATCAGCAAGCGGGAGAGAAACTGTCAGAGTACATAGGGCGGTTGGACAAAGTCCTGCATCAGATCCTGTTAAAGAAAGGATTAGATCCCAGGGAAGTGGATGACACAAGGGCAAAGCAAGTTTTGAAGGGTGCCCAACCACTGGACCCCATCATGCTCCAGTTAAGGTCCCGTCAAGACAGTGGCATCCTCAAGTACCCGGATCTGATCCGGACTGTGTGGGAAGAGGAGGCCATTCTGGAGAGAAAGAGAGATAAAGTTCAAGGACCAAAGTCAGTGGTTGAAATCAGGGCGACCCTCAGATAGAACTTCTCCAAACACAGGTGGCACAGTTGATGGAGATGATGGCCCTGTTGACTGCCCGGCACACCGTTCCCACCGATAGGGGAATTCAAGCACCAAAGGAACTGACAACTCCCACAGAAGTGAAGGAAACCAAAGCCTGTTTCGACTGTGGAGGGGTTGGACATTTTAAGCGGGTGTGCCCAAGCCCAAGAGCGATGGGGACAAAATCACCAAAGGTGAAGTAGTTTGCCTGAGGGCCCTTGTCAAGTTAAGCTGGAAGAATCCAGGTCCTTTCATTGTCCTTGAAGATACAAGCCAGGAAGAAAAGAAGGGGTTAGAACTTATCCCAGAGGTGTTGCCCACCAGGACATTGAAGAGGACTCACGGCAAGTTTCCAGTCAGTGTCCGTAACATAGCAGCTGTGCCAGTGAGGGTGCCATTCAGACTACTGTTAGGACAGGTTAGTCCAGCAACCCCAGTCTCGGCATGTGGCTTGAAAGAAGGGCCAACAGCAGAGATCCCTCAAGAAGAGTTCTGCCCTAAGAACACACCACTTACCCCTGCCTGGAGGGAAAGAGCTAAGGCCCAACTTCTAAAATGGAAGGACGCTTTCTCAAAAAGCGAGTTTGATGTGGGATTAGCGAAGAGTGCCACCCATCGAATTCGACTGGAGGAAGACAAGCCTTTTAGAGAAAGGGTCAGGCGAATCCCATTGGGAGTAGGGATGAGCCGAACACCCCCGGGTTCGGTTCGCACCAGAACCTTCGAACCGACCGAAAGTTCGCGCGAATTTTCGAACCCTATATGGGGTTATAATGGACGCGAACGTTCGAAATAAAAAGTGCTAATTACAACGGCCAATATGCATGTTAATGTCATAAAACAGGTTTGGGGACCCGGGTCCTGCCCCAGGGGACATATATCAATGCAAAAAGAACTTTTAAAAACTAACGTTTTTTCGGGAGCAGTCATTTTAATGATGCATAAAGTGAAAAAAAAAAAAAGTGAAATTTTCCTTTGAATATGGTACCTGGGGGGTGTCTAAAGTATGCCTGTGAAGTGGCATGTGTTTCCCGTGTTTAGAACTGTCCTTGCACAAAATGACATTTGTAAAGGAAAAAAAGAAGCCATTTAAAACCACTTGCGGCTTTAATGTCATGTCTTGACCTGGCCGCCATATGGCTGAAAATCCTTGAGAAAAATGGCATGGCTACCCCATCACCCCCCCCCCCCCCCCACCCCAGCCCCTTTGGGTCTTGTATGGATATTAAGGGGGACCCCGCACCCAAAATAAAACCCTATACCTACAACCCTATATACTCTGAACAGCAGTATATAGGTGGTGCAAACAAGACACGGACTGTAGGTTTGTTCTTAAGTAGAATCTGAACAGGTACATTATGAAGTGTAGCTCCATCCCAAAAAAATCTATTTTTAAGCTTTTTGGAGAACATAGGGAGGGGTTATCACCCCTGTAACATTTGCTGTCTTTGCACATGTGTTCAGAACATGTCACCTCACTTTCCGTCCCAATGACAAATGTTTTTGGAAAAGTGGGGTTTTAATTGAAACAAGGATTGGTGATAAAGTATCAGTAGAGAGGAGATACCTTTTTCCCAAATTAAATCTAACAGGATAGAATTTCCCTTCCTAGGGGTAGATTTCCTCTCACTTCCTGTTTTCTCTTTCCATTTGCAAGTAGGAGTCGTTTGTAAGTTGGATGTTTGAAAGTAGGGGCCTGGCGTATATACTCTGCAGAAATTTGCCCTATTAGATGTTGGTGTAGCCACAAGACTGGTGGGCACAGGAATGGGCCCTGCTGTGAGTTAATAGATCAAGATTTGTACTTGCATGCACCTGTTGAACCGGGCAGAAAAATTGGCGGTGGTGGTGGTGGTGGTGGACGGTGTTGCCACAAGACTGTAAGCTCTCACAGTTACTCTTGGTGGGCGCAGGAATGGGCCCTGCTGTGAGTTATTAGATCAAGATTTGTAATTGCATGCACCTGTTGAACAGGGCAGAAAAATTGGGCCTTTGGCGGTGGTGGTGGACGGTGTTGCCACAAGACTGTAAGCTCTCACAGTTACTCTTGGTGGGCGCAGGAATGGGCCCTGCTGTGAGTTATTAGATCAAGACTTGTAATTGCATGCACCTGTTGAACAGGGCAGAAAAATTGGGCCTTTGGCGGTGGTGGTGGTGGTGGTGGTGGTGGACGGTGTTGCCACAAGACTGTAAGCTCTCACAGTTACTCTTGGTGGGCGCAGGAATGGGCCCTGCTGTGAGTTATTAGATCAAGATTTGTAATTGCAAGCACCTGATGAACAGGGCAGAAAAATTGGGCCTTTGGCGGTGGTGGTGGTGGTGGTGGTGGTGGACGGTGTTGCCAGAAGACTGTAGGCCCTCATAGTTACTCTTGGTGGGCGCAGGAATGGGCCCTGCTGTGAACTATTAGATCAAGATTTGTAATTACCCGCCCCTGTTAAACAGGGGCTGAAAAATTGTGCCTTAGGCACTGGTGCTGGTGCCACAACACTGCAACCCCTCACAGATACTGTACTTGGAGCACAGCAGTCACACGTGTTGCGAAGCATTTTTTTTAAAAAATTGTAAGTACACGCCCCTGTTAAACAGGGGCTGAAAAATTGTGCCTTAGGCACTGGTGCTGGTGCCACAACACTGCAACCCCTCACAGATACTGTACTTGGAGCACAGCAGTCACACGTGTTGCGAAGCATTTTTAAAAAAAATTGTAAGTACACGCCCCTGTTAAACAGGGGCTGAAAAATTGTGCCTTAGGCACTGGTGCTGGTGCCACAACACTGCAACCCCTCACAGATACTGTACTTGGAGCACAGCAGTCACACGTGTTGCGAAGCATTTTTTTAAAAAAATTGTAAGTACACGCCCCTGTTAAACAGGGGCTGAAAAATTGTGCCTTAGGCACTGGTACTGGTGCCACAACACTGCAACCCCTCACAGATACTGTACTTGGAGCACAGCAGTCACATGTGTTGCGAAGCATTTTTTTAAAAAATTGTAAGTACACGCCCCTGTTAAACAGGGGCTGAAAAATTGTGCCTTAGGCACTGGTGCTGGTGCCACAACACTGCAACCCCTCACAGATACTGTACTTGGAGCACAGCAGTCACACGTGTTGCGAAGCATTTTTTTAAAAAATTGTAAGTACACGCCCCTGTTAAACAGGGGCTGAAAAATTGTGCCTTAGGCACTGGTGCTGGTGCCACAACACTGCAACCCCTCACAGATACTGTACTTGGAGCACAGCAGTGACACGTGTTGCGAAGCATTTTTTAAAAAAATTGTAAGTACACGCCCCTGTTAAACAGGGGCTGAAAAATTGTGCCTTAGGCACTGGTGTGGTGGCATGGATCATTGAGGAGGAGGAAGAGGATAGTCAGTGAACATAAGAGGACAGTCACTCAGCATCAGCATAGGCAGTCTTGAAGGGATGTGACATTATAAATGATTCCGTTATATCCGCTTCAGGTGCCTGGTAGCTGGTGGTGATCCAAGACTGATTCATTTTGATGAAGGTCAGTCGATCAACCGAGTCGGTGGACAGGCGCACCCTATGATCGGTGACAAATCCTCCAGCAGCACTGAATGTGCGTTCGGAAAGAACGCTGGAGGCAGGACAGGCCAGTAGCTCAATTGCATACTGTGCAAGCTCTGGCCAGTGATCCATCCTCAGGACCCAGTAAGCCAGAGGATTTTCGGTGGGAAAGGTGTCCAAGTCTGACCTTGCCCCAAGGTATTCCTGCACCATGTATATCAGACGCTGGCGATGGTTGCTGGAACCGATCATACCTTGGGGCTGCGGACTAAAAAATTGTCTGAACGCATCGGTCAGACGTCCACCTTCCCCACCGCTCCTTCTGCTACTGACCGAAGCCTCAGCAACTCGTCGCCCAGGACCAGGAGTTTTTAACCTCCCAGTTTCTGGGAACGCGTTGCACAGACCTTTCTGCAAGGCCTCCCTGAGATGTCTCATCCTCTGCTCCCTCTGCGACGGCAAGATAAGGTCCGCAACCTTACCCTTGTACCGTGGATCAAGGAGAGTGGCCAGCCAGTAATGGTCCCTCTCCTTGATCCGAAGAACACGAGGATCCTTCCGCAGGCTTTGCAGGATCAGGGAGGCCATGCAGCGTAGGTTAGCTGAGGCATTCGGTCCGGAGTCTTCTGGGTCACTGAGGATGACATGATCGCCAGCCACCTCCTCCCAGCCACGTACAAGTCCACTGGTTTGTTGGGACTGTACATCATCCCTAAAAGACTGCTGCTGATGCTGAGTGCCAGGCTCCACCTCCATGCTCACACAATCCTCCTCCTCCCCCTCCTCCTCCTCATCCTCATCCTCTTCCTGTGTGATGGGTGGGACAGAAGGAACACTGTCCGGATAAAGGGGACAGGAAGTCCTCCTCTTCCTGCAATGAAGTCCTCCTCTTCCTGCAAGGAAGTCCTCCTCTTCCTGCCTCTGTTCTGCCTCAAGTGCCCTGTCCATTATCCCACGCAGCGTATGCTCCAACAGGTGGACAAGAGGTACAGTGTCACTGATGCATGCACTGTCACTGCTCACCATCCTCGTGGCCTCCTCAAATGGTGAGAGGACAGTGCATGCATCCCTGATCATGCTCCACTGACGTGGGGAAAAAAAAACAAGCTCCCCTGACCCTGTCCTGGTGCCGTAGTCGCAAAGGTACTCATTGATGGCCCTCTGCTGCGTGAGCAGTCGCTGCAGCATGGCCAACGTTGAGTTCCACCTGGTGGGCATGTCACATATTAGGCGGTTCTTGGGCAGGTTCAGCTCCTTTTGCAGCTCAGTCAGCCGAGCACTGGCATTATAAGATCGGCGGAAATGCACACAGACTTTCCTGGCCTGCCTCAGGACATCCTGTAAGCCTGGGAACCTGCCCAAGAACCGCTGCACCACCAGGTTGAGGACGTGAGCCATACAGGGCACATGGGTGAGCTGGCCCTGTCGCAGGGCGGAGAGGAGGTTGGTGCCATTGTCAGAAACGACCATTCCTGGCTTAAGCTGACGTGGCGTCAACCACCTCTCGGCCTGCCCCTGCAGAGCTGCCAGAACCTCTGGCCCAGTGTGGCTCCTGTCCCCCAAACACACCAGCGCAAGCACGGCATGGCATCTTTTTGCCTGCGTACTTGCGTAGCCCCTTGTACGCCTACGGAGCACCACTGGTTCCGAGGACAGAGCACTGGAGGAAGAAGAAGAGGAGGGGGTGGAGGAGAGAGGTGTTTCACAACCAGTAGCAGTAGTAGCGTTTTGGAGGCGTGGTGGCGGAACAACCTCCAACACTACTGCACCTTGTCCTGCATCCCTCCCAGCTGCCAATAGAGTGACCCAATGGGCCGTGAAAGAAAGGTAACGTCCCTGTCCATGCCTGCTGGACCATGAGTCAGCGGTAATATGCACCTTACCGCTGACCGCCCTGTCCAGCGAGGCATGGACATTGCCTTCCACATGCCGGTAGAGAGACGGAATCGCCTTCCGTGAGAAAAAGTGGCGTTTGGGAACCTGCCACTGAGGAACCGCACATTGAACAAACTCACGGAAGGGGGCCGAGTCTACCAACTGAAAAGGCAGCAGTTGAAGTGCTAGCAATTTAGCCAAGCTAGCATTCAACCGCTGGGCATGTGGATGGCTGGGAGTGTACTTCTTTCGACGGTCCAGCAGCTGGGGCAGGGAAATTTGCCTGGTAGAATCGGACGTCGGTGTACTGCAAGTACTTGGTTGTGACACACCTAATTCTACACATTCAGTCCTCTCACAGCAGCTTTCAGAGAGGACTGAAGGTGTACTGGGGATGGAGATCCCAGCTGATGAGGAGCAAGGAGAGGTCCGCTTAGTTCTTTGGTGTGGGTCTTTTATGTGTGCCTGCCAACGAGCTGCATGGCAGGTCGACATATGTCTGCTCATGCTTGTGGTGCCCAAGCGGCTGATGTTTTGGCCACGCGAGATACGCTTGAGACAAATATTGCAAATAGCAGTGGTGCGATCTGATGCACTCGTCTCAAAAAAGGCCCACACCAAAGAACTTTTCTGATAACGTGCAGAGGCAGCGCCCTGCACAGGCGGAGCTCTGCGGTGTTGTACAGTTGCTGTGCTGGCCTCTACCTGGCCTCCAGGGGGCATCCTGCCTCGTTGGACATGTGACGCCGCATCCTCCTCCTCCTCGTCCTCCTCCTCATCCTCTCTCCCTTCAGGCACCCACGTGGAGTCAGTGACCTCATCATCCCCTCCCTCTTCACCACTAGAGCAAACCTGGCAGTAAGCTGCAGCTGGTGGAACAGTACTGCCAGATTCCTCAAGCTGGGTATCATCATCCGAGCCTTCGAATCGTTGGGCATCCTCCTGGAGCATGTACCCAACACTGTGCTCAAACAGTTCGGGGGACTCCTCAGGAGGACATGGTGGGTCTAGGGAAGGGGTGGCTGATGATGCCATTAAGTACGCGTTGGCAGCTGCTCTGCCAGTACCCTGAGCCTGGGTGAGAGAGGATGAGGAGGATGAGGAGGGCTTGGTCATCCATTCTACCAAGCCTTCAGCATGATGCGGCTCCACATGTCCAGCTGCCGAAAACAAAGACGCGCGTGTCCCATGGCCACGTGCTGATGACGATGCACGACCACGTCCACGGCCACGGCCACGTCCACTAGAAACAGAGCCTGCCTGCCCTGTGTTCTTGGCTCTGCACGCTCTGCCTCCCCTTTGCGGTCTTCCTGCCATTGTAGTCGGTAGTCCTGTGGGTGCTGCTGAGAAGAATATATAGGAGCTCTGTGTGATGCCACTAACACACTAGAAGTCCTATGGGTGCTTCTGCAAAGAAAATATAGGAGCTCTGTGTGATGCCACTAACACACTAAAAGTCCTGTGGGTGCTGCTGAGAAGAAAATATAGGAGCTCTGTGTGATGCCACTAACACACTAGAAGTCCTATGGGTGCTTCTGCAAAGAAAATAGAGGATCTCTGTGTGATGGGACTAACACACTTCAAGTCCTATGGGTGCTTCTGGGAACAAAATATAGGATCTCTGTGTGATGGGACTAACACACTTCAAGTCCTATAGGTGCTTCTGGGAAGAAAATATAGCTCTGTGTGAT
Source organism: Lithobates sylvaticus (assembly GCA_028564925.1). NCBI lineage: Eukaryota > Metazoa > Chordata > Amphibia > Anura > Ranidae > Lithobates > Lithobates sylvaticus. Next base: position 108,850,905 of record CM053031.1, on the reverse strand, counting down.
GGGACTAACACACTTCAAGTCCTATAGGTGCTTCTGGGAACAAAATATAGAATCTCTGTGTGATGGGACTAACACACTTCAAGTCCTATAGGTGCTTCTGGGAACAAAATATAGAATCTCTGTGTGATGGGACTAACACACTTCAAGTCCTATAGGTGCTTCTGGGAACAAAATATAGAATCTCTGTGTGATGGGACTAACACACTTCAAGTCCTATAGGTGCTTCTGGGAACAAAATATAGGATCTCTGTGTGATGGGACTAACACACTTCAAGTCCTATAGGTGCTTCTGGGAACAAAATATAGGATCTCTGTGTGATGGGACTAACACACTTCGAATCCTATGGGTGCTTCTGTGAACAAAATATAGGATCTCTGTGTGATGGGACTAACACACTACAAGTCCTATGGGTGCTTCTGGGAAGAAAATATAGGTCTGTGTGATGGGACTAACACACTTCAAGTCCTATAGGTGCTTCTGGGAACAAAATATAGGATCTCTGTGTGATGGGACTAACACACTTCAAGTCCTATGGGTGCTTCTGTGAACAAAATATAGGATCTCTGTGTGATGGGACTAACACACTACAAGTCCTATGGGTGCTTCTGGGAAGAAAATATAGGTCTGTGTGATGGGACTAACACACTTCAAGTCCTATAGGTGCTTCTGGGAACAAAATATAGGATCTCTGTGTGATGGGACTAACACACTTCAAGTCCTATGGTGCTTCTGGGAACAAAATATAGGATCTCTGTGTGATGGGACTAACACACTTCAAGTCCTATGGGTGCTTCTGGGAAGAAAATATAGGTCTCTGTGTGATGGGACTAACACACTTCAAGTCCTATAGGTGCTTCTGGGAACAAAATATAGGATCTCTGTGTGATGGGACTAACACACTACAAGTCCTATGGGTGCTTCTGGGAAGAAAATATAGGTCTGTGTGATGGGACTAACACACTTCAAGTCCTATAGGTGCTTCTGGGAACAAAATATAGGATCTCTGTGTGATGGGACTAACACACTTCAAGTCCTATGGTGCTTCTGGGAACAAAATATAGAATCTCTGTGTGATGGGACTAACAGACTTCAAGTCCTATAGGTGCTTCTGGGAACAAAATATAGGATCTCTGTGTGATGGGACTAACACACTACAAGTCCTATGGGTGCTTCTGGGAAGAAAATATAGGTCTGTGTGATGGGACTAACACACTTCAAGTCCTATAGGTGCTTCTGGGAACAAAATATAGAATCTCTGTGTGATGGGACTAACACACTTCAAGTCCTATAGGTGCTTCTGGGAACAAAATATAGGATCTCTGTGTGATGGGACTAACACACTTCAAGTCCTATAGGTGCTTCTGGGAACAAAATATAGGATCTCTGTGTGATGGGACTAACACACTACAAGTCCTATGGGTGCTTCTGGGAAGAAAATATATAGGTCTGTGTGATGGGACTAACACACTTCAAGTCCTATAGGTGCTTCTGGGAACAAAATATAGAATCTCTGTATGATGGGACTAACACACTTCAAGTCCTATAGGTGCTTCTGGGAACAAAATATAGGATCTCTGTGTGATGGGACTAACACACTTCAAGTCCTATAGGTGCTTCTGGGAACAAAATATAGGATCTCTGTGTGATGGGACTAACACACTACAAGTCCTATGGGTGCTTCTGGGAAGAAAATATAGGTCTGTGTGATGGACTAACACACTTCAAGTCCTATAGGTGCTTCTGGGAACAAAATATAGGATCTCTGTGTGATGGGACTAACACACTACAAGTCCTATGGGTGCTTCTGGGAAGAAAATATAGCTCTGTGTGATGGGACTAACACACTTCAAGTCCTATAGGTGCTTATGGGAACAAAATATAGGATCTATGTGTGATGGGACTAACACACTTCAAGTCCTATAGGTGCTTCTGGGAACAAAATATAGAATCTCTGTGTGATGGGACTAACACACTTCAAGTCCTATAGGTGCTTCTGGGAACAAAATATAGGATCTCTGTGTGATGGGACTAACACACTTCAAGTCCTATAGGTGCTTCTGGGAACAAAATATAGGATCTCTGTGTGATGGGACTAACACACTACAAGTCCTATGGGTGCTTCTGGGAAGAAAATATAGGTCTGTGTGATGGGACTAACACACTTCAAGTCCTATAGGTGCTTCTGGGAACAAAATATAGAATCTCTGTGTGATGGGACTAACACACTTCAAGTCCTATAGGTGCTTCTGGGAACAAAATATAGGATCTCTGTGTGATGGGACTAACACACTTCAAGTCCTATGGGTGCTTCTGGGAACAAAATATAGGATCTCTGTGTGATGGGACTAACACACTTCAAGTCCTATAGGTGCTTCTGGGAAGAAAATATAGGATCTCTGTGTGATGGGACTAACACACTTCAAGTCCTATAGGTGCTTCTGGGAACAAAATATAGGATCTCTGTGTGATGGGACTAACACACTACAAGTCCTATGGGTGCTTCTGGGAAGAAAATATAGGTCTGTGTGATGGGACTAACACACTTCAAGTCCTATAGGTGCTTCTGGGAACAAAATATAGGATCTCTGTGTGATGGGACTAACACACTACAAGTCCTATAGGTGCTTCTGGGAAGAAAATATAGCTCTGTGTGATGGGACTAACACACTTCAAGTCCTATAGGTGCTTCTGGGAACAAAATATAGGAGCTCTGTTTGCTGCCAGTGCCTGCCTGCCACGAACACACTACAAGTCCTATAGGTGCTTCTGGGAACAAAATATAGGAGCTCTGTTTGCTGCCAGTGCCTGCCACGAACACACTACAAGTCCTATAGGTGCTTCTGGGAACAAAATATAGGAGCTCTGTTTGCTGCCAGTGCCTGCCACGAACACACTACAAGCCCCTCTTTCTAAATGAATCTTTCTAAATGAATCTTTCTAAATGAATCTTTCTAACTGAATCTTTCTAAATGAATCTTTCTAAATAAATCTTTCTAAATGAATCTAGCAGAGTGACACAGAATGAGCCTGCTCTCTCTAACGCCGGAACGCATGTGACCGGCGCCGACGGCGTGGCGGCCTTTTATAAGAGGGGGCGTGTACTAAAGCCCCTGAGCTGTAATTGGCTACAGGCGTCCTGCCTGTAGCCAATTATGGCTCTCCGAGTTTCCGGCGCTGTGATTGGCCAAGCATGCGGGGTCACAGTGCATGCTTGGCCAATCATCAGCCAGCAATGCACTGCGCCGGCCGCGCCGGCCGCAATGCATTGCGGGGCCGCTCGCATCACACGAATGTGATGCGAGCGGCCAAAATAGTTCTGGGCTCGCCGAGCGAGCGAACACCCGGTGCTCGATGCGAACATGGGTTCGCATCGAGCACCGGGCCCATCCTTAATTGGGAGATCTGGAAGATTTGAGAGAGCAATTGGCTGAACTCAAGAGAACGGGCATTATCCGGGAATCCAGGAGTCCTTATGCCTCCCCAATAGTGGTGGTGAGGAAGAAGAACGGGTCTCTACATCTATATATTGATTATAAGACCCTGAACCGGAGGACCATTCCTGACCAGTACGCTACACCTCGGATAGAGGATGCTCTACAGAGCCTGTTGGGAGCAAAGTGGTTCAGTGTGCTGGATTTGAAGAGTGGATACTATCAGATCCCCATGTGCCCCGAAGACAGAGAAGACTGCTTTCATCACCCCGGTGGGGTTCTTCGAGTTCAACCGGATGCCACAAGGACTATCTGGGGCCCCAGCAACTTTCCAGAGGTTGATGGAAAAGACAGTGGGTGACATGAACCTAATAGAAGTACTGGTCTACCTGGATGACATAGTAGTGTTTGGAAGAACGTTGGAAGAACATGAGGAACGCCTGGAAAAGGTCCTGAAGAGACTTCATGAGGAAGGCTTGAAGCTCTCTATGGAAAAATGCCAGTTCTACCAGCCCTCAGTGAATTACCTGGTACACATTGTGTCTGAAGAGGGAGTAGCAACTGATCCCAAGAAGTTAGAAGCTGTCACTTCTTGGCCCAGGCCCACCAACGTAACTGTTAGGTACCTGGTAGTGGTGAGCCTGACTTGACGGTTGGAGACCTCTCTTACAGCTCTGGTTCAGGGCCTGCTGGACTGGGAACAGCGGAGCACGTGAACACAGCGGGTAGGAGTGTCCGTGTAGGTGATGACAGCTGATGCAGGGTAGGTGCTGGTCCGTCCGGATGGTTGAACTGCAGAAGAAGGTCCGGCAGGCAGACAGGTGCATAGGAAGAAGACCGGTTACAGGAACAACAGCAATAGCAGCAGCAGGACATGTGCAAGGACACTTGGAAGCAAGGATAGTCAGGCAAGCCGGGTCACAACAGGCAGGTAATCAGGCAGAGACGGCAGGCAAAGGAATAGTCAGGAGGCAGGCCAGAGGTTCAGCAGCGGTACACAGTCCAGGAGCAGGGTCAAACAAGCCGGGGTCAAGGGACGGAGAAGGCATCGAGGTCAGGCAGGCCGGGTCACAAATAAGGTCAGCAGGCAGGTTCAGGTGGGGTACAGGTAGGGAGCTGAGACGGACAGCGCCGCATGCAGGCAGCTGTCCCCTTTAAATAGGGCCACTGGCGCCAAAGCGGCGCCGATCACGCATGTGCACGGGCACGAGGGCGCGCGCGCACGCTAATCGCGCACGGGAGCGTGCGCACATATCCGGCGCGCACGCCGACGCGCGCTGATGCCCATTGAGGTCAGCGGTACTTGTGCGCCTGCGCACATGCAGGCTGGCCCGTCCAGGGCGGCTAGAGCCCTGACAGTAACTGAACTCAGGTCATTCTTGGGGTTTTGTTCGTACTACAGAAGGTTCGTGGAAGGGTTCGCAAAAATAACCCACCCACTCACTGATCTTCTAAAGAATCAAGAGGAGGCTAGTGAAAACCCAGATCAGCCAGGAAAACCAAAAGAAGGGCCCAGAAGAAAAAAAGAGCCCATCCAGGATCAGTGGACCCCAGAATGTGAGGAAGCCTTCAGACAGCTGAAGTGGAGCCTTACCACTGCTCCGGTTTTGGCCTATGTAGACCCTACCAAGCCTTACGACCTGCATGTGGATGCCAGTCGAGACGGACTGGGAGGAGTGCTCTAACAGGAGCATGAAGGGTATCTGCGACCCATTGCATATGTGAGTAGAAGTTTAATCCCTGCTGAAAGATCAAGCTTGAATTTCTGGCTCTGAAGTGGGCAGTGGTAGACAAGCTGAAGGACTATCTGTACGGGGCTGAATTTGAGGTGAAGACGGAGAACAACCCCCTCACTTACTTGCTCACCACTGCAAAGCTGGACGCCACTGGTCACAGGTGGCTAGCTGCTCTTTCGACATTTACCTTCAGCCTGAAGTACAGACCAGGGGTTGGTAACCGAGATGTGGATGCTCTGTCCAGAAGGCCTCACAAGCCTCAGAATCCCTCAGAAGACTGGACTCGGCTTACTTCAGAAGGGGTAAGAGCCCTGTGTGAAGGGACAAGTCAGTATGGAAAAGGTGGGGCCAGAGGCGAAGAAGTAGGAGTGTCCTCAGTGGGAGTTCCCAAGTGCTATTGCAATGTCTCTCAGGTTGTACAAGAAGGTCTTCCCAAGCTATCCAAAAAAGATCTCAGGAGAGATCAAGAGGAAGATCCACTGTGTGGACTGGTGCTGAAGGCATTGGAACATCAACAGTCTGATGTACAGCAGAAGAGCCCCATTAAGGAAGCCCGGCTGTTACTGAATGAATGGGATCGGTTGCAGCTGCAACAGGGGGTGGTCTACCGAAGGGGCCCCTCTGATGATCCAGAAGAGAAGTGGCAGCTGTTCTTGCCGGAGAAGCACAGAGAGAGGGTACTGATTGTCCTACACGACCCCCATGGCCATTTGGGAGCCGAAAGGACTCTTCAATTAGTAAGAGACAGATTCTACTGGCCCTACATGAGGAAAGAAGTGGAGAGTTACTGTCATTCCTGCCTCAGGTGCATACAATGGAAGACATTGCCTCAGAGGGCTGCCCCAATGAGCCATCTGGAGAGCCAGGGCCCAATGGAACTGGTCTGCATAGACTTTCTCTGTTTAGAATCTGACCTGAGTGGGCAAGAGGACATCTTAGTGGTAACAGATCACTTTCCACTTTATACCCAGGCATTTCCCACTAGAGACCAGCAAGCAACCACAGTGGCAAAAACTCTTGTTGAAAAGTTCTTCATCCATTTTGGCTTACCTCAAAGGATACATTCGGACCAAGGAAGAGACTTCGAGAGCAGATTGCTAAAAAAAATGCTGGATTTACTAGGCATACAAAAGTCCAGGACTACTCCTTATCACCCACAAGGGGACCCTCAGCCGGAAAGGTTTAACAGGACCCTCCTGAATATGTTGGGGACATTGACTGTGGAGCAGAAACCCCACTGGAGTAGATACATCACTGCACTGGTCCATGCCTACAATAGCACCAAAAGTGATGACACTGGGTATTCACCTTACCGATTAATGTTTGGCCGTGAAGCCCGATTACCAGTGGATCTGGCTTTTGGAACCTCCTTGGATCACACATCAGAGACCTCCCATAGAGGGTATGTGGATAGGCTGAGGAGGAACTTAAGAATCGCTTACGAGCAGGCCCAAGCCACATCGAGCTCCAGAGAAGACAGGAATTTTGACCTGAAAGTGAGAGTCCAAGATCTTCAACCCGGTGACCGGGTTTTTCTGAGGAATCTAAGCATCCCAGGCAAGCATAAGCTGGCTGATCGCTGGAGATTACAGCCTTATGTGGTGTGTAGGAAACTTCCAGGGCTCCCAGTGTATGAAATGAAGCCAGAAGGAAACACTGGACCAGTGAAGACCTGGCACCGGAATCCCCTCCTGCCTCTCACTGAGGCAGTCACGATAAGTACAGAGGAGGAACTCCCATCCACATCCACCGATGTGTGTAGGCCAACAACCCGATCCCAGCTTGCGCCCTCTGCAGATGAAGATGAGGAACTAGAGATGAATTGGCTGTGGCCTACAGAAACTTCAGAAGCAGATGCTGATGTCTTTTTAGAAGTGGAGGAAGATAATAATGTGACTCTCAGAGCAGAGGACCCCAGAATTTGTCCTACAGAGAAACTCAGTACTCCTAGTTACTCCCCACCTGCAGACACTGAGAGAGGGGTTGAAGATACTTGTCAGAAAGAAATGGATACCCCGAAAGTGAAGAGAGACATTCGCCCGCCCCGCAGACTGACTTACAATATATTGGGCGAATGCTCTGAAGCATCCCAGTTTGTCAGCAAAAGAAACTCTGAACTGCCTGGTCCCTCTACTACTGATTCAGTAGGGGACAGCCCCACCTCACCGCTTGGCACATCTGTACCAGACATGGTAGTATCAGCTGTGAGTGCACAGGATAGCTCCCCATCATATGACAACTGGTGGGAAGCTCCCCTGTCTGTATTATGTGACCGTATAGAAGCTAGAATACAGGATAGAGCTAGCAATTTGAACCTCTTTGGGGACCAAAGAGATAAAGTAGGGGGAGTGTGTAGCGCTGACATTCTTGTATATTGATATGGTTATGCATACTTCAATGTAGGTTAATGGACATTGCTATAGTTCCGAATCTAGAGCCATCTAGTGGCCAAATACAGGTAATGCACTTGTATATATTTACTTCTGAACAACCTAAAAGACTTATACAGGAAGGGACTGTTTTTTTGATTCAGGAGTTTGACCTTGTTACCCAGGAGTATGTGTGACCTACCGATGAACACTCTCTTAAGCAGTGCATGCTGGGTAGGAGATAAAAGGAACCCGAGCAGCCATTTTAGGTCTCTTGGGATCACGTTGCCTGCCTGTGCGGATCTGTGAGGAGGCTCCCCGGAGACAGCAGCAGACAGTCACCACGGAGTGCAAACCTGCTTGTTTGCGAGGTGACCTGACGGAGCCTGAGAGATGGTGACCGGATTGACAAGGCCCAGAGACACTCATCGGAGTATCTGAGGACCAGATCCATCCAGCAGAGCAGTACAGAGCGTCTGGCCCAGCTGAACGAGAAGCAAGCGGCGGTTACATAGCACTCCGATCCAGTTGGTGAGCGGATTACGGCCCACCGTTTGTTAACTTGTTACACGCAGTTAGACTCACTTACAGGCCCTGCTGGAATCTGCAGTTCCACGGAGGAGTAACAGAGCAACTGACACTGAGCAGGCTTGAGGCCTACTTCACTTTAGTGCCCAAGCGTTGTATATAAGTTCTTGGAGTCATTTTTAGCTAGCGAAGAAAGAAGATACAGGAGAAACAGTGAGGCCTCACGTATAACTTTTAAAGTAGGGGGAGCTCCCAGGTTTACATATATAAAATTACATTTTATATTGTATTTGTTCATTGATATATATATATATTGAGCTGTCGTCTTACGCTGGGATGACAGCGCAATTTCTGTAATCACCTGTTTAAATACTTTGCAGTTAAAATATTTCTGGTTAAGTATCCAGTTGTGTGGCGTACTGTTTTTCCCCACCAGGTGGAGCCAGTGGATCCTGAGGGTACAATACAGGTACTTTGCATTGTTTTATATTGCACTGTATTACATTGCACCACAGCTGTGCGAAGGGGATTGAGCAAAGTTAGTGGGGTTCCTTGGTAGAGGGCAGGCCCAATTCAAACCAGCAGCTCCTTCTGGGGTCAGTGCTACATGTGTTTCTCCCTTTATGCTGGGAGTGCGCCGCACAGCGTGCTCCCTGCACAGAGATCGGGGTCTCACTGAGAGTTCCGGGCCCCATACTAATGATCGGAGACACAGATCTCCTGATTCCGAGTCACCTGATTGCTGTGATAGCCTCTGATTTCCTCATTCACTGTAAAGCCCGCCCCTGTGTTTTTTTTTTCTTTCTGTGAATAGAGAGATAGATAAATTGCATCTTTGTCTTTCCATGCAGAAAGAAAAGAAAAGTGTTTGTAAAAAAATGTAAAATAAATAAAATAATAAAAAATATAGAAAAAATACCTAGATCAAAGTTTGATCTAGGTTAGTGCCAGGGTTAATGTTGGGTCACAGAAGGGTCAAAGGTCAGGGTCAGTATATTTTGAGCAGGATTTTTTTTTAATTAGTATCAATGTCAGTTAGTGCCAGTAAGTGTCAGTGTGTTTTAAGTAGGACACCAAAAAAAAGCAAAATGCCCACTATTGTTTCAAGGCTGTGCTACAGGTACAAACAACAAATAACATACACATATGTGGTATCGTTGCAATCCTCGGGAGCAGGAACATTTCTTTTTTGGGTGTTCTTTGGTGGTAGATTATGGTGGTAACAAGAAATATATATTTTTTTACTATTCTGGGCAAGGTTTCCTTTGATTATAAAAAAAAATTAGGAGATAGCCATAACTATTTACTACCAAATGAAAGAAAATTTGTCCTGAAAAAAATAAGGTCAAATCCACCTGTAGGTAGGTGTGATCATATGTACGGCTTTACTAACACATGTCCAAATTGGAAAATTGTGCTTAGGCTTTTAGATTGGTTGTGCCCTTAGGTATGCTGGGTATAAGTGAACACAGCTTCACCCTATTCACTTGGTTGAATAAACATTAAAAGTTAAAGTGTTACTAAACCCAGAACCCTGCATTTACTGTATCTGGTCTCCCACAGTACACAGAACATATAATTGCAATTATCTTAGTAAATATTAACTGCTAAATACCTTTTCTCATCAGAAGTATAGAGCAGTCTTGTGGCTTCTATCAGTGTCTGGTCAAAGCTAGTAGAAGGAGTTTTCATTATCCTCTGACTGTCCAATGATGCTGCATGACCCCTGACTCTCTGTCTGGACAGTGCCGATCACATGAACCCTTCCAAGAAAAAAACAATAACTCTCTTGCAATACGCACCAAACTGAGTATGTGCAGAGTGTCCCCAAGGCTCTGTATTATCAGGAGATGGATTGGGGACTGTAAAATAAGGGGAGGATCAGAGAAGACAGGATCAAACAGAATTTTTAGACAGAATTAACCCCTTAGGTTCCACAGTGAGTATAACAAGCATGCTTTACTGTATATACAGACTGATTTTACTGTTGTGGGTTTAGTAACACTTTAAGTAAACATTCAATTTAGTAATCAATAACTAATGCTCAATCAACACCAAAGAGTGGGGGCATTTCGCTTGATCAAATATATAACTGTGACAATCATAACAATCTGTCAATGTTTTAGTGGAAATAGTAATGCTAATAAATGTAATAAAATAAGTTAAAATTAGTCCTAAAAACACAGTGAAGGAACAAAATAGGTGGATAATATTCTTTACTCCATTAAACAGTATGTAAAGAGAAGGATAGCAGATCGCAATGACATCATACTAAATTCAATAATACAGTGTATGTCAATTATGTTGTAATAATGGAAAGAAACTTAAAGGTCTATAACATAAATTGATCCAAGGAAATGTCAGAGAAAGCTTGATTAAAGGCTAATAATCAAAATATTTGTACATGATCATGACAGGGAAAAGGACAATGGTTATTTTTAGTAGATGAAAGCAATCAGTTGCTATAGATTCGTATGATTATTACCTATAAAGGGCTAAAGGTCCAGGACTTCATCACAGAATCTTTAGCTGTTTTTAATGATCTAGGATTTTAATTTCAAATTTCTAGAATTATTCCCAAAGTAATGGTTATATATGCATTGAAAAGCTGGGAATAGACAAAAGCAGCAGTATAGTCAAAAAAGACAGGGAAAAGGTTGTAGGACTCTAACAGCAGAGAATTAGCAAAGGTTTATGAAATATAGATCCTGTCAAATTAAATAAATTCTGTAAGGCCCCTTTCACACTGGGGCGGTGAGCCGCGGTGACGGTAAAGCAGCGCTATATTTAGCGCTGCTTTACCGTCGTTTTCACCGCGGTTTTCGGCCGCTCGCGGTGCGGTTTTACCCCCCACGAGCGGCCGAAAAAGGGTTAAACACCCCCCGCAGAGCGCCGCCGTAGCCGCGGTATTGCCGCGGTAACCGCGGTATTGCCGCGGTTTTACCGCGGTCTCCCATTGTAATCAATGGGAAGGAGCGGTATAGGAGCGGTGAACACACCGCTCCTATCCCGCTCCAAAGATGCTGCTAGCAGGACTTTTTTTGTCATCCTGCTAGC
>CM053031.1:108799341-108839288 GCA_028564925.1 Lithobates sylvaticus | reverse complement strand
ATATATAAATATATGAATAAATAAATAAATAAATAAATATATATGTATATATGTGCAAAATCAATAAAAAATCAATAAAAAATCAAAATATATATATATATATATGCTTGTGCATAGATGTGATGAAATTATAATTGTGATGTGCAAGGATAATTTCTATGTGATGTGTATGTACAGTAGACCTTATACATATATCATCAACAGCTGCTGCTTAAAACAAAGAAAATATGGGAAAATACAAACAGCATTGGATGGACCGTGCTTGGTCCACTCAAATTGGCGTTTGTAGCAGCGCTATTCCGAGTTTTTCAAGTGAATAAAAAACATTTGATATATACACTCACACTAGAACACCATATATCACATAGAGTTGTGAAAAATTAATCTTATAGGTGGAATAAAATTATAAATATGGATCTAGTGAAAGTGATAAAAATTCTCATAGGTGTTTAAAATTATAAAGTATATAAAAAAATATAAATAAAAGTGCATTCCAGTGAATCATATATGTGATAAAAAATATATGATAAAAATTATATGATAAACCAAAATAAATCAATCAATGAATGATTATCAATTCTGTGTCTCCAGTCCACATAAAACCAAGCTTGTCAAACTGGTCCCGCTAGACTGCAGCAAACCACCAATCCACCAAGTGACAGTTGGTATAAACAAAACAGTTCAAAATTTGGGTGTTTGAGTGATCCGACCACCGACGGTTTCCACCTTGTGCAAGACTCGCCCCTATGGGGATGCACTCACCAGAAAACTGCTTTAAATGTGCCTGTAGTTATAACCAATGTGGGCCTTCTCATCCAACATCAGACCATCCACCAGCGCGAAAATAGGACCAGATCCACTGTTCAGCATCACCTGATCATTACTCCACCAGCGCAGTCACATAATGTATGAGAAGACAAATGGAGGACCACATAGTGTAATACTGCTTAAAAGTAATTTTATTGAAAACACTTCCCCTTTAACAAACGATCCCCCCTAGTAGTAACTGCGTACCAAAATATGATAATAAATTAGCCTTTAGATAAATGTAGAGATCTACTGTGCCTGAATCCAGTCCACAGGATGTGGAGGAAACGATTTCCGCTGAGCGTGTGAGCGGTGTCTCTCCTTCCTGATGGCCTTGTCCAAGGCCATCAGGAAGGAGAGACACCGCTCACACGCTCAGCGGAAATCGTTTCCTCCACATCCTGTGGACTGGATTCAGGCACAGTAGATCTCTACATTTATCTAAAGGCTAATTTATTATCATATTTTGGTACGCAGTTACTACTAGGGGGGATCGTTTGTTAAAGGGGAAGTGTTTTCAATAAAATTACTTTTAAGCAGTATTACACTATGTGGTCCTCCATTTGTCTTCTCATACATTATGTGACTGCGCTGGTGGAGTAATGATCAGGTGATGCTGAACAGTGGATCTGGTCCTATTTTCGCGCTGGTGGATGGTCTGATGTTGGATGAGAAGGCCCACATTGGTTATAACTACAGGCACATTTAAAGCAGTTTTCTGGTGAGTGCATCCCCATAGGGGCGAGTCTTGCACAAGGTGGAAACCGTCGGTGGTCGGATCACTCAAACACCCAAATTTTGAACTGTTTTGTTTATACCAACTGTCACTTGGTGGATTGGTGGTTTGCTGCAGTCTAGCGGGACCAGTTTGACAAGCTTGGTTTTATGTGGACTGGAGACACAGAATTGATAATCATTCATTGATTGATTTATTTTGGTTTATCATATAATTTTTATCATATATTTTTTATCACATATATGATTCACTGGAATGCACTTTTATTTATATTTTTTTATATACTTTATAATTTTAAACACCTATGAGAATTTTTATCACTTTCACTAGATCCATATTTATAATTTTATTCCACCTATAAGATTAATTTTTCACAACTCTATGTGATATATGGTGTTCTAGTGTGAGTGTATATATCAAATGTTTTTTATTCACTTGAAAAACTCGGAATAGCGCTGCTACAAACGCCAATTTGAGTGGACCAAGCACGGTCCATCCAATGCTGTTTGTATTTTCCAATATTTCTTTTTTGTTGGGTTTTTTTCCCGCCATATGTCAGTCAGTCCCATTTCTCTTAGTACCCTGGCAAAGGGTGTGTGTCCCTCTGCGCCTGGCTTAACAGTGGTGGGGATAGGAAGTTTATCTAACAAATGGTTCAGGTAGTTATTATAGTCCCCTACAGCCAAAAGTGGAACATCCGGGTACAGTGCCATAAATCCCGCCAAACATTTCAAAACTTCTGATGAGTACGGGGGGGGGTATATATATGTCCGCCAGTATGCAGGTCATACCGTGAATCTTGCAGAGCAGGAATATATATCTCCCTCCTGTGTCTATGTCATCACTAATACATTTAAATTGTACATTTTTCTTTACTAGGATGCTTACTCCCCTAGAGTATGTGGAATAAGTGGAGTGAAATTGTGTCTCATACATTCGGGGACTCAGACTGGGGGGTGGGTCCGAGGAGAAATGTGTCTCTTGCAGACATACAATATCTGCTCCCATAGATTTAAGATGTCTAAGAACTGCCATTCGTTTTATCGGGGCCCCTAATCCTCTGACATTCCATGACACTATTTTTACACTAGCCGCCATAAGTGCGATTTACTGTCATGGATCCCTGCAGATATATCAAATGCCATATCACGGTTAATCGTACCACCTTTTTACACATGCTGATAAAATTATGCAGACATCTATTAACCATAATGTGTGTGAGCATCCCCTGGGGAAGCATTATCATGACCATAGCTTGGCTATGTGCTGTTAACTTAAACCAATAGACAAGGGTTATACCATAGTGACATATTTCCTGAGGAAAAAAAACTGGTTGTTGTGGTGCAACGTGTAACTTTGCGAGCCAACTGGGCTCTTGGCCAAATAGGCCGAAAAAGAAATAGTTCCCATGCCTCCGCAATGGGGGGGGGGGGGAAGGCTGTGGAAACACCCAGCAAACCCTAGGGTTTAGTGGAACAGGGGTTTCACGCCTGCAGCGTGTGTGGAACTCCACACCATTCAAAAACTTCTTTTTTTAAAGGAGAAAAAAAAAAAAGTGTTCCTCTTCATCCGCCTGGAAAATGGGTGGTGGTGCACCTTCTTACAATGTTCTCCTCCCTTTGTAGTCGATGGCTACTGCTCAGCGGTTCAATAACTGTATAATTTTGGCTGTGAACATGCAGTTTAGTTAGGGAGCGTGTCAGCTGATAACGGATGCTGCTGGATGTCAGGCCTTGCATAGTTCCCGATTAGTCCTGTGCGTTGTTTCTTGCTGCTTTGAGGGCTCTGTCCTCCCGGTCCAGCCACTGTGCGGCCATGGCAGGGCGATCAAAAGAGTGGACTTCTCCTAATGCGACAACCCTCAGCCGGGCTGGGTACATCATGGCATATTTCAAATTCAAGTCTCTCATTCTTTTCTTCACATCTAGAAATTTTGCTCTCTGCTTCTGTAGCTCGGCCGAGAAGTCTGGGTACAGAGAGACCTTAGAGTTCTCTATTTTAATTTCCCCTCCTGAGGTTCTGGCCTTATGCAGGATAGCGTCTCTGTCCTTGTAATTTAATAGTTTGAAAAGGAAGGCTCGTGGGTGATTGCCAGGTGGGAGCGGGCGGGATGGTACCCTGTGCGCCCTTTCCACTGCAAACAATGGGGAGAAAGTGTCCTTTCCAAAAGTATCGATCAACCATTTTTCAATGAATTCGACAGGGTTCTTGCCCTCAGCCCTCTCTGGTATTCCCAGTGCCCGCACATTGTTTCGTCTCATGCGATTTTCGAGGTCATCTAATTGGGCCGCATGCTGATCGACTAAATGACAGTTGTATTGTACATCTCTCTGCATGGGTTCTATGTCATCCTCCATTGCACTGATCCTTCCCTCAATGGCTGCAGTTCTTTCACGCAGCTTCTGCATGTCCTGTCTCACATAAGAGATTTCTGCCTTCACTCCTTTAACCTCATTAGTTAGTGTGGAAACAGACATATTGCAGGCTGTAATTGCAGAGAATATGTCCCTCAATGTGGGTTCTGTGCTATCTGATGTGGGGGATACAGAGGGAGGCCCTGTAAACAAGTCTCTTGGGGTACTCACTGTGTGCCAGTCTGGGTTCAATCCATCGGAATCCTCCAGTGGGACCATGTCATCTGCCTCAGATTGCCCCCCTTTAGCTTCCGATCGGTGGTCTTTGGGGGGTTTATTGCCATATAGCAGCTTCTGGGCAGCTTCTTTGTACTGGTCCCTTTGGGAGCGCTGTGACCCGGCGCCATCTTGGCTGGATTCATCCTGTGCGGCTTTATGTCTCCTGGACATCGTTCCGGTCCGTTTGGGTGCCGCTGAGCTGATCCGGAATGGTCCTGGGATCGTAGTGGGTAAGTGGGTATCTTTCCCTGTAAAGGATGGGGTGCCTGCAGGATAATATCCAGGATTTTCGGCGGAGAGAAGAGCCGGTGTGACCGTCTACATGTGCTGCTAAGCCACGCCCCCCGTCCACTAGATCTGGCAATTCTGCACATTGTAAAAAGTAATCCTAGTGGCTATACAGGCATATCTGCCTGGTCAAGGATCCTGCTAAGGAAATTGGGGGTTGGGAAGGGGGGGTTGGGAGACTTACAATGAGGTTCAAGCTTATGCTTGGACCAGCAATTGAGTGTCCCCATGCTGACCTTCTTCCCCTCTTGATGGGCAGTAAGGTAACCCTCTCAATATCTTTGGATGAGTTCCCTCCACATTGCTTGATGCCACAGATATTGCAATGGATGCAGATGGAGAATCTTGTGCAGTAGGGGGAGAGATAGAATGCCAGGAGGAAAAAGGAGGAGTAGGCGTACAGCCTTTAAGGTGCTGCTCCCATGAAGTTTTGTGGTAAAGATTAATTTGTCACCTCATGCCTGTGGTACCCAAGCAGATGTTAGTGATCACAGATAACAAAATGCAGCTCCAAGAGCAAATAAACCAGAACAAGATAATGCTGTGCTTTGAGCATCCCAAAGATGACCCCTAAAAACAAAAACTCCAATGCAGAATTTTTTTTTTTTAACAATAAAAGGCCCTGTTAACATGAAACATGAAAACATTAAAAAAAAAAAAAAAAAAAAAAAAAGTCAGTTTTATTTTGAAAAGGAGCCTTGCCACAGAAAAAAAAAAGCAGTTTAAACTAAAATAAAGGTTCATAATAAAAAAACAAGACACCACAAAAGAAAGGAAAAAAAAAAAATAGATCATCTCTGAAACAAAACAAAAAAAGGTTCAATCTAAAAAATGTCCTATCCACACACAATAAAAAACAACATATTCTCAAATTAAATGGCCCACTTCTTTAACGAAAGACTATCTAATAAAAAAAAAAAAAGCTGTTAAAAGCAACTGCTGATCTTGAAGTGCGACTTGTTTTGCCATCTTTGTCCCATTGGAGAGATTTCCCTTCACTTTCTGTCCCAAAGTCACAACAGGAAGTGAGCGGAAATCCCTCCAAAGTGGCAGCAGAGTCACCAGAACTAGTGTATCCTTCGGAAGATTTCCCATTTATTAGTATTCTGACGTCAATCCAAAATTTGGAATTCTCTTTATGTTCTTTCTTGGTGATAGCAGTACGGGACAAATAGAGAGGGTGCATTTCCCTAACAGGGGGCACAGATAGCAATAAAAACCTGATAGGTGATCTAATCCCTCTCCACTCTATCCACAACTTAAAGTTTTGCCTTCAGTTACACTTCAAATTAACCAAAGCAAAAGTAAAAGAACCCAATAAAAAAGAAAAAAGGCAGCAAAACTATTTATTGGTAGCAATAAAGAAAAAAGTATAGTTTCCTTCCTAACTGACCCTGATTCTCTTATTATGCAGTTTGACATGACAGCTTTCCATATTCTTTCTCTGCTACAGCTTCTAGTAGACTGACACTAGGCCCGCTCAATGCATTTCATTTTTTTCCCTTTATAGTGCAGGGTATGGATGGGCCAAACACCCCCTGGTTCGGTTCACACCAGAACATGCAACAGGCAAAAAGTTTGAGAGAACATGCGAAGCCTATTAAAGTCTATAGGAAACGAACATGAAAAATAAAAAGTGCTAATTTTAAAGGCTAATATGCAAGTTATTGCCATAAAAAATGTATGGGGACCCGGGTACTGTGCTAGGGGACATGTATCAATGCAAAAAAAAGTTAAAACGAGCAGTGATTTAAATAATGCTTAAAGTGAAACAATAAAAATGTAATATTCCTTTAAACACCGTGTCTGGGGGGGGGGGGGGCTGCCCTTAGTCTGCCTGTAAAGTGGCGAATCTGTGTGATGTGTAGAACAGTCCCGCAAAATAAAATAAAATTTCTAAAGGAAAAAATGTAATTTAAACTTGCTTGCAGTTGTAATGTATTGCCGTCTCCCAGCAATATAGATGAAAAATCAAGGAAAGAGTTAAAAAAAATTGACGTGGGTCCCCCCCCCCCCCAAATCCATACCAGACCCTTGTCTGAGCATACAGCCTGGAGGACAGGATAGGGGGCGGTGAGCGAGCGCCCCCCTCCTGAACCACACCCGGCCACATGCTGGGGAGGGTGCTTTGGGGTCCCCCACTCGGTTATCACCCTTGCCTTTATAACAGCTGTCACAACCAATAGACAGCAGTCGCCGGGAGGCCTCTAATCGAGGCAGAGCTTTCTTTTTCTTTCTATTTTCAGGTCCGTCGGGCGGCATGATTGAAGATGGATGGACATCGTGGGACCCCTTTTTTTTCTTTTTTAATAAAGGTATTGTCAAAAACTGTCTATTGTGGTTTTTACTTTTTTTGCTGAATGAGTATCGGGTACATTGTACCCCTACCCATTCACATAGAGGGGGGGGCGATCTGAGGGCCCCCTTGTTAAAGGGGGCTTCCAGATTCCAATAAGCCCCCCACCCGCAAACCCTGACAACTAATGGCCAGGGTTGTCGGAAAGAGGTCCTTTTCCCCATCAACATGGGGACAAGGTGCTTTGGAGGGGACCCCAAAGCACCCTCCCCATGTTGAGGGCAAGTGGCCTGGTATTGTTCAGGGGAGCGCTGGCTCGTCTGCCCCCCATCCTGACCTGCCAGGCTGCTTGCTGTAAGGAATGTACATATTACCATGTGGGTATCACATGCCTGACGAAGGGGTCCTGCGTGGCTCCAAAACGTTGCACCTTCTTTTGTGATGTAATTCTTTCATTAAAACTTTTTGGACGAAGATTTGTCTATCCATGGTGTGCTGGCGCATATGTACATTTGTTTGATGTTTCCAGGACCCAACTGGTAATCGCTGCAGCACCCTCTATTTTATGAGCCACAAATACCAGGAACGAGTGCGATAGGAATATCGATTTGACTGCTTGCTGTAAGGGTCTGGCATGGATATTGGGGGGGGGGGGGGGACCCCACGCTGTTTTTTTATTTAAATTTTGGCGTGGAGTTCCCCTTAACAATCTATACCAGGCCCAGAGGGTATGGATTTTGGGGGAGTCCCAATGCCGTTTGTTTTCTTAATTCTGTCATAGGGTTCCCCTTAACCACTTCAATGCACTGTATTATATACTCTGTACTGACTACACTATATATATATATATATATATATATATATATATATATATATATACACACACACACACACACACACACACACACACACACATATACACACACTAGACTGCCTGCACTGTATATATCGTCTACACTGAATGCACTAATATATATATATATATATATATATATATATATGCCCTTCTCAGTGCTGCACTCTTGAGATAATATTTGTTTGGACTTTGTTTGTTTAGTGCTAGCAGCGAGTTGTGTAGCGCAGCGTTTTTTCTCAGTGCATTGGGTACAATTCAAAATTATTAGTATCACAACACAGTACAGTATGTTATGTGCATTACCACACATTGAGGTAATGTGTAATTGTAATGAGGCTCTTAAAGGCCCTTTGAGTTTTTTTTCCATACATCTAGACATTTATACAACATTATATTTAACACATTTTTCCAGCATCATGTATAATAAAAAAAAAAAAAATCTAATCTACAGTCAACCTATTCTTCCTAAAACCAAATTGACAGTGCCCATCAATCTCTTCAACATAAGGTTATAATTTCATTGCCAACACTGTCATCATTACTTCATATGTCTCATTTAGCAGGGTACTACCACACTAATTCTCACATATAGTTTTCCCTCTTCAGGCAAAGATAAATTGTTTCTAATTTCCATCTGACATATGGCAATCCTACCATATATTCCAATATGATTAGGGACACATTTTTCACACATCCACTTGCTGCCAGGTAGAATGAAATCAGAGTTATTTCACCTGCCAAAGTGCTTATGTGATGCACAGTAAAATGTCCATCCAAGTTGGAAAACAAGTTGAAACTACACATAAAATGAAACACGGATCATCTAAACACATGCATTCTATGCATGAAGGTAAAAAAAAAAAAAAAAACATTCTGTATGCAGCAGCCCCCCCCCCCCCAGCCCCCCAATACTTACCTGAGCCCCATCCAGCCATTGGCTCAAGGATTACAATCGTATATAAGAGATGGTACTCATTTTCTTGAGCAATTGAAACCTTATTCTTGGAATAGTAAGTACAACTGTATCTCACTGGATGTGAGTTCGTTGTACACATCTATTCCACATGTTTTTGGTCTAGAGGCATTGAATAATTTTTTGTATCTGGACCAATACATGAATAGTAGACAAGCATCTTTCATTATAGATTGTACCAAATTTTGTCTTGAACACAATTATTTCGTTTTTGATGACCAATTTTATGTACAGGTCCAAGGTACGGCAATGGGAGCCAATTTTGCTCCCTCGTACGCGAACCTAGCCATGGGACTATGGGAATATAAATACATTTGGTACAACAATTCCCACTCAGAGCATCTCATTTATTATGGCATGTATATAGACAACATTGTCATCATTTGGGATGGTTCCCACCAAGATACAGAAGATTTTGTAAATCATTGTAGAGCTGTATCATGTTGGGGACGTAATACATGCCAAGAATTATACAAAACCCACTGCGGGAAATTCTCTTTTACATTACAAAAGTTGTCATTTCCATAAATTGAAAAACAACATTCCCAAAGGGCAATTTTATCATTTAAAACGAAACTGTACTAACCACCATAATTTCCTAGAAGAAAGTAAAATACTTAGTAAAAAACTGAGGGAAAAGGGATATCCAGAATCCCTTATACAAGAGGCCCAAACATACTATGTAGATGATCCCCCATTAAATCGAGTAAAAGAAACACATTCGATCAATCAGTTCGCTTCACTACCAGGTTTCATTATGGTCATAAAAAATGGAATCTATTTTTAGAAAACAAAACAACAAAATCCTGCGAGCCTTAAAGAACCCCCTACCAACCTGCCACTATCAAGCTGCAAACGTTAAACACGTCTCATACGTTCGTGCACATTAAACACAAAATTAAAAATACGCTGCGCTGGAATGGCTATGCACTAGATAATCTGTATCTTAATCTATAGTTATAGATCCACAAGAATATAACAATATGCATAAAATAGTAAACATACAACTGGTGTAAAGTGCAAGTGCAAAATATAGCAAAAACAAATAATGTGCGCAAAATCTGTAAACGCACAACTAAAACGCATACATAAATATAAAGTGCACAAGTGCAAAAAAAAAAAAAAAAAAAAACTCTGTGAGGTTATATAGACCCTTTAGACTTACAAGGTGCCATGCACAATAACACACCAAAAAATAAAATAATAATAATAATATTAGATGAAAAAAGTGCTAAATGCATACATATGTGATAGCAAACATGTATAAAAGATTTATAAAAAAATGCAAGTGCATAAACCACACAAGTGTCTCTATATTATTAAAAAAAACAGTTCTTTGTGGCAGCCTGTCCTAGGCTGTGATAAGAACCACAAAATGTTGATTGATGTGAGACTAGATGCAGGTGATGTGATTTCCGGTGATCATACTATTGACATGCTTGTTACATCCAACCGTGGCTCTGAATCATGCATAGGTGAAATCCGGAAACCCCTTATGGTAATAAGCTCACCTCAGAGCGTGTGACCAGCTTTTACACTGAGTCAAAGCACGCATATGAACCACTATAGGGTTCTCAGCTGTTTCACTGGATCAGTAGTATCCTCAGTGCAATGATCTCAGAGGCACATGAAAAAAGAAAAAGACTAATAGTGCAATACCGTTTTACCAAATTTCATAGACAAGTTAAAAAACATTCCCCCGCCGGGGGACTCACATGTGTAAGGTGGGTCAGTGCACCATACTTCATAAGATTCAATAAAATACTGTAAACAGTATGGGTATGGCTTGTATCCCCTCCAGGCAGGTGTACTGTCTCTCGCTCCGTCCTGGCCCCTCCCCTACGCGTGTCGATACTCAGGGTGTGGCGTATCTTCCTCAGGGGGATCATGTCAATAGTATGATCACCGGAAATCACATCACCTGCATCTAGTCTCACATCAATCAGGACAGGCTGCCACAAAGAACTGTTTTTTTTTAATAATATAGAGACACTTGTGTGGTTTATGGACTTGTATTTTTTTATAAATCTTTTATACATGTTTGCTATCACATATGTATGCATTTAGCACTTTTTTCATCTAATATTATTATTGATATTTTATTTTATTTTTTGGTGTGTTATTGTGCATGGCACCTTGTAAGTCTAAGGCCCCTTTCACACGGACGGGCCGTTCAGATCCGCCTGTCAGTTTTGACGGCGGATCTGAACGGGCGCTCCATGTTACTCTATGGAGCGTCGGATGTCAGCGGAGACATGTCCGCTGACATCCGATCCGCCAAAAGCAGACGGATGGCCCCACGTCCAGATCCGGCGCTGGCGGATCGGATCGGGTGAGATCGGGTGAAAACGGACACACTGTCCGTTTTCATCCGATCTCTTCATAGAGATCAGCGGCACTCGCAAGCCCCTCCCCGCTCAGTGAGCGGAGAGAGGCTTGTCATCCGCCGGCTCAGCGGAGATCAACGGACAGATCTCCCGCTGAGCCGACGGACAGAGGCGGGCTCCGTGCAAGCGGAGTCCGCCTCGTCTGAAAGGGGCCTAAAGGGTTCATATAACCTCACAGAGTTTTTTTTTTTTTTTTTTTGGCACTTGTGCACTTTATAATTACTTATGCGTTTTAGTTGTGCGTTTACAGATTTTGCACACATTATTTGTTTTTGCTATATTTTGCACTTGCACTTTACACCAGTTGTATGTTTACTATTTTATGCATATTGTTATATTCTTGTGGATCTATAACTATAGATTTAGATACAGATTATCTAGTGCATAGCCATTCCAGCGCAGCGTATTTTTAATTTTGTATTTTTAGAAAACATTGGCCCATACTTTTGGAGGACCAACACCTAAAAAATCAGCTACCCAAGTGCCACAAAGTTACTTACAGGAGAGCCCCAAATATTAAAAACAAAATTGCCCCTAGTAAGTTTACAACTTGTCCTATCCAGCTTTCACCACGTATATGCCTAGTGCCACTTTGTGGCATGTTCCAGTGTAGAAAATCCTTGTGTAAAACATGCAGATTCATACAACATTTCACGACAAAGGGCAATACTTATGAGATTAGTAAATTTTACAATTGTTCATCGGACTTTGTGGTGTATTGTCTGAGCTGCCCCTGCCAGATAGTTTATGTAGGCCGCACCATCCGCCCTCTTAGAGAAAGATTTGGCGAACATCGCAGGTAAATTGAGGCAGGCAAGGAAAAACACAGCGTTCCTCGCCATTTCGCTCAGTACCATAAAGGTTCCACAGGTTTAAAAGTCTGGATTTTGGAACGAATACCTAAAAATATTTCAGAGGCAGAGAGGTTCTTTAGGTTATGTGAACGCGAAACCTATTGGATTTATTCCCTTGATGCATTGTCACCTAGCGGAATCAATGAAGCCTTGGAATTATCCACGATTTTATAAATCTATAGGTAAATAAAAAAACTTTTAAAAAATATATATATCTTTGTTAATTTGTTCCCCTTTCCCTCCCCCCCCCCTGTTTTATCCAGTGGGCTTGCCCCCTTTTAATTGTTTATATATATATATATATATATATATATATATATATATATATATATATATATATATATATATATATATATATATATATATATATACACACACACACACACACAATATAAATATCTTTGTGTATTATTTCTATATATAATAAAATGGTTTACCATGCAGTTGTGACACCAAATTACTATACAATGGGTTGTTCTTGCGCATATATGATCGCAATGCTCAATATACCCGATAAGTTTGAGACTTTATATATGTGTACGTGTATATGTATGTAAATATACACATATATATGTAAGTTTTTAGTTTGCATTATTTTTGATCTTTAATATCCTTTTTACATGTATGCTGCTATTTCATATGTGTACCTAATGATTGTTCCTAATAATCCCTTTTTCTTCTCCCCCCCTTTTTTATCCCCTGTCCCCATTTCCCCTTCCCCCTTCCACCTCTGCCAGTATTTCCAAAAAATCTTTTTTGCAATCATTTGTGGTGTGTAACCCTGCTAGAAGTGTGTTGGTGATTAGCATTATCTTTTCCCCAATGACCGCTAGATGGCACAAGAATATTAGCACAGATAAAAGGCTGGATGCAGCCTCAGTTCCTTTAGCTTTGATGAAGGAGCGCGCCTGTTCTGTCTATCTACAGAGCGCATGCTCCGAAACGCTGTCGCAAATAGCTCTGACGTCATCGCGCTCGACGCCTGTTTGATACTGTGGACCTGAGCCAAGCCTCGGTCCCAGTATAGATACACGAGGACCAGGAAATCCTGCTGGACGGGACATACAACTGGACTGTAACAGTCACCTATAGGGCAGAGAAGACGTCCCAGAGGACTTATGTGCTAAACCACCCTTTCCATGATGTAAGCGGATGTATGCACTCCTTTTTTGTCTAATAAATGTTAACATTTTTAATCTGGTGGAGCCTCTCCTGTTCTCTGTTTTGCATGTACCCTGGAGTTTGCTCCCAACTTCCCACCTGAAGGCTGCCCTGGACTATAAACTTGCCTGCACATGACATAAAGGTTTTTTTCTTCCATCTACTTTTCACAATAGTTCTAAACCTTTTTTTAAAAAATGTCAGAATTGCAAATTCTTTTTGGATTTATAAGAGGGCACAAATGTTGATTATTGTGCAACAGCGCCATCTATGTATATGTGTCAATCCAGCAATGTGCACAAGAGCAGTAGCTCTCCCGGGTCTCCTCCTCCTCCTCATTGGTTAAGACAGCAGCAGGAGTCATTGGCTCTCGCAATCACAGCCAGTGAGCTAATGAGGAGAAAGCAGGGGCAGGGGCAGGGCCAAGCCATGTGTGAATGGACAAATAAAGCAGTGACTCAGTAGCAAGCCTGCTTTGGTGCCCCCATAGCAAGCTGCTTTCTATGTGGGCACTCGGCAGGAGCACCAGCAGGGGATCAGAGAAGAGGAGTGTCGGGGCTGCTCTGTGCGAGACCACTGTACAGAGCAGGTATGTATGACATGTTTTTTTTTTTTTTTTTTAAAAACAGCCTTTAATAGTAGACTAGAGTTTTAACAAAACCATAACGAACGTGCAGAATTCAAAAGATCCGAAATAAAAAAATGCTTTATTTTTGTATACATTACATTTTCGTATTGTTGCGACAACAGTTCGATATAGATAGATAGAAGATTTGACATGACGGTGACAATAGCGATCTGTGTCTATCGAACCTGCGGTTGAATGTGTCTAACCTAACTCTATTAGTCCAAGATTATTCGACATAGAGAGAAAAGATTCAATATTATAGAGACATGAAGATTCAACAAAGCAGCTGAAAACATACGATCGCTGCGAGCAGACATTTACGGTCAAATACTCCGCCGATAGGCTATAGAAGAATTTTAATGTTGTTTGACTAGTAATAATAATTAATAATTATAATTATTACTAGTCAAACATTAGAATTCTACTATAGCTTTTGGGCGGAGCATTCGACCAGAAATGAACGATCACGGCATCGTACAGTTTAGCTGCTTCGTCAAATCTTCTTAGAACATCAGATAGACACCAAAAGCATTCAATTGACAGATTCAACCTATATTAATTTGGATTTTTGTACGAATGCATTTTTTAACTAAACAAAATAAATAAAAACAAATTTCGGGAGTAACTAAATAAATGTATTTTTCGGAGGAAACCTAAATGCCGAAAACAAAATATTTCAGTGTGCACAAGTCTATTTAATATCACTTTAAACTGTTACCCTCCGGTGGGCAGTTCGGGAGTATTATCTCCTGTACTAAAAT
This sequence comes from Lithobates sylvaticus, assembly GCA_028564925.1. NCBI lineage: Eukaryota > Metazoa > Chordata > Amphibia > Anura > Ranidae > Lithobates > Lithobates sylvaticus. Next base: position 108,824,908 of record CM053031.1, on the reverse strand, counting down.
ATTTTTTCCCCATGCAGTAAAGCTGGCCATAGAGGGATACATTTTTTTTTTTTGATCAGCCGGCCAGCTGATCAAAAAAACTGAATGAATTCCCCCACTCACTATTATTTATTTTCAAGTCACCTGACAATTACTACAAATATAGGGCAAGCATGGTACAGTTCCTCATGTTCTTATATAGAGTGCAAAAGGAAAAAAAAAAACAGAGACTTAATAACCATCACTCATCATATAGACAAGCAAGATGTGTTGTCATCTGAACCTAGCAATAGCGAACAAACAAAATACAAAAACATATTTGGGAAGCACTCACCAATGCGTTTAAATTCAAGATGGTGCTGCCATAAGACCAACAAGCAATAGCGAACATATTACAGCGCACATATTCAAGAATGACGTTTCCTGCAGGGCTAGTTAAAAACACCTGAACATATTCAAAAAATACGGGGGTTTGGTCACACTATATGGTTATATAGTGCTAAGCCCACTTACTGCGACAAAGTACCCCGAATTAGTGGGTCATCTGAACCTAGTCGCCAACTGCAGAATGGAGAGGATAGTGAGAGTTATGTTTCCACAGACAATGGCATTATTGTATTCTGACAGCGGGGTCTCCTCAGATACAGTGCTGTAGCAGATTGGCTGCATGTGCTGATCGAGTAAACATTTTCCAACGGTCTCGTTTGAGAGAAAATTATCTTTAGATTGACATCTTTGGAGCAGAAACAGCCACAGATTTATCAAAATTCAGCCAGTCCCTGCTGAACCGGCTGAATTTCAATCCATCTATAACCAGCTTGAGACTGTTACATTCTGGTGAGGGTAACATAATAATAGATTGACTTTTTTATTTTTTTTTGTATGTTTTTGTGTGTTTAGATTTGTTTTTTATGTGTAGCAATGGATGTTTTATAGCATTGAATGGAACTTTAACTGTGTTTTTAATTATTTATTTTTTGTTTGAGAATGATAACTAGCTTATTACTTTTTCACATTCTTCTTATAGAGCAGAAGCATTTAATGTTACAATTAAAGTGGATGTCCTCACATATACCCAGTGAAGTGAACAGCCTCAGATGACACACAGAGATGAAACAAATCTCCCTACATAAGTTTTACATGTATATCTGCTGTCTTCAGCTTGCTATATTCTTTAGAATTCTTACATCGTGTTATGCCCCGTACACACGAGCGGAAATTTTGAGAGCATGTTCTCAATTTTTCGGTCGGAAAAAGTTCTGATCTTCTGTACTAATTCCAACACGCAAAATTTCTACGCATGCTCGGAAGCATTGAACTTAATTTCCTCGGCTCGTTGTAGTGTTGTACGTCACTGCGTTCTTGATGGTCGAAAGTTCAGCAAACTTGTGTGACCGTGTGTATGCAAGCCAAGCTTGAGCAGAATTCCATCGGAAAAACCATCCAAGATTTTTCAGACGGAAATTCCGCGCGTGTGTACGTGGCATTAGAGATTTTTTCTTCCAATTCAGCACTAGGAGTGGACTCTTGGCATACACTGTGTTACAGCTGATTGGAGGAAAAGCACCCCTCCACATAGGCAAAGGAATGAAGACATGTGCAGAGCTGTACTGTGAATGGCCAAGCTCTCTGCTAATCTAGTTATTGCACCCACCCGGACACAAATTTCCAGCTGCTTTTATCTCCTGTGTCAGAGAATTTGGCAGAAGTTATCATGCTGATAACAGAAAAATTAAGCAGCAGAAAGACACAGGACTTATGGCTTTGGAGAGAGATAAGTAAACATTACAGATATATGTGCTTAGGTCAAATTTCATGAATCAGGTTACATCCACTTGAAGTTTTATCGATTGACAGGTCTCGATTTCATACTGAAAGCAACAGGCAGTAAGTATTTAAACACAGGGAGGTGAAATGGTTTGCCAACCTAGGCATTCTTCAACCTAATGTATCAAATGTTTTGATTTAAATTTCCTTCTTTGATATGTTGTAGTACTGTTTATATGTTTATCTTGTACATAGGTACTGCTACCGTTTGAACTTGCCAGGAGCTGCATTCATTTGTTTCAAAGTATGTCAATTGATGTTTAAGGCTCCATGCACATTAGTGTTTTTTTAAGCTCCTAAAAGCTAAATAGTGTTATCCCAATGTGTCCATGCACACTACTTTAGGCTATTAGCATTTGTTTAGCTTCAACATCTAGGAGCAGAAAAAAAACGTTTTTTTAGAGTTTCTTGGAGCGTTTTTTCCAGCAGAAAAAAATGCTGAATGCTCCTAACTGCTTCTAAAAGCTACCAAGATGCTACTAACAGTTTTTTTTTAGCTTTTTTTTTTAGCTTTGCAGTGAGTTTTTTGCAATAGCGTTTAGCGTTTATTATTGTTTTTATAAATTGATCAAAAATGTTAAAAAACGCTGGTGAGTTGTGCTTTGAGTGTTTATCAGCGTTTTTTGATGTTAGAGCATTTTTACAGCTGAAAACTGCCACTTTTGTCTTGTTTTGTCTTGTTTTTTAAAGCCAAAATATTCCCCAGCCAAAAACTGCTGATAACAGCCTATGTGTGCATGGACACATAGGATAACATGATGTGGAGGTTATTGACTGTAGAAAAAAAACATCTGAAGCCAAAAAACAGCTGCTGTAAAAATGTCCAAAAACGTCCAGTGTGCATGAGGCCTTAAAGTTACTGTAAGTGAATCTGGAGATGTGTATTTTCAGTTTCATTATTTAACTTTGTAACTTGAATCAATGTGTCAGTTCCTGCTTTACCTGATAAAGAATCTGTACTAAATGTGAACCTGTAGCATTCCTGCATGCAAGCAAGCATTCACCATGGTTTAATAGCATTCTGATATTTTCTCTTCATTTTTTTTAAAACAAAAGGAAGGCAGCGCTGATCCTTGAAATATATGATATATGTGTGTAAAGTATATAAAAAATGCAAAAAAAATAACACATAAAGTTCATAAATTTGAAGAAATATAAATAAATGATGGTGACACTTTGTGATATCTTGTATGTAGATCAGTCTGTTAGTATACTCACATTTGCATTTTATCACATAGTTGAGGATCAGCGCTGCATTCATTTTGTTTTTGAAATTTTTTTTTTTTTCCTGCCAAAAATTAGGGCAGCTGGGATTCAGTATTGACTGCATTGACCTATTCCAATTTTTTCCCCATTATCGATCTTTGGCGCTGTGTTGCCATCTTCTTTTCTCTTCATTGCAGAGGAAAGGTTGAAAGATGTATGCATACACCCACTGCAATTTTAGGGGATTCCTGCTGAATCAGCTGAAATGTGATGCATGGGTGGTAGGGTTGCCACCTCATCCCTTTAAAACCAAACACATATTAATTACACAGGTTCTGTGGCTGATTAAGGTGGTAATTAAACTCACTTGGTGCCTTATCTGCATTAAATTAGCCTCAGAACCTGTGTAATTCATATGTGTTCAGGTTTAAAGGGATAAGGTGGCAACCCTAATGGGTGGCCCTGTAGGCATCACCTGGCTAAAAATCAAAGGTGCCGGAGGGAAAACTTTTAACTGAACATGGACTTCACACCAGTCATTGCAGCCACTGTTCAGATATTCAGACAGCTGCAGGTGTTGTGGGTGTCTGAATAAGTTAAGTGGGGGGTTGTGAGCGTCTTACTATGATTAGTAATCCCTCCCCCTTTTGGGGGGGGTATATTACTGGCTTGTGTTAAAAAATGTGTTTACTTATCCATGAGGTCTTCCCCTTCCGAGCTCATCCCTCTGGCAAAAACAGCACAGCACTAAAATATGTTCAAGAAAAAAAACATCTCAAATCATGCATGTATTAATATGGATCCAATTACTCCATAAGAGGGAGAAGGAGGGACGTGCTAATGCCATCAGTCTAGGTCTCCATTACTGTAGCTAGGGAAAGGATACCTCCTCAACCAGTGCATGCAGCCGATCCAGTGTCTATCCGGGCAATGTCCGGGAGGATTTTACTAGTGTATATACCGCTGTTCAGTCTCTTGTCACTGGTCAATGAATAGAAGCCTCCTTGAGCTGCAAATCCTGACAACAAGCAACTTTAGTATATTGAGGGTATCCAGTGAGTTGAAAGCATAAAAACCAGAGCTTGGAAAGACTAGGGAACGGTCATCAATCAATCCCTTTGTGCTCTGCGTGTATGAGGGGGATTTATTGGGCTGTACAGTGGGAGAGGGTGCAGGCCAGGTTGGTGCATTCGTACCTCAGAGGGTGAACGTTGTCTTCAGTAGCGGACATCCTGGGTCTCCATGGGTTCGGATCCGGCATGTGGTGTAGGAGCCCTATGGGGGCGAAACTCTGCATACCACTCAGGGAGCTCAGTAAGTGGTAATTCCAGCATAGCACAGAAGTGTTGAAGGTCTTCTGGGATTCTGAGGAGAGGGGAGCGTCCTTGTGATGATGCTGTGTGGTCGAAAGGGAATTTCCAACGATAGGGGATGCCCTTCGTGCAGAGCACTTCCAAAAGCTCCCTCCTGCGCTGAAATGTTATACTAGAGAGATCCTGAAATAAATGGAGCTCCGTGCCATTATGTAATAACGGTGCTTTAGTGCAGGCTTTCCTTTAGATTTCCTCCTTGAGACGATAGCCCACAATACAGCAAATCACTTCTCTTGATGGCTCCTCATGCCTTCCTTTAGGCTTCAGTGCCCGATGAGTTCTTTCAATAGAAATCGGAGTGTCCCTGGGCCTTTCCAGCATAGAACTGAAGAGACTTGTAACTTCCTCCTGCAGGTGTTCAGTGTCAATGGTCTCCAGGAGCCCTCTCAAACGAAGATTGTGGCATCTGTCACGGTTATCCAAATCTTCTAGAAGGCGGTTCATGTCCCTTAGTTTCCTGGTGTGGGTGTCCAAGGTCAGATTATTTCTACGGAGTGCTGTGGAGTGGAGTGCCGCTGTATTCTCCACTGCCTGCACTCTGACCGTGATAGCCTGAATGTCCATCCTCAGGTCCGTGATGGCTGCCGTCAGGGTGTCTTTGATGTCCGCTGCCAAGGACCGGAGATCATTCAGGCTGGGCTATTGATGACGATGGAATAAGAATAATTTCTCCATTAGCTGACTCCTCCTGTGTGTCAGTCGCAGATCTTCTAGCGCTGTTCTCAGATCCCTGAGGGCCTTGTGTGGAAAGTACAGGCGCCATATTGCCCGCCTGCTTCCGGAACATCTCCGGGATGTTTTGAACCGGCTTCCCAGTCAAATTGCCTGGCGAGCGTGACTGAGAAGCTGAGGAGCTTCTGGACGATGTTTCCATCGTTTTTCTGGGTAATAAGTGTTCTGTAACCCTCCGTTTTAGTCAGATATCTATTCCTGTGAGCGGGAGCTCTCGAGTTAGGCAGCCATCTTCATTATGCCCTACCAAATGCAGTGAGGTACCTCAACAAAATTTCCTTAGAGGCCATGTGAGCTTTTTTCATACAATCGACAATTATGCTAAAAAAAAGCATAAAGCATAGTCAACACATTTTTCCAGGATCATGTATAACAGGAAAATTTAGTCTGCAGTCCACCTATTCTTCCTAAAAGCACATTGACAGTGCCTATCAATCTTTTCAACATAAGGTTATAATTTCATTGACATCATTGTCCTCATTACTTTATATGTGACATTTAACAGAGAACTACCACAATAATTCTCACACATAATGATGAATGAGAAAATAAATGTGTATAACAAACCTATAAATTTCTGCGCTAATGGATAGGTAATTTGTGAAAGCTGTATTAGTATGTGAACACTATAAATACAAAATAAGTGAACAGTATAAGGGTTGCTGCTCTCAAAGTGCATGTGCCTTTAAATGTGTAATCAAAATAAGAGCACAATCTCGTGTTATGCTAATACATGAATATCACAAAACAACAATACCATTAACCATATAAATCAATAAAAATATTAATATAACGATAATAGTCCATTAAAGATTCAAGTTAATGAACTTCAAACTTTACAGTGCTGCTTCAAAATTTTCCAATATGTGCAATATAAAGTGCTAACATATAGCTTTCTCTCTTTCTTCAGGCTAGGGTAACTCATTTCTAATTTCCATCCTCTGGCATTTGTTAATTCCATCATATATTCCCTGTATGGTTAATGTAACTTTTTCACACATCTACACACTGGCAGAAGGAATAACATCATAGTATATATATATATATATATATATATATATATATACACATATACACACACACATATACATACACACAAACACACACAGTGCCTTGAAAAAGTATTCACACCCTTTTTCCAAATTTTGTAATGTTACAACCAAGAACGTAAATGTATTTTATTGGGATTTTACATGATAGACCAACACAAAGTGGCACATGATAAAACAAAAAATGTTAGTGCTCAATGGGTAACATTAGGTGAACATAACACTGGCAGAAACCATGGATGGCAGGCAATGGGTTAAGCAAAATATTCCTTTCAAAAGATGTTGATGAACCAAAACAAGTTTAATGAATAGCCATCATGACATTAAAACAAAGAATCCTCATACATATAATGTAGATGAAAAGAGGTTAAGCTTCAATTAAATGAACCTACGGTGTCACTGGAGGTTTCCGGAGCAATGAGGAGCTTACGGTATCCAACGATGAAACAGTGCAGCATGGGGGGCGCCAAGAATCCCTCTGCACTGAGGGGTCCTAACCCGAACGGTAGACCCGCTGGCCGGCGTGGTCTGGATGGCGTGCTGGTGGAGGAAGTCGGTGATCAGGGCTGTGGTCAGAGTGCCGAACCACTCTCCACAGGGCTGCTCACTGTGCAGGCTGACATGCAGATGGGTGTGGAGGGGAAAACCGTGGACTGTCTACACTGGTAGGTCCCTCTCCCTGGATGGATGTACAGCGAACGGGTCTAGTGTGACAGGGATGTGGGGTGGAGCAGGGAGCCACTGCAAACTCAAGCTAGAAGCCAGGAAAAGCCAGAGAGGGATTATACAGATGACATAACGCCCTGGTGAGGAGATGGTGGCCGGAAGTTCTCGGAAACCAGCGTGAAGCGCAGGCAGGAGGGTTGCTGTGACAATGCGTTTTGCGCGCATGAGCTTTTTCAAGGTCATGGGAACAGGCAACCCAATTGTTTAAATACTGGAGGGAGGGAGGAAAAATGGGCAGAGCAGAGTGGTGGAACTGATGCCGTTAACTCATCATTGCTCTAGGTGATACTATGCAAACTTAAGAGAGCAAATAGGAGTACATAAGGATACTGTAAACAACACAATTACATTTTTCTTAAATGACTAAAACCGTTTTAAAAAACAATTAGCAATCAAAATCGCCCAAAAATATTAATAAGGATAAAGTTATAAATAAATAAAGATAAATAAAGTTCTTCAGATGGGGAGACCGTTTAATCTACCCTCACTGCCCCGGCTACCTCTTTGCCATCTCCTAATAATACATCTTTAAGATTTAATGTACCGATACATAAAAGCTTTAGTCCATTTTCTAGAAACGTATATTATATTAGGTGCACGGCCCAAATCACAAGTCTAGAGAAATCCCTCTCACCAATTAACACATATCAAGCCATTTACTAATGCGGCCTGACAAAACCTGATTATAGCAGTGGCAAACCTCCAACCCTTATTGTATTAAACAACAGAAAAGAGAAAGGAATGGGACTTTGTGTCAGGCATGTCACTGAATGGATACCGTATTCATACCATTCATTGAATTATTTATTAATTACAAATCACGTTGTAAAAAGTGTCAATCTGTGATACAGGACACAATATACTATGATACACTTGTATGAATATATAGTTATTATACAAAATAAAATACAACGTAATTAGCAGTACAGTTACATAAAAACACTTATCCATTCAAGGAACAATTCAACAGATTAAGGAGAAATTGTTCAAGAGCGGAAGACTATTTCACAAGGGGAATCTATGAAAATTAAACTAGTCCAAGACGCATTCCTGTCACACGTGAACCCTCCTTTGAGAGAGAAACTGACAGTTGAAGGGGATAATAATCATACTTTGAGATTCATCTCGACCATCAACGACAAATATAGGTCAGTTTCCAAAATTATAAATAAACACTATAATATTCTAAACTTAGACCAGCGTTTATCCCCGGTGTTGCAAGCCGCCCCGCAAGTAACCTTTAGAAAGGCTCGCACCATGAAAAATATACTTGCACCTAGTAAAATACAAAAAGAAAGTACCAGATCTCCATTGGACATTTGCACGTATTTCAATAATAGAACAGGCATCTTTCAATGTAAAAAAAAAGAGGATGTTTGACAGGCCAATTTACCACCCATGGCAGCAATAAAGTCACAACCAATAAAGAAAAAACGTACCTAATCAAACAATTCATCACATGTTTGACAGAGTTTGTTATCTACATCCTGCGTTGTTCCTGCAGCCTCTTGTACGTGGGATGCACCATACGCTCCCTGCGTGCAAGAATTGGAGATCACCCTAGGTACATTAAAAAAGGATGTGATGAACATAGTGTACCACGGCATGCATAACGATGACATAAAATGTTTAGAAGTTTTTGTTATAGAGACCATCCCCTAGGGAACCATGACAGCAAACGAGAGATTTTCTCTCTTATGCAGAAGAGAAGTATTCTGGTTCAAAATGCTTGGTTCACTCGCTCCTAAAGGGTTAAATGGGGAACTGGAAACATGTAGTTCAATGTAGTTCATAAAGTATTTAATCTTATGTAGCACTGACCCCCGAAGGAGCTGCTGGTTTAAGTTGGGCTTACCGTTACCTTCTTGACCTTGTATGCGTTTAGGGGTTTCCCCGAGGTAGATGGCCCAAAGAACTGTAGAAACTAACACTGTATCCACTTTAGGGATTTTTATTTGCAAAACCAGTAGACAAAACAGTCTCTCAATAAAGGAATAGAGGGTATAGGTAGGAAGTTCAGGTACTCTTGGAATTGCTTGGAACTGAATGTCTCTCACTATGAAATCCAGGAAATAGCCATTTGCAACTGGATATTACAGCTATCGGATAAATCTCCTCTCAGCGGATTTAGCAGCCGATAGATGACTCAAATAAAGCAAAGTCTCTGCCACAGACTTGGTTGTAGAACTTGTACATGAAAAGTCTCTGCCACAGACTTGGTTGTAACTGAAGGATAAATGAACTTAGAGAACCCTCATATGGTACCAGTATCTTGTAGCCGGTCCGGCGATACCGTACGAGTGTGGATTCACCTGGTGTCCTTTCAATTTAGCTTCCAGGCTCTTGCTGAGCAGCCAGCCTGGGTGCGTGGCCCTCTTCTGAAGAGTCCTCCCCTGGTTGCGTTCTCAGTTGCTGGGCCTCTCCAAAGACAAGACAGCACCGGACCACCTTGGAATCCTCCTTCCAGTTACTGTGCCTCGGCTAGCCAGCCCTGAGACTCGGAAATGGATGGATCCACACCCCAGGCCATGAGGGCCCCACAGACAGAAAGATCTTCTGGACCGGAACCCAGAAGCACGTGACCTCAGTACCTTAAGTACCCTCTCCCAGAAATCACAGCGAGACAACACACTCACTGGTTGGTTCCGAGAGAGATTGGCACCGACACCTATGGTGACACCAGAATTTAGAACAATTAACCCTAAAACCCAACTGTGGTTTTAGGAACTTTAAATCTACAAAAGATGGGGGGCGTGTCCGGAAGTGGAAGAGGACGGACGTGTTTCTGGAGAGCTCTGCTGACCCTTCCATAATCCGTTGCCATCTGACAGGAAAATCTTTAGGGTGAGCATCCAAACTCTCCCCATCTATTGCTGGGCCCCTGCCACACCAAACTTAGGGGGAATTGGGAACTTTCACCGGCAGATTAGGCTGCTTACCGGACCTAGACCAGCTCCTCACTGCCGATCCGCCGCCATCTTGCGGCCTACACGGCCTCCATCAGCCTCGGGCTCGAGTTCCGCAATCGGCGGAACGAGGGCCATCCGTACACCCACACTAGGGCAGAATACTCCCGGGAGGGAACCGATCTGTGGGAAGACATCTCGGCGGCCACCCGGAGGACAGGCCGCGGCTCGGGCCTAACAAAAGAAACGGCGGCCATCTTGCTACACCCGCCGGCAGACTGCGCTCCTATTCCGGATCCCCCAAGCTGGCCTGGACACCCCACGACCTCCAGGGCTTATCCTGCTAATACCCACCGCCTGAGTCACCCACAAAACATTCTTCTCGGAGGCCTGGGGAGAGAACATTACCTCAGGCCAGATACATGGCGGCCATCTTGGTCCACCTAAAAGAATACTAATACTAACACAGGCTCCCCAGACTGACTTTGACATTATCTCTCCTCCATATTACAGTCTAAGATCACTCACCTACCCCAGCTGCCTTTACCACTCACTGCAACTTCCCCATATCAACCTATAGGAAGCACACCAGCCCGGTGTATAGCGGCCATCTTGAATCTCTTTCTATTCACCCTCTGCGACCGGTAAGCCGGCCGGAGAAGATGATGGACACTTGATCCGCATGCTCGTCAGCCAGGGGACAAAACCTAACGACGCAGGCCCCACGCACTACTCCACTCACAGCCATCCTTGTTCAGGACGACCTAGATATCAAAATGCTCCAGTCCAGAAAGAGATACACAGACCGAGTACCTCAAAAACTGACTGAATTTGCCTACAAGCCCGCGGAGCGACTCACAGCGAATCCAAATGGCGCCGGCTCGATCGCACAGAGCGAAGCATACACGGACCTCCCAGATGCCACCCCAGAAGAACATCCTAAATCAGGTACCTCCACAGACCCCCCAGACACCCAAGATGTTGACCCCCTGCTTGGCAGCCCTGCCAAAGCTAAAATGCGACTTGACGCGCCGCCGCAACGACCACTGCTCTCACATACTGAGGCCCAGGCTCTGAAGCCCTTCCTTTCTGACCAGACACTGCAATCCTCCATGGCATCATTCCCCACCTCTGGCCAGCCTGTCATGGATACGACACTGAAAGACATGCTGCTCTCCCTCCAAACCTCCCTCATGACTGACCTTTCCAATATGTTTTCAACAATCACCTCTGAAATCCGCACATTAGATACCAGAGTAACCAACACTGAGAAAGGCCTATCTGATTGCACCCATACGGTAAATGACATCATTGACACTTATGATGAGATTAAAGAAGAACAGTCATGGATGCGCGCCAAGCTGGCAGATTTAGAAGATAGGTCCCGCAGGAACAACGTTAAACTGAGGGGGGTCCCCGAGAATATACCCCCTGCGGACTTGTCCCGTTATGCGAAAGACCTAATGCATGTAATTGTACCTGAAGCATCCCCAAGGGATGTCATCATAGACAGGATCCACAGGATTGCTAAGCCACCTCACCTGGCAGCCTCAGTCCCCAGAGATGTCCTCATGAGGGTCCACTTCTACCATATCAAAGAAAAGCTTCTGATGGGGGTCAAAGCCAGAACACCACTGCCAGCGCCATATACTGGGATACAACTCTTCCCAGATCTTTCCAAATATACCCTCCAAATGAGACGTCTACTGAACCCTGTCACGAAAGGCCTACAAAACCACAAGCTACAGTATAAATGGAGATATCCAGCCACACTCCTCATCACCCGCAATGGGCAAACTCACACTGTTAGCGATATAGAAAAAGGCCTCCATCTCCTCCACACCTGGGGCATCCTTCTTGACCCTCCTGCACCTCCCTCTCACGCCAGAGGACCTCATTCATCCCACAAGTACCCGGCCCACCCTAATGTCTAACTGGATCAACACCGCACAACTAAAGTGGCCAACAACGTACCGTCTTGCAAGTTCCCCTGCGAGCTGACGAACTGTTACCCCTGTTTGCACTCTCCAGCCTTACTGACTCTCTGCACCCCCCAACGGAGGCTACTGTGGTGCTCTGCACCCCCTCTGCGATTTTTTTTTTTCTTTTTCTATTTATTTGATTTGATCTCTCTTGGGCATGTTTTAGCCTTGACCTATACAAGTGCGCTTTCGGAGCGACACTTCGACCTCATACCAGTAGTATACCACGTGAATTCTTACACTGAATTAGTTTTCTGTTTCTCCACCTCAAGTACCTTAATCTACTTAACCTACTTCCATTAACCACATCTAGGTCGCATTGTATTGCTCTATCCGCAGTTGTACATCGCACCCCTTCCTTAGACCCTTGGACTCCCGAGTATCTACAACTCGACGCCAGAAAAACCCAGAACTGTCTTCAAGCAACTAACTGTAAGTGTTACTTGATACCCTCCTCACACCACCTCAAACACGATGCCGCTTAACATACTATCGCTCAATGTCAATGGACTGAATCATCCTGCCAAACGCCACTCACTATGGAAAACTGCCACAGCTCTCCACAGTGATGTCATTTGCATTCAAGAATCCCACCTGCTGCCAGGAGACACTCATCTCTGCAAACACCAACTTTACCCTCACACCTTTCATGCTTCCCACTCCAGCAAATCTAAAGGAGTTATGGTAGCGATCAAAAATACGGTCGACTTTCAATTGCTACAGTCTATCCCAGATCCTGAAGGTCGCTATATAATCCTTGTATGCACCATTAACAGAGTGCCCTACACTCTTGTTAACCTATATGCCCCGAACTCCCATCAGATGAAGTTCCTGCACAAGGTCCTACGCACTGCCAAACCTGTTCAGAAGGGACATTTGATAGTGTGCGGAGACTTCAACCTGACCCCCGACCTCCATTTGGACTCTACCTCAGCTGCGAAAAGACAACCCTCACCATTGAAAAAATTTATAACTGTCCAAGATCTCTATGATGTATGGCGGTGCCATCACGGCTCCGAACGAGACTTTACCTTTTTTTCCCCCAGACATCGTTCGTACTCTCGAATAGACTTATTTCTATCGGATAAATGGATTTTGCAAAAAATTTCTGACTCTGCAATCCACACCACAACATGGTCGGATCACGCTCCCATTACCATTACCATTGAAGACTCTACTCTTCAAGGTAACGCACGTCTCTGGCGAGTAAACAACTACATCATCCAACATAATAACTATGTGCCAGACATATCAAAACATATTACTGATTTTTTCATGCTGAACAAGGGAACAGTGTCCGACCCTGGAGTGGTGTGGAGCGCGCATAAAGCCTTCATGAGAGGAATGTTTATTAAAATGAGTTCATACCATAAAAAGAAAAGGACGCAGCGTCTAGACGAATTAGTAGCTCAAATATCAGACCTCGAGACAAAACACAAGACTGACCCCCGAGACTCCTTAACGAACCGACTATTATCCCTTCGACAAGAACTTAGATCCCTACTGCTCTACTCCTATGAATTCCTCCACAAAAAATTCAAGGCGACCTCATATTCCACCTCCAACAAAGCGGGGAAAAAATTGGCTCAACGCCTCAAAGCTAGACGCGACAAGTCAAAGATTTCACAACTTCTTCACCCCCACACGAACATCCCCCTTACCAACCCACAGGATATAGCCGACGCTTTCAGCGACTACTATGGTGACCTATACAACTTAAACAGAGACCCCCTCACTCCACAACCCTCACAACATGACATTGAAATGTTCCTCCAAAAATTGAATCTACCTACCTTGACCACAGAACAACTACAGACTCTCAATGCCCCATTTACAGAACGGGAAATTAAACTGACTATTGACTCCCTACCGACTGGCAAGGCGCCAGGCCCAGACGGATTATCAGGGGAATACTATAAGACATACTCCCCGCTTCTGACTCAACACCTTACTGAAATCTTCAATGACGCTGCCTCCTCTTCCACTTTTAATAAAGAATACCTGAATGCTCTTGTAATTACGATACCAAAGCCAGGAAAGGAGCCGAATGTCCCCCAAAATTTTCGCCCAATCTCGTTGTTGAATATTGACATCAAAATTTACGCTAAAACTATAGCAACGAGACTACTTACGATTATGCCCACTCTTATCCACCAAGATCAAACGGGATTTACAAAAGGTAGACAGGCATCAGATGCCACTAGAAGGATGCTAAACCTCATTCACCATGCTGAATCCACCGGAACGCCTTCTCTGCTCCTATCTCTGGACGCAGAGAAGGCGTTCGATAGAGTCCACTGGTCATACCTCCAGAATGTTCTACAGAAATTTGGTTTTAAGGGCACCATCCTAAATGCCATTATGGCACTTTACTCCAACCCCACAGCCCGGGTATTCTCTGACGGTATGCTTTCCCGCCCTTTCCCCATTACGAATGGCACTCGCCAGGGCTGTCCACTGTCCCCCCTTATTTTTAATTTACTCATGGAACCCCTGGCAGAACATGTCCGCACCCATCCTGCAATTTAAGGAATGCGAATTGGACCAACAACACACAAAATCAGCCTATTCGCTGATGACGTCATCCTTATCCTCACCAACCCGACTTCCTCCCTGGCTGAGGTTCAAAATCTACTAACCTGGTTTAGCTCAGTGTCATACTACAAACTGAATACGAACAAATCGTTTATACTTGACATCAACATCGACGCTACCACTAGGAATCTTTTACAGCTACAATACCCTTTCACATGGGCTGACGCAGATATCACCTACTTAGGAATCCAATTGCCGAGATCCCTTAGACACATATACCCCAGTAATTTTATACCTCTATTACGCAATATCCGAGAGATATCACAAAATATAGCGAAACATGAACTATCTTGGTCAGGTAGACTCGCAGCCTACAAAATGATTTGCCTTCCCCAGATTCTTTACTATTTCAGAACGCTCCCCATCCCACTCCCCAAATCCTTCTTCAGATCTCTTCAAACACTATACAACCAATTCCTCTGGAAAGGAAAGAAACCCAGGTGTGCCCACCTAAAATTAATTAAACATAAACTGATGGGAGGTGTAGGGTCCATCAATTTTGAAGACTACTATCTAGCCGCCATCCTAGCCCAACTACCCAGCTGGTTCCAATCCAACTTAAATCCTCTATGGGCACAAATAGAAAATTCCTCGCTCCCTGGATCCAATCTGAAATCTTGGCTACTCTCTACTCCCTTAGGGGCCACAATTCCATCGTACCTCTCTCCGACTATGAAGGCCTCGGCCCTAGCCTGGAAAAAACTGGTCACACACAATTCACCAGACTCTTCCTCTCCTCGATTCTGCATACCTCTCGACTCTTTGTTGTTCCTAACCCCAGATCTCCCAATCACACTATGGACCCTCAAGGGGATCCGACACATACAAGACCTTGTCAATGGAAACATCCTTAAATCCTTCCCCCAACTACAAATCGACTATGACCTCCCTCTCTCGGAACACTTTACCTACCTCCGCATATATCACTCCCTGCGCAACCTCCCTCTTCCCCTTTATACGGTACAGCCCAAGACCTGGGACTTCCTCTCCAACCCGGCTTCTACCACCAGGGGAATCTCCCATTTTTACGCTCTCTTCCACCAAAAAAACTGCTTTGCCAAACTGTCCCCGCATCTCAGATGGGAAACTGATCTAGCACGCACATTCTCAGACACACAATGGCAACTCGCATTCCAGACGATTTACAAATCCACGAAATGTGCCGCCCTTTGGGAACTCACACAAAAAATATCATTAAGGTGGTACCTTACACCTTCCAGGATATCAGCCTTTGACCCTCGTAACCCCTCCACTTGCTGGAGATGCCACTCTACAGAAGGGAATATGCTTCACATATTCTGGCTCTGCCCAGATGTAAGAAAGTACTGGGCGGAAGTATTCCAACTTCTTAACAAAATCGCCAACATCCCAATCCCCCAGTCACCTGCTCTGGCAATCTTGAACCTGACCATCGATGACCTCCCATACCCCATCAGATATGTCACTACACACATACTCCTAGCAGCCAGACTCAACCTCACTAGACATTGGAAATCTTCCTCATCCTTGACACTCTCACAAGTCTTAAATATAGTGGCCTTACACTACAGCTACGAACTTATGACAGCAACCAGTGATGGTTGTTATACCAAGACCAATGCTCACTGGCAACCCTGGATTAAATGGACTTCAACTGCGCCTACAACTGTGACTAGTAATTAAAGACACCCGCATTCATCCTGACGCTCCACTTCTTGACTGAGCAATACTTCAACCCCCTGGAGAATATACACTATGATACCTATGCTACTAACCCATAGCTAACGCTGTCCACATTATATATGATATACTAGTGATTCCTCTCCTCTCCTGTGGCACTAATGTTCCCGTTAGGGGTGCCACTTGAGAGGTCAGGTTTCGTTCTATGTTTACCACGTTTTTCTTGTTTATCACCTACAATATAGGCTATTTACACAGAGTTTAAGTACATACTCTTTATGGTTATACTGAATTTCATGTAAATCCTACGTCGCTAATCGACGTACAATGCCAAATTGTACAATGTATGCTTTTTGAAAACAATAAAACATTTTTTTGAACGTGTTGTGGCATATCATCTTGTGGGTCCACTGTTTGCTCCCTGCACACAGGAGTTTATGCACCCATATTTGCATATACATATGCCAATACACTTCAGTTTCTCTTCTCCTACAACATTAATAGCCATGTCTATTATCTATTGAGACCCCTGTTTCTTAATATCTTAATATATTACCAATACATCTTTAAACATCTATGGTTCATCATGATTGTTCTTTGGTTGTGTTTCTGTTTTTGTTTACTTAATATTATCATTATTACCATTTTGATTTATTTTTATCTATCCCTTTTTATTTAGATTTTTATTAAAACATTTTGGCAATTTGATTTAGTTTTCTTTTCTAAAATGGTTTTAGCCATTTAAGAGAAATGTATTTGTGTTGTTTACAGTATCCTTATGGACTCCTATTTGCGCTCTTAAGTTTGCAGACCCATCTCTTCTGAAGACCCAGACGGACACTGGTGGCAAAAACGCCCTGAGGCGATTTAGTTTGCATCTGTAGCGCTATACAAGTTATTCATTCATTGCATAGTATTACCTAGAGCAATGATGGGTTAACGGCATCAGTTCCGCCCCATCTGTTCTGCCCATTTTCCCGCCCCCTCCCTCAGGTATTTAAACAATTGGGTTGCCTGTTCCCATGACTTTGAAAAAATGCATGCGTGCGAAACGTGTCATCACTGCAACCCTTTCTGCCTGCGCTTCATGCTGGTTTTTAGAGGACATCTGACTTCCGGCCACCATCTCCTGACCAGGACGTTACGTCATCTGTATGATCCCTTTCTGGCTTTTCCCGGCTTCTAGCTTGAGTTTGCAGCGGCTCCCTGCTCCACCTCACATCCCTGTCACACCAACTCGTTTGCTGTGGATCCATCCAGGGAGAGGGACCTACCAGTGCCGACGGTCTGCGGTTTTCCCCTCCACACCCATCTGCATGTCAGCCTGCACAGTGAGCAGCCTTGTGGAAAGCGGTTCGGCACTTTGACCACAGCCGTGATCACCGACTTCCTCCACCAGCACGCCATTCTGATCACGCCAGGCAGCGGGTCTACCATTCGGGGTAGGACCCCTCAGTGCAGAGGGATTATTGGTGCCCCCCATGCTGCACTGTTTCATTGTTGGATACCGTAAGCTCCTCATTGCTCCCAGAACCTCTAGTGACACTGTAGGCTCATTTAATTGAAGCTTACCCTCTTTTCATTTACATTATATGTATGAGGATTCGTTGTTTTAATGTCATGATGGCTATTAATTAAACTTGTTTTGGTTCATCAACATCATTTGAAAGGAATATTTTGCTTAAACCCATTGCCTGCCATCCATGGTTTCTGCCAGTGTTATGTTCACCTAATGTTACCCACTGAGAGCTGACAATTTTTGTTTTGTCTTATTGCCATCCATAGCCTCCAGTTATGGTTACTGTTCAGCTGCACTGGGGATAACAGACAATTGGTTTATTTTAATTTCTATTTTTATATTTCTTTACATGGTTTACATTTGAGCGCTGTTGAAATTTTTGTTACTTATCGCAAAGTGGCACATAATTGTGAAGTGGAAGGAAAGTGATCAATGGTTTTCCACATTTTTTACAAATAAATATGTGAAAAGTGTGACGTGCATTTATATTCAGCCAGAGTCAATAATTTGTAGAACCCCTTTTGCTGCAATTACAGCTGCAAGTCCTTTTGGGGATGCCCCCAGGGCAGCCATCAGATTTTTTGGGGCCCCTTACACAGCTTTAAGCCTGGGCCCCCCAGGCCTGACCACCAACATTCCCCAGGGCCCGGTTCCCCTCACAGCCCCCTTCTTTGCACCTCCACCCTTTTCACAGCCCCCCTTCTTTGCACCTCAGTCCCCTTCACAGCCCCCCTTCTTTGCCCCTCTGTACCCTACACATGCTGTTTGTTTACCAAGGTTTTCTAACAAACCTCTGAGGGCGTCACAGAACAGCTGTATTTATACCTAGATTAAATTACACATAGGTGGTCTCTATTTACTAATTAGGTGACTTCTGAAGGCAGTTGGTTCTTTAGTTAGGGGTATAAGAGTAAAGGACCTGAATACAAATGCACGCCACACTTTTCACATATTTGTAAAAAAAAATTGAAAACCATTTATAATTGTCTTTCCACTTCACAATTATGTGCCACTTTGTGTGCATGTAGGTTAACTGGGACTGTCGTTAAGTGAAAAAGCACTCTTAAAAGGCCCCAACAGCCAGCAGAATAACATCTCAAAGGACTGTCCCTCCTGTAATACTGTTTCTCCAACCCCCCTTTGTTCTCCTGCCCCCTCCGCTACCATCTTCCTTATCTTTTGGATAGTGGATACCCAGTCAGTAAGACTAAAATTGCTGCCATAAATGCACTCTAGCAGTATAGTTCCAGCACTCGGTATATTAAACTTTACTACTGCTCACTGCATCACTTAAGATGGCCTTGCTACTGTTTATGGTGATCTGGATGCCAAATGCTGTCTTATGCCTAGTTTTTACTGTTACTCACTTTGCTTCTAAAGCCCCATACACACGGTCGGACAATCCGCGGACCAGGTCGGTCGGATCCTGTCCGTCGTACTTTGTCCGATGTTGGTGTTGCGTACACACGGTCGGACTACGTTGTCGGAATATCCGGTCTGCAAGAACGTCGTGACGTAAGTCGTCGTCCACGAGATTAGAAAAGGGAAGTTCAGCACCACGTCAGGCACCCGTTGGGCTCCTTCTGCTGATCCCGTGTTTATCGCGAGTTAGTCGAAGTTTGGTGACTTAAGATTCGCGCTTCTCAGTTTTCTGACTCAGATCGTTACTGCTCTTCAGTTTGTGCTTGTCGTGCGTATCTGTTTATTAGTGCGTGTAGTCAGTTCGCATTTGTTGGTCATTGCGGCCTATATCTTGATATAGGACGCTTTGATTTGCACTGCTTATTGTCTGCTCGTTTCTGGTATTCATTTCGTTCTTTCAGGCCTTGCTGTTTATCGGTGCTTTCTGTTTGTCCGTTCTGACCAGCCGACCTTTTGTGACCTTGTGAGCGATGTTTCCCGTGCGTACTCGTCGCCGAGTTCGTGCTGTACGCGGAATTGGTGTCGGGCTTCTAGCTTTGAGCCAAGACCCGTCCATGAACAGAGTGACGAGGAGTATGTGGACCAAGAATTGGTTGCTTCAGCGTGACCAATTCTCGCACATGCCTTTGCTTCGTGAGATCCAGGAGAATAATCCTGATGATTTCAGGAACTTTCTCAGGATGACGGACCCCGATTTTCACCGTCTTTTGGCTTTGCTGACCCCCTTTATCAGCCGGCAGGATACCTGCATGAGACAAGCCATTACTCCGGAGCAGAGGCTTGTTGCCACGTTGAGGTACTTGGCGACAGGGAGAAGTCTTCAGGATTTGAAGTTCTCTTCAGGTATCTCTCCCCAGGCCCTGGGACTCATTATTCCAGAGACCTCTTCTGCCATCATCCAGGTCCTGCAGGAGGACTATATTAAGGTAACATTTATACTTTACTATTCCCTTCTATGTATGCTCTTTTTGCTAATGTCTTCTATTTTTGACCTCCTTCCCTAATTACCATGATTGCAATATGCTCTAATATGCTGTGCCCCTTTTCTCCTTCATGCATTTTTCCCTTCACTTACCTCACCAGCATGCTCTTCTGCCCCAATAGACACCTATGGCCTAGTCACCTAAGCAATGTATTTTGTCTGCTGCATAGGATTTTTTGCCCCCAAACACCCCCTAAAATATGCACAAATGTTTGCTGTGTGGTTTACTTCATGTAGAGCCCCTTTTTTTTATTGTTTTTGGTGGGGGGGGGGGGGCAAACTCATTAGGAACCCCCTCCCCCAACTGCTCTGTCAGATGGTACCAATCCTCTATCTGCTGGCTTTCCCAAGGTCAATACACACTATATACCTACCTCTTTTTAGTGGGCATCTTTAGGGATGAATTCTGCAAAGCATGTAGTGCAAGGGGCTGCCTCCATACTTTCCATTTCCTATTTTTTTGTGTTCTTTCCCTCCTATTAGCTTGCTTGGTAATTTCATAATGTCACAATGTGCTTTCCTTTTTTGGGGGGGGGGGGGGTGGGGGGGGGGGGGGGGGGGGGGGGGGGGGGGGTTGAAATGTTAGTTTAGCTTTCCTGGGGGCTGCCAATAGTGTTAAGTACAGAGGGTCTGGCCAAACTAGCACACATTATTGAGCCATTTGCCAATCAATGAATTGCAGAGGGTTACCTGTCCAACACCCCCCCCCCCCCAAAACCCTAGTTATTGTCAAAGGCCCATCAGAAGTGGGGGGATTGATGGGGGGTGAGTAATCTGTGAAGGGGAGCCTCTACTTTTCTGTGCAAATACTTTCCAGCCTCCAATTTTATACAATGCTCTTGTTCCAAGATGTTGATTGTCTAATCTGCTTGCAATGTTTATGTGCAAAGTGACTAATTTTTTTTTCTTGTTTCACTCCACAGTTCCCTTCAACGCCACAGGAATGGCAGACTGTGGCCTCCCACTTTGCCAGCCGTTGGGACTTTCCTAACTGCGGAGGGGCAATTGATGGGAAACACGTCCGCATCGTCCCACCGCCCAACTCGGGGTCCCACTATTATAATTATAAAGGGTTTAATAGTGTAGTGATGTTGGCGGTGGTGTCGGCAACATATGAATTTATGTATGTGGACGTGGGGATGAACGGCCGGATCTCGGATGGTGGTGCCATTACGCACACGGAGTTCTACTGGCGTCTCCAAAGTGGCAGTCTGTGCTTGCCACCTCCAGAGGAGAATGCTGAAGGACTCCCCTTCGTCTTTGTCGCAGATGAAGCGTTTGCGTTGACTCCCCATGTGATGAGGCCGTTCCCGATGAGGACCCTCACCCCAGAACAGAGGGTCTTCAACTACAGGCTGTCCAGAGCCAGAAGAGTGGTGGAGAACACTTTTGGCATCCTGGCCAGCCGCTTCCGCCTGTTCTTGATGGCAATTAACTTGGCGGAATACAAACTGAACCACATAGTTCTTGCCTGTTGCATATTGCACAACTTCCTCAAAAGACATAACAGGAACTATGTGGTGCCCGTTGGCCCAGATGTGGAGGGCCCTCCAAATGCTGACCTCACAGCCCTTCAAGTGGCACGTCCAGGCTTGCCCCCTCTAAATGCCCGCGCGGTCCGCGAGCAATATATGGAGTACTTTGTGGGTAGGGGGGCCATTGCTCTGCCTGACGATGTGTGAGAGGCATTTTTTAATAAATCTGATATTTCAACCAACCTATGATTTCTTGTGATTTCAGTATTCTTTTTTGCTTATTTTACCTTGAAATTTTTTCACTTTGCCTTCGACAGTGGGAATGCACTTTCTGGGCAAAAGGAGGTAACAGTCTCTTCTTCCCAAAAAGATTAGGCTCATGTTGTGTGTTTGATACCTAATCTTTGGTCTAGATAAGGTTTGTACTGCCTAACTGACACCCAAAATACTCCTTTTCATCACCAGGTCAGACATGTGTGTATTCTCAAAAATGCTGTGCTCCGTGTTTTTGTACAAAGCACTGTGGGTGTCATTTACATAAGTCAAATCCACTATGCTCTACAAGTGCAGTGAAAAAGTGCCCTGGAAAAGAAACTTGCAGTGCAAAGTGGACTTGCCTTTAGTAAATAACACCAATTGGCCCCCATATCCTTTCCATTTGACATACATAATGCATTGTGTTTTTGAAATAAGGAAGCCACACATTTAGAAAAATAAAAAAGTTTACTTGGAAAACATTCACAAGTGCGTTTACAATCTTCACGCCCAAACTGACAACATCTTGGTTATTTACAGCATTGTTTAGAAACATTACGCAATTGGTAAAACCAGGCATGGAGCAAAACAGAACCTATGAACTTGGAAAGTTCAACTTTGTAAAGTGAAGACAAGATCAGACATGACTATATGTTCAAAGTGTGTTTGATCTTGCCTTCATCACATGGGGGGGTCACCCCTGGAAAGTGGAAATTTAGAACATGCACACAATTTGGGTCTGAAAATGGTCATTAGATGGTAAAACACATGCCTAGAAGCTTCAAAAGTGCCATTTTCCATCATGGGGATGAATGGACGTTTTTTGGGGGTGCAACCCCTTCACCACAACCACTTTCGTAGTTCGTAAAGTGGTTGCACCCCCAAAAAAACGATGGCATTCATCCACCATGATGGGAGCTAGCACATGTGGACACAATGTGTGCATGTTCCAAATTTCACACAGTTCTTAAGTTGCAAATGTGTTCATAAGCTGGCACAAATGTGTGTTAATTACTTGGTGCGTTTTCATATTTTTCCTAAAACATCAATGATGTTCTTCAATTTTTGTTGAACATCATTGATGTTTTGCTTTATGTAATCGAGATCTCTATTGCAGACCATTATCTCCCCGATGAGTACGTGGGCACTCTCTGTGGTAAAGTGCGATTTTTCTTCCACAACATCCACGTCACCTAAAAACCACAAACAAAAAAAAAATCGGGTGTTGGAAATGAGGCAGGCATACATTGATTAGCTTACCAGTAGCTGTGTTCTCCCACACTCACCTGTTGTGGTGACAATTTCTCCAAGTTCGATGATCTCTCCTTCCTCCTCCTCCTCCTCCTCTGCTTCTGCTGTTTCACCTTTTTTGGGAGGTGTTGGTTTTGGGGTTTCCTCAGACGGGCCAAGTTTTCGCTCCCCTATGAGAATGTACAAAAGGAAGATTTAGCAACACAATCTATTGAGGGCAGAAATAGGAAATGACAAACATTGCTTGAAAGTGACAGACACAATTTTTGTTTGGCCAGTTACAAATGCCAACTACATGAATGTAGTCACTTTGTAAAGGTGCTAAACTGACTAGCTTTTTGGTAGAAGTTTGTGTGATGGAGACCCCCCTCTAGTATCCACTGGAGCACATGTGTGGAAAAGCCTAATAAAAAGGGGGTTTGGGTGTCCCAGCACTAGTGCTCTAGAGTCCAGATGGGTAACCAGCTACTGGGTGACCTCTCCTTTACATTGAATAAATTGGCTTTACATTCTTGATGACATTTCGAGTGAGAACAAACTTCCTTTCCACAAAAAAAACACCAAACATCGTATTATAAGTGGCCGATCGTTGCGTACGATCGAATGGACACACACACGACCATGACAGTGGCAGAAAGATCGAGGCTGAGTACGATCGAATGCACAGACGAACATGAAAGTGGCCATTTTGGAATGTACAACTTTGTAAAAATAAAACCACATGGAGCAGTATGCAAGCAAGAAATAAAACACAAAACACAACTACTTACTTTTTTGAAGAATTCGCTTGATCTTTCTGTACTGATCGGCCTCCCAGAGTTTCAGGTCTGACCAGCGTTTCCTCAGTTGCTCCTTGGATCGTTGTACCCCAAAATTATTGTACAGCCTCCTCACAACTTTAGACATGATCTTGGCCTTGCGGACATTGGGGTTGAGGTAAGGCCCATACTTCCCATCATAGTCGCTCCTCTTTAATATGTCCACCATCTGCAACATTTCTCCAAATGACATATTGGAGGCCTTGAATTTCAGGCTCCGGGATCGGGACGTTTCTGCCTCCGGACTTTCCTCGTCCTCCTCGTTGGTGGGATATTTGTGGCGCACCTGCTGTGTCCCCGCCATGTGCTCTCCCCACTGCGCCGTAAAGAGAAGGGGTGGGGAATAGACGAGAAAGATCGTCAGGGGCGGGCGGAGTTTGACGCATGCGCACTGTATATAAAACGTCACACGCCTGTGTCGTAGCCACGATCTGGGAGACGAGGGGGGAGAGAAAGCTCACGCACGAGACGATCGCTAAAAACGAAGGTACAATTTGACGTTGGTACATAACTAGCCTAGACTGATTCGAACTTGAGGCTTCTTTATGGAGAAGATTAGGAGAGTTTAGGCTGACATTATTTATATTGTTCTGTGTGGTGTTGTGTCTTGCAGAGGTGATGGAGGCCTTCTACGACGTGAGTTTTCTCCCCCTCTTCATTGATAAATACAGGGAATTTCCCCTTTTATGGCTACCAAAGCACCGTGACTACAGCAACAGACCAAAGAGGTACGCAGCCATGCTGAAACTTGTGGCATTTGTAAAGCCAACCCTGCCCATGGCAACCGTGGCAAACTTAAAAGTGAAGATTAACAACATGAAGAGTACCTATTTCCGGGAGCGCAATAAGGTCCGGAAGTCCCTAGCATCTGGAGCTGCAGCAGATGATGTCTATGTCCCCACGCTCTGGTACTATGAGAGGCTCCACTTTCTCAAAGACCAGGCTACTGTCAGGAAGTCACTCTCGACTCTTCCTTGCACGCGTCCTTCCACGCACGCCACCCCTGATGAGGCTTCCGAGGACCAACCTGGGCCTTCCAGTCTGGAATATGTGCAGGTGCCCAGCTTGTTCCAGGTATAGTAGTTTTGTAACCATTTTGGGGAATAAGGAATGATGTTCAGTTAATTCAGGATCCCCAATTGCTTAGTTCCTAACGTGATTGACATATCAACAGACAGTGGTGTTGGAGACATTTTTGGGAAGACTCTAACTGCAGGGCTGAGAATTGTATGGTTTTCTATTTGTAAACATTTTGCAACAGTCACTAGATGAGAATTGTGTGTGTTTGATGAACAAATAACTGAAACTATGTCCCTTTTTCAGACACAGGAAGACCTCAGCCAGGAGGTGGCTGTGGAAGGTGGCAGTCAGGAGGAGGCAGGGGTTAGTGGCAGCCAACAGGGGGGTAGGCGTAGGAGCCTGACTGTCTCCCAAGTCCCTCCCCTCCGCCTTCCCTACAGAAGGGCGAAAAGCATGGGGGAGGTGGGAGAGTCAGCGCTCCAGCTGATACGAGATGCCTCAGCCTCCCTATATGCCACACCCACCTACGAGGAGGCCTTTGCCTCCTTGGTTGGCAGTAAAATGACGGGTATGGAGGCGGGGCAACGCAGCATGTGTGAGGATGTCATCCTCAAAATACTAAATGAGGGGATGGCTGGGGAGATGACTCCCCTCACACATGTTTGCGAGAGTGACCTTGCTCCGCCTCCTCCTCCTCCTTCTGCCACCCCACCAGCACCAGCACCACGGCGTGGAAGGAAGCGTACAAGGAAGACAAGAGAGTGATGACCTTGATTCAGTCTGGTCTGAGA